>OY728137.1:151739279-152252770 GCA_963277665.1 Viscum album
AATCAACCCATGGGGTACACAGGTGCACAAGTGGATTATTTCAACTTAAACAAGGCATTATTCTATGAGTTATATCCCTATCTTTGAGGTTTATTTTATCATCTATTGGATAAACCAACCATCAGAAAATCTCATGAGTATACCACTTTAATATTTTATTTTATTTTAGTTACATGGTTAATATTTAAACTATGCATAAATTTTATCTCGATATGGTTAATCACTTAAGTAAAATCCACTAAATATTAATAAACATATAATAATATAAAATGGGAAATTTTCACATAAATATAAAAAACATAAAATCAAAATATTAATTTATCAAATCCTTCCACTACTTAAGTTAAGATCGAACCATAGTTCAAAGTGATTTACTAACCTAAGTTGGGCTTCTTTTAATTATCAAGGGATTTTAACTTGATTTTTGGGTTGACTTAACCTAGTTATCATCAATAGTTGACTATTCATATATGAATTGGTTTAACTAAGAGGAAAGTGTTGAAGAAATACAAGTTTAGGATTTTAGGATTGGGGAGTCCACTCAATGGATCAAGGATATGCAAGTTAATGTCATTGGAAAGACCCTCCTACCTAAATACCTTTTAATAGATATTGAATCCCAAGTTTTGGTTATGATAAGAGATTTATGGGTCCTTTACACTAGAATATCTATATCATATAATATTCTAAAACCAATGGTGAGGGTTGTTTGGTTTTAATAAAATAGTGAGAGATTAATAAATTAGTCAATATTTATTATCTAATTTTGTAATCCATATAACATACTAAAAAGTTATCCTTATTCATTATATAAATTACATTCTATATGACTTCAAATGTATCATTTTTATCTATATTAGAGAAGGATAACCTTCTAATAAACTTTAATTTCAAGGAATGGTATAGGCACTTGTGCATTATACTACACCATAAGCGGAAATTATACGTGTCAGAAACCCTTATTCCTAAAGTGCATAGTGAAGATCCTAAAAATAAAGAACTTTCTTTCTACATGAATCATTTGGATGATTCCACATATATTCAATTTTCATGCTACCATATATGTATAGTGAGCTCATGAAGCAACATGAAGAAATAGATGCATATAACATGATGTCTCACCTTCATGGTCTTTATTAAGAGAAGTAAATTAAAGAGATATATAACATCTCCAATACACTATTCATGTGCAAGGATAGATATTTGGTGCCAGTTGGGCCTCATATGGTCAAGATGATTGGATACATAGGTCACTTGGACATCTTGGGATTTAAGATACTTGATGAGTTGCACATATATCTCATTATATCCTCACTATATAAGAGCGTATATGGTTTCATTGTTAATTATAACATGATGGATAATGATAATTCTCTCTTGAAACTCCTAACATTGATTCTATAAGTTTATAAGTACACAGGGAGTGAAAACCTACAATCCTTATGGTGAATACAAGGGGAAAAATGACACTAAGAATACCTCCAATTATAAGGCTTCCAACCATTGTCCTTCCAAGAAAAGGAAAATCCAAATACAATCATAGGAAAAAGATTCATTATGTTTTTCATGTGGTAAGCTAAGACACTAAAAGAATAATTGCACTTAGTTAAATAAGTAGGGGGATTCTTTAGGTGAATTCATCATCGAGTGACCAAATCTATCAATTAGTTATTAGATACATCTTGTGCTACTCACATATATATTCAAATGAAAGAACCAAATAGATTTTGAAATATTAGTAGAGGAGATGTGGATCTTAGAGTATCCAAAAGAGCATTACTTTCTTCCTTGGAAATAGGATACTACCACCTTCCATTACCAATAATGTTGATCTTGGTTTTAAATTATTGTTATTATGTACCCTCAGTTACTAAAAACATAATTTATGTATCCTGCCTAAATGAAAATGGATTTATTTTCAAATTTGGAAATAAAATGTAACTCCTCAAGATCTAAAATTATATTTTTATTTAAAACCCAATGTGTTTGATAATTTTTTTCGCATGCAACACCAAGAAAAAATAAACCATGGAATATTATATAACCATTAAGATGTATCCATATAATTGGTGGGTAAAATAGATGTAACCAAATTATGAAATATATATTGACCTAAAAATAAATGTAATTATTAATTTTAAGGTATTGATAAATTAAATTAGTGTACATAAATAACTAATAAGACTAATTTATTATTTTTAATGAAACCTTTCTAAAAATTGGTTTTTTATAAATTTTCTTAAGAAACTAAATATATGAAAAAGGTATATCTAAAATCCAAAGCTTCTGACCATTTATTAAAGGTGGAAAAAAAGATAAAAGGCAAGTAATAATGTGGACGTGTTCATACAAAGAGACATTCCCTCATCCAGATAAAAAAATATGGATCAATAAAAATAGGATATTTTCCATAATAATAATTAGAATCATCATCATCATTATCATAAATAATTTCCCACTCTGATTCATGCTCAAATTTTCCCAAAAGAAGAAGGTAGGATGGTCCTTGTAGTCTAGCTTGGGTTATCGAATCCTCAGAGACCTAAGAAGTAACCTATAGACATGTACATTCTATGGATTGTTTTTGGATATGAAGTGGCCAAATTGGGTTTATTTTAGATGGGATTAAGGTATCACTAATAGATTTAAGTTAATTCAAATTAAAATAATGAGTTGATCCTAGGTTATCGCTTGGGGTGGATTGGATGAATTCCTTTTCTAATGATTTTAATTTCTTATATTTGAGATGGGTTCATTTAAGAAGATCAAACAACATCATCACTTACAGATTTAATACCTAAACCCTTTAATACTAATCACCTATTCACTTTAAGGATCAAAGTTTTGATAACTTCAAGGTAAAGGTTCGTATTATCACTTGAAGTGTGTGGCCTTAAATTCAACAAGGACGATGGAGTTTAAAAATCATCAAATAAATATCTCAATTAAAGAAGTGATTATACATTAATTGGGTGATAAATAACATCCAATACAGCCCCTTTATACTCCCTTGGATCAACCCATAAGTGGGTTATCCCTCCATTGATGATATGGTTTCAATGGAAGCGGGAAGTAGACTCATGAGGGAGGAATTGAAGAAGTAAAGAAAACAATAAAAAGAAAATGATCACTCCACCATTGTGTGAATAATTTCACAATGTTTGGTGTGAATAAATTCACACCTTGAGGCAATGGTATAAAATTTATATAGATAAGAATAGAATAATAGTAGAAGAATAACTTTTATTAAGAAACTAGGATGAATTAAAACAACTTACATGTGAAGGAAGAACGTTATAAAGACAAATTGGCAGCATAATATTAAGATGAAAAAAAAGCTCAAAGATGATAAACTCCTCCACCACAACTACCTTAAATAGGAATTTTTGGAGCCTTGGGTCGAGCCTCCAATATTAAAAAAGATCCCACTTGAGTATGGTAGGCCTAGGGTGGTGGAAAGTAAGGGAGAGGATACTTTTCCACCCCTGACCTGAGGTGGCATCCAGCTTGCTTCCACCAAACAGATTCACCAGTAATACCTTCTAGATGGCCAAATTGTAGTGGTTCATAGAAGAAAACAATGAAGATAAATATGTTCCCTAACCTTATGTAAAGTTTCATCCCAAAATAGTTTATTTTTAACTAGATATGTGTAAAATGGTGGGATATTTTTCTGGGCCGTAGAATCTGGCCCAGAATTTTATCTTCAAAATGGGCCACCTAAAAACCCACAATGGAATCTGAATTAGCACTGGATCCTGAATAATTATTTGTTCATATATATGTATTATAGAATACCACGAAATTTGGACTTAATTTGGTTTCTAATGTGGGTCCCACATTCTCATCAGTGGGCTGGTGTCCAATCTACCTTCGCTATAATTGCTTCCATTCATCTCCAAATATATCCATCATCCTTTATTAATCCTCCATTGATCCCTAAATAAAAAATGTTCATATTTAAGTGTAGATACAGTTCCCAAAATATCAAATTAAAATATGGATAATTACAATCCTTAAAATCATATGAATCATTGGGGATAAATTGGTGTACATTAGGCATGAAGTGCACAAATGATAAGAATGGATGTTCAAATTTAAAATCCACTAACTCAGACCCATAAGATCAAAAATGAAAATTAAATACCATTAAAATATAATTAAAATATGTATTTTTATTTGCTAATCACACCCCCCAACTTGATATTTCCTAGTCTTGAGAAAAATGTATCTCAACAATATGAAATTTGAATTCCCTTTTCCAAAAACATTTTAATACACAATGATCACCAAAACCCTTATACTAAACAATCATGAAACCCATCAAAATATTTTAATACCAGATAGTTTCATAAGCAGTTCCCAATCCCAATCCCATTCCTTCGTTCAAATTCATTTCCATATTTCATCCAATATCAATTAAGTATGAGGATGTGTTGTGTATCACAATAGACATGGGGGTTCATCTTTATTCAAGGGGGAAATGATGGAAGTGCTAGGTGGAATCATATTTCAATATTAAGATGAGTATTCAATTTTTTTATTGTATAATTGTTTTTGATTTTTTTTTTTGTAATTTTTCCATGGTAATTGAAATTGCACTCAAAAGAGTCAACCCCTGTAGCGAGACTTTGCCGATGAATCCTAGGCTCAAATACCTTAGGGCACCAAGTAAATCCCACATACTCAGGCATCATCTCGAGTTAAATAAATCAAAAACAAAATAAAATTACCAAAAATAGAGATAAAATCGCTAACTCTGGTCCAGACAACTATGGAGTCATGATCCCCAACTATCAAAAGTCATGCATTAGGTCATTTCATTGCTCTACGTGCAAATTTATTGTTTTTTTTTTATTTTTTTTATTGAATACTCATATTAAAACTAAAATGATCACCAAACCAATGCTATTTATTTTGGGGACCCCATGAACTCAAAATAATACCCCACTATCCAAAGGATGTGCATTGTGGTCTTTTTTTTATTTGGATGAAAATATAAATGATGAAATATCACATTGGACAGTCACACTTTCCAAAATCTATGATCATGAAATTATAAAAGGATTAAAATCATAATTGGGGCATGCTAAATTATTTGATATTCAGTTTCAAAGTGTGCAATGTGTATTTCCATGTTCAAAGTTAAAGGAATTTTTCCTTCCATTTACACAATTTTTTTTCAAATCATAATTTTTTTACACAAAAGAATTTTTTATTTTATCTCCCCCCCAAATTAAAATAATGTTATCCCCAATGTTTAAAGAAAAGAAAATTTAGAAGGGGGTATAGGTAGAGAATGAGAGTTCAAAAAGGAAATTGAAAATGAGGATCATGGAATAAAGTCACCTGGTGGTTGAAGTTGAAGTTCTTGCTGCTCCAATTTAGTCCCTTGATCTCGATGTCACTCTGAGAATTACCTAGTGGAAAAAAACTATATATATATATATATATATATAATAAAGAAAGTAAAATATAAGTATATATATATAAATTATAGAATAAGGAATCACAAAAAAATCGTAGGTCAGTGGTAAGCGCGCGCCCCTGTCTCCCTTTGGTCCTGGGTTCGAATCCCCACGGCTTCGCTGGTTGTGACGGGGTTTGACCCATGACCCACGATATGTCCCTTTTTATTATTATTATTATTATATTTTTATTTATTTATATATTGTATTTTTATTTTAACCTACAAACACATAAAATAAACTGATGATACATTATCTTCTTTTTAAATTTCTAGGTAAGGTATTACTCGAGGATCACACCACGTGACACGGATGAATATGGTGCTCCACTTTCATACCCATACATACTCATAATAGAAGAACAGGTCAACAGTATATTTTTTTTAAATATCAAAATGATTCATTAATCCTATTTTAAAAAAAATGATCTGCAAAGACGAAAATCATGGATTGCCTCTCGTGAAGTGCTTTGGTTTAATGTCGCTAGCTCGACTTAGACCTTTAATTATTTAAGTATTTTCCTCATCTAAGGTTGGTTCACTCAAGTTTTCATAAAATTAATTTTTTTGGAATGGTTCAATGAATGGTTTGACTCTATGACCATTAACTTTAAAGGTTTGACCATTGGTGGGATCTTGAATTTCTACAGCCCCATGGGGGTACACCTTATGCACTATGTATGGACCTGACCATCTAGACCTCAACTTTCCTGGGTGTAAATGAAGTTTAGAACTATACAAAATAATGGTTTTACTAGTATAATGTGTTTGGTTTTAATATTTCGAGATTGGTAGGCTTGTACGTTAGCTTTATTGATCCTTGAATTTTCATAAGCCTCCATCCTAAGTTCCTCAAGTTCATTAAGATATAATTTCCTTTTTGTTCCGGCCAATGAGAGGTCATAATTTATTTTCTTAATTTACCAAAAATCCTTATGCTCAATTTCAATAGGTAAATGGCATGATTTTCCATAAACCAACCTATATGGTGACATTCCTTGTATGGTTTTGTATGTTGTATGATATGCCCAAAGAGCATCCAGGAGTTTCTCGGGCCAATCTTTCCTAGAAGGATTGATAGTTTTTTCAAGAATATTCTTAATCTCCCTATTTTCTAACTCATCTTGACCATTTATTTAAGGATGGTACAAAGTGGAAACCTTGTGATAAATCTCATACTTAGACATGAGTGAAGATAATGGACGGTTGCAGAAATGGGTTCCTCGATCACTGATTATAGCCCTAGGAAATCCAAATCGAGAAAATATGTGCTCTTTCAGAAATCAGATCACAACATGACGTTCATTAGACTTGGTGGGAATGGATTCAACCAATTTTGAGACATAATCAATAGCTAAGAGGATGTATAGGTATCCCCTATAGTTTGGGAAGGGACCCATGAAATCGATTCCCCAGCAGTCAAATATTTCAATCACTAAGATGGGAGTGAGTGGAATTTGATTGCTTTTTGTGATGGACCCTACTTGTTGACATCTAGGACAACTTTGAAAAAATGTATAGGAGTCCCTTGAGAGGGTGGTCCAGAAGAGACCACACTGAAGAATCTTAGCAGATGTTTTCTTAGAGGAAAAGTGATCTCCACATGCCTCACTATGACAGAATTTAAGGGTGGACTCTTGTTCAGATTCTAGGACACACCTCCTAATGACTTGGTCAGGGCAGAACTTATAGAGGTATGGATCATCAAACATATAGTTTCTAACATCATAAAGGAATTTCCTTCGATCTTGAGTCCCTAAGAATTTTTGAATGACTCCTGTAACTAATAAATTGGCTATGTCGGCATACCAAGGGCAGTCACTCACAGAGTATAGGTGTTCATTGGGAAATGAATCAAACACAGAAATGTGATTTGATTTGTATTTGAATTCCATCCTATAGAGGTGATCAGCTACAACATTTTCAACACCCTTTTTGTCCTTGATTGTGAGGTCAAATTCTTGTAAGATAAGGACCCAACTAATCAGTCTAGCCTTAGCATCTTGTTTTTGGAAGAGGTATTTTAGTATAGAATGGTCAGTGAATACAGTGATGGGGGATCCTAAGAGGTAGGACCTAAACTTATCTAAGGAAAACACAATAACAATTAACTCCTTTTTAGTGGTGGTGTAGTTGATTTGGGCATCATTTAAGGATTTTTTTTGCATAATCAATGACATAAGAAGTTTTGTCACAACGTTGTCCTAAAATAGCTCCTACAGAAAAGTCACTGGAATCACATATAAGTTCAAAAGGAAGGTTCCAATTTGGAGATTTCATAATGGTAGGAGTGGTGAGAGAGGATTTGAGGGTTGAGAATAAACCCTCACAGCTTTTTGTCCAAACAAATGGAGAATCCTTTACTAGGAGAGCACAAAGGGGACGGGATATTGAACTAAAGTCCTTGATGAATCTTCTATAGAAACCATCATGTCCTAAGAAAGACCTCACTTCCTTGATAGTTTTGGGTGATGGAATGTGAAGAATGATTTCAACCTTGGCTTTATCAACTTTAATCCCCCTACCTAAGGCCATATGGCCTAGAACTAGTCCCTCTTTAACCATGAAATGGAATTTTTTTCATTTTAGGACCAGATTATTTTCTTCACATCTTGACAATACTCTCTCTATATTCTGCAGACATCCCTGAAATGTATCCCCAAACACAGATAATTCATCCATGAAGACCTCAAGAAAATCTCCTACCATGTCTGAGAATATTCCCATCATGCACCGCTGGAAAGTTCCAGGGTCATTTCATAAACCGAAGGGCATGCGTTTGAAAGAAAAAGTTCCAAATGGACATGTGAATGTAGTCTTAACTTGATCCTCTAGGGAGACATCAATTTGATTATACCCCGAGTACCCATCTAAGAAACAGTATAAGGCGTGACCCTCCACTCTCTCAAGGACTTGGTTAATGAATGGTAATGGGAAATGGTCCTTATTGGTGAATGAGTTTAGCTTCCTATAGTCAATGCAGACCCTCCATCCACTACTCACCCTAGTTGGAAGAATCTCTCCATCCTCATTGGTTATCACTATGATTCCTGCCTTCTTAGGAACTACTTGGATTGGGTTGACCCACTCACTCTCAGCTATGGGATAGATGATACCAGCTTTTAACAATTTAAGAAGTTCCTTCCTCACTACTTCCATGAGATTAGGATTGATTCTCCATTGAGGTTGACAACATAGCTTTGAATCAGATTCTAGAACAATCCTATGAGTCCCGATAAGTGGGATAATCCCAGGAATATCAGACAGGGTCCAACCAGTGGCTTTCTTATGTTTCCTAAGGAAATCTAGAAGCATCCTCTCATGATTGGATTCAAGAGAAGAAGAAACGACAATAGGATGTGTTTGATTGTCCCCTAGGAAGGAATACTTGAGTGAAGTGGGAATTTCCTTCAATTCAAGATCAGGTTGGTTAAGAATTTCAGCAGAATATTGGGACATTGGATCAATATCAATTTCGTTTTTTATATTTTCATATAGGACTGATTCCCCACATATAGAAGTTTCAGCTACAAGATTGGTTTGATAATATTTAGGGAAAAAAATTTGATTGGTCTCCATGAATGTGGTTTGCTGAAAGGTTTCACTAATTGTTGGACCTAAGACTTCATCATAAGAGCAATTTGGAAATGATTCAATCCAATGAGATAAACTTCCTTCATGTGAACAAAGGAAATCAATCTCATCCTGACTTAATCATCCATCAAATATTACTTTATGTTCTATGGATTCATTATCAATGTTTCCAATCATGTTTACTTCATGAATTTCCTCATCATCCCCTATTTGTGATCTTGCATTATAGATGTTCAAGTCTAGACTCATGTTTCCAAAGGTGATGTTCATTTTCCCATTTAGGACTCGGATAACAGAGTTGATTGTTGCAAGGAAAGTACGACCAAGGATGATTGGGGTTTCTTCCTTATTTCCTATGTTTTGATGGTTTTCAAGGATAATGAAGTCAGTAGGGTAGATTAAGTTTTCAACCTTTACCAGAATGTCCTTTAAAATCCCCTTTGGAACCCTAATGCTATGATCAGCAAGTTGAAGTGTGACATATTTGGGTTGGAGTTCTTCTAGGCCTAACTGGAAGTACACAGTATAGGGGATGAAATTGACACTAGCAACTAGGTCACACAAGGCCTTGAAAACTTTTCTCTCTCCTAGTTCAACATTGATGTAAGGGAAACCCGGGTCTTTCAACTTAGGAGGAATGTTCCCTTGAATGGTGGTACTCACATTAGCAGCCAAAAGGACTTGGTTTTTATGTGAAAAAATTCTTTTAAAAGTGCACAATTCCTTAAGGTACTTTCAGTAGGAAGTTATGGTTTGGATGGCATCGAGAAGGGGAATGTTCAACTTGACTTGTGAGAAGATTTCCCTCAATGTTTCACTCAATTCAGGATTGGTTTTCCCCCTCATGCGTTGAGGGAATGGTATAGTTTGTGGGGTTTTTTGTTGAAGAGTTTTTTCTTTGAAAATTTTATCAGTTTCCTCAGTTTGATCTTATTGTTCATTTGAATTTTCATCCAAGTTTGAATCTTCGGATGGGTTCTGAATTAGTTTTTCAGGTTTCTCAATTGATTTCCCACTTCTTAAAATAGTCACAGCCTTTGGTTGTTCATGAGTTGTTTGAGTAAAACTTGACTCTCCCCTTGAAGTTGAGGATGGAACCACCTGAGTAGGAATGGGTGACTTTCCAATTTTGATGGTTTGAAGTTCTTGTTTTAGGGAAGATACGTCTGAGTTCATCCTTTCCATTTGTTTGCACAGTTGTACTAGTAGTCTTTGGGGAACAGTTTGGGTTGGTGCTTGAGAAGATTGGTTTATCCCATGGGGATATTTTTGAGGTGGGATGGTTTGTTGAAAATGGTCCAGTGGTTGTTGGTATTGGATAGGTTGGGTTTGGAACTGGTTATGGGTTTTGTAGTTCTTATGGGGGTAAGGATTTTTTCCCTGTAGTTGGCTAGGTTGTTGGTTATCTTTCCAGTGGAATCCTGGGTGGTCATTATACCTTGGTTTGAAGTTTTTTTGGTATTGAGTATTTTGAAAGTTCAAAGCATTTACTTCCGCTGGGGGTCCTCCTAAAATAACATCCTTGATGGATGGAATGGTTGGGCAGTTGTCTATCTTATGGTCATGTTTGTCACAAATTGTGCAAACAGGGTCAACATTTTGGATTTCATGGACTTTCCTAAGGTCTATCTCTTCAACCTTCCTAGAGAGTGCTGCGAGTTTAGCCCTAAGGCTTTCCTCTTCTATAAGTGTATGAATTCCAGTATTTCTTTGTGTCTTTTCATAATAAGTTTAAGCTCCCCATGTTTGTTTTTGTTCAGAAAGGCTTTCTAGATACTCATAATCATCATTTAGTGCATTGTTTTTAAAGGTTCCATTACACATCATGTCAATGAATTGTTTGTTCCTCGGACCCAACCCTTCATAGAAAATTATCACTTGTTCTGGAATAGAAAAACCATGGTTTGGAACCATGTTTAGAGTGTCTTTTAACCTCTCCCATGTTTTATATAATTAATCTCCCTCTTTTTCAAAAAAGTTTTGGATACTCTTTTTAAGTGCAATTGTTTTGTGGTGGAGAAAGTATTTTTTATAGAATTATCTTTGTAATTGGTCCCAAGAGTAGATGGATGATGGTCTCAAATTGTTTAGCAAATTTTTAGCTCGATCCTTTAAATAAAAAGGAAATATCCTCATCTTAGTTGATTGTATTTTATGTGGGGGACACATGGTTTCCACAATGTCATTGAACTTCTTAATGTGAAGGTAGGGCATTTCAGACTCCATTCCATGGAATGTGGGAAGATGGTTTAGGAAATGGGGTTCAAAGATGTAATTGGAATCTTCTAGAAAGTTTTGTATAATTCATGAGGGGTTATTGGTCCAGGTAGGTGTGAGGTATTCATTCATGTTTTGATCGACTGCATTCCCCAAGTTTGGGGCTGCCTCATTTGGATTCCCATTTTGGTTTCTACCCAGGTTTATGAGTTGGTTTCTTTGAATACCTTCCATTGAAATAGGCTCAATTTTTTACTCTAGAGTATTAGGAAGATTAGGATCTAATGTAAAGAGTTCCCTTGGTGTACTTGACTCCCCAACCCCAGGACTATCCACCCTAACTAGACGGTTTGATTGATCACGAGTGTAGGCGGACATGCGCCAAAATAAAAAAAATGAGAAAGGGACAAGATAAGAGATCTTGGGTGAGAATAGAAGAAATATGGTAGAATATAATGTGTGTTGAGATGACTTACTTGGGTCCCTGTAAATGGCACCAAAATTTGATTCACGCTCAAATTTACCCAAAAGAAGAAGGTAGGACGGTCCTTGTAGTCTAGCTTGGGTTATCGAATCCTCAGAGACGTAAGAAGTAACCTATAGACACGTACATTCTATGGATTGTTTTTGGATATGAAGTGGTCAACTTGGGTTAATTTTAGATGGGTTTAAGGTATCACTAACAGATTTAAGATAATTCAAATTAAGATAATGAGTTGATCCTAGGTTATCGCTTGGGGTGGATTGGATGAATTCCTTTTCTAATAATTTCAATTTCTTATATTTGAGATGGGTCCTTTTAAGAAGATCAAAAAAAAATCACCACTTACTGGTTTAATACCTACACCCTTTAATACTAATCACCTATACACTTGAAGGATCAAAATTTTGAGCACTTAAAGGTAAAGATTTGTATTAGCACTTGAAGTGTGTGGCCTTAAATTCAACAAGGACGATGGAGTTTAAAAATCATCAAATAAAAATATCAATTAAAGAAGTGATTAGACATTAATGGGGTGATAAATAACATCCAATCCAGACCCTTTCTACTCCCTTGGATCAACCCATAAGTGGTTTATCCATCCATTAATGTTATGGTTTCAATGGAAGCGGGAAATAGACTCATGAGGGAGGAATTGAAGAAGTAAAGAAAAAAATAAAAAGAAAACGATCACTCCACCATTGTGTGAATAATTTCACAATTTTTGGTGTCAATAAATTCACACATTGAGGAAATGGTATCAAAGTGATATAGATAAAAACATAATTATAGTATAATAAGAACTTTTATTAAGAAACTAGGATGAATTAAAACAACTTACATGTGAAGGAAGAACGTTACAAAGACAAATTGGCAGCATAATATTAAGATGAAAACAAAGCTCAAAGATGATAAACTCCTCCACCACCACTACCTTAAATCGGAATTTTGGGAGCCTTGGTTCGAGCCTCCAACATTAAAAAAATATCCCACTTGAGTATGATATTCCTAGGGTGGTGGAAAGTAAGGGAGAGGATACTTTTCCACCCTTGACCAGAGGTGGCATCCATCTTGCTTCCAACGAACATATGCGCCTGTAAAACCTTCTAGATGGCCGAATTAGAGTGGAACATAGAATACAAAAATGAATCTCCAGATGTCCTATAACCATATGTAAAGTTTCTGCCCAAAATAGTTTATTGTTAGCGAGATATGTGTAAACTTGTGGGATGTTTTTCTGGGCCACAGAATCTTGCCCAGAATTTTATCTTTAATTTGGGCTGCCTAAATAACTATAATGGAGGCCGAATTAGCACTATCTCCTGAAGAATTATTTGTTTATGTATATTTATTCTATCATCCCACGAAATTTGGGCTTCATTGGGTTTGTAATTTGGGTCCCACATTCTCATCAGTGGGTTGGTGTCTAATCTGCCTTCTCTAGAATTGTTTCCATTAATCTCCAAATATCACCATCATCCTTTATGAATCCTCCATTGATCCCTAAATGAAAGATGTTCATATTTAAGTGTATATACAGTTACCAAAAATATAAAATTAAAATATTTATAACTAAAATCCTTAAAATCAGATGAATCATTGGGCCTAAATTGGTGTACATTGGGCATGAAGTGCACAAATAATAAGAATGGATGTTCAAAATTAAAATCCACTGACTCAGGACCATAAGATCAAAAATGAAAATTTAATACCATTAAAATGGAATTAAAATATGTATTTTTATTGTCTAATCACACTCTGGTTATTAATTTCCTTGATTAAGGATCCCAAGGATCCTCTCCTTGGACCTTTACTACTCCGGAGTGAGCAGGATCTTTGATGCCCTGGAAGATGACCCGGTATACACATTCCTGGGCAAACTGGAATAATCCTTCTAAGGAATTTGTTTTGGAGGAACCAGATCAAAAAATTTACTACTGAACATATTTCCATTTCCATTTAAAATAGAATCCTTAAAAAAAGTAGGGTCACCACTACCCATAGATCGGAGATGAGTGGTGTCTAACAGAACCATCCACTTTTCCTTATCACTTCCATCATCCAAAACATTTCCCAATTTACCATACATTCCTAAAGAACTGAAGACATTCTGAATATCTGTAATATAATCCATTCTCTATTGAATATCATATTTCCCAAAATCTTCTCCCTGTAAAACATGCCCCAAAAATTCTACAACTAATGACTCCACAATACAACCATCACTACTGGAATTCTTGGTAATTGCGACGGGACCCCGTCGCAAATAGCCCGTTGCAGAAAATGTTGTCGCAAATACCATTATTTGTGATGGTTCCATCGCAAAAAATGTTAGTTGCGATGGGAAATATCTCCATCGCAAATAAGCTTCCGATTATATGTATTATATATACGTAAACGTTTTCGTGTCGGGCCCGTCGCAAAAACTATTTGCGACGGGCTCTTGTCCCGTCGCAAAAAATATATATGTAACACTTTCTGCAACAGGCTTGTCGCAACAAATTATTTGCGACGGTACTACTTGGTCGTCGTAAATATGTTTTTAAAAATATTTAGTTAGACGATTTGCGATGGGACCCCGTCGCAAAAGGTCCCGTCGCAAATAATAAATTCATTTTAAAAAAAATAAAATTTAATAAAATTATGATTAATGAAAAAATAATATTACTATTATTAAAACAATAAAAAAATAAAAAATATTAAAATTGTCAATATTCACAAAAAAAAATATTAAAAATTACATTATGTAATATTTGTACCGATATAAAATACAAAAAATGTAAATAATTCATATTACAATGTTAAATTCAAATGTTTGTAACATAAAAAAATCACTGGGGGTCGTCTTCTGGAGGAGGTGGAGGAGCTGAAGGAGCTGGTGGAGGAAACTCCATCCAAAAACTATGAGTCAGACGGCGCATGTACTCTATCTTCTCATGATTCTGTTATTGCCATCGACGCATCTGCTCCTTGTAATACTGCTTCTGCTGCTGCTGCCACCGACACATCTCTTCTTGCTGCTTCTGCAAAGTCTCTATATGCTCAGCCTAAGCTCGCAACTGCTCCTGATACTGTGATCCAGAAGATGATGTCTCTCCACGAGCTCCTCTCGAGCTGGATTCCGACATCGCAGCAGAACCATAATAAGTACCAGGAGTCAAATGAAAGATGATGCCAACTACTCTGTCCTTCTCAAAGCCATACTGAGTCGCATGCATCCATGATGCCTCATCGAAATGGTGAGCACTGTTCTGCTCAGCCATCTCGTCCTGACCCTCATCCTGTATCTGAGAGGTTGCAGCCTCATATGACTCCTTTCAATTCCAATTTAAAATTAAAATTTTCAAAATATTATATGCAGTTAATTGTAAAACTGAAAAAATAATAATAACCACAATCTGACACTGGTGATCACCTCTAATCTCTCCAGTAGCTGGATCACTATACATCCTCCGATAAACATCGAACTTCATAATATCGAGATGCTCGACTACCTACAGAAATATAAAATAAACTGTTTATATTTAAATTTATATAAAATATTTAAAAAATATACTTACCGGGTGCTCTCTATACGAACTGAATGTACGGATACCAGCTCGATGTGTCACCTCCTATCTCCCCCAATTCTGTAGTCCCACTGAAGATCTCCTCTGAAATTCACCACCCAACCAGTGTAAACATAATCCATCCCAAACGTGATATGAAATGTACTCTGTTCGGTGGACTCTACATGACTCATCAAATTCTGTCACCCCTGCTTTCTTAATGGCTTTCCTTCTCAAATTGTGCAAAAACTGGCGAAAACGGTCACGCATAGAAACTTTTCATGCCATGTGGATAGCATCGCGCATGCTATCATCGATAGGATTCCATAAACCCTACAAATAATTTATAATATCAAGTTGTTAATAAAATAAATTTCAAAATAAATATTATTTATTTATGTACCAGCCAATGCTGGAACATGTCACGTCGCACATCAACGAGAATCTGTTCCCATGTGATCCATGGCTAAGAAAAATAATTGTGCAATATAGCGCTCCCCTGTCCAATAGCTACATGTTGAAAACTGTGAAAAAGGAATAAATAATCAAAAAATTAGTATATATATAAATAAATTAATGAAATATAACTAAAATATACAGATTACCATACCTCCGTGTATGTGGATCGAAACCAAGATGTGGACGTCGCATGGGGATAGGGTCAGTAATCATCAGTTGTGCAAGACTTCACCCCCTCCGCATACCTCTTGAACCACTAGTAGGCTGAGGGCAAACTCATCCCACATCCTCATCATCCAAAGGTAGCTCAGCCTCCTCCAACTCACGCAGCAGATCAGAGTCCATCTAAAACACAAAATGATTGTTGTTAGTAGATAATTGAAAATAACTATTATATATAGATATATATTAGTTATGATTATAACCAGCATTTAATTGTGTCAATGTTCATCTTCATCCTCTTCTCCATATCTTTCAATGTCAATGTCTTCATCTTCCTCCTTAGCATCATCAATATCCATATGAGTTTCAGTTTCAGTATCTCTTGTCATTTAAAATTCATTTGTAACATCATTAACATCTTCATCACCATTGATCCTTAATTGTGGGGTGTCATCGTCGATATTCACGTCTCTTTGTGAATCAGATGGATTTTGAGTCGTCTCTTGAAAAATTTCAATTCCTTTCACTTCAGCGGAACCACATTCAGTTTGAGTAAACTTATTTTCTCGAGATTTCATTTTTATTATGCTCCACCAATCGCTCAAGTCTCTTGAAGTAGCATAGTAATTTGCATAATAAATTTTATGTGCATGTTGAACCAGTAAAAATGGTTCATTTACTACAAGAAGACTTTTATATTTAATATCGGCGATTCCATGAGTCGGATGAACATGAAAACCTCTCTCAGTATCCAACCACCGACATTTAAACATTGTTATATAATTATGTCCTAGATAACACAGCTCAATAATTTCATCCAAAATGCCATAAAAGTCAACTTCAATTTCTCTGTGATGTGATCCTCTCAAGAAAAATCCATTGTTCATTGTTTTTTTTTATTCCCCGTATGCATGTGTATGAAATCGAAAACCATTCACCACATATGCATTATAATATTTAACCATTTTGGATGGTGGGTTACTTAATATACACATTTGCTTATCAATTTTATCAGCATATTGAGACACCTGAAATTTTTTAAGACAATTATCAATATAATAAATAATAAACGGAATTGATATTAAACCATCAATAATTTATGTTACCAGTTTTTGAAACAATTGAGAAAAAAAATTTGCCTGCGTTCTTCAAGAGGAGCTGCTGTAATTTTTGGAAGTTGTTTCTTGATAAGATTATCATATAACCTAAAAATAAAATAAGTTTAAATAATGTAACATAAATTATAGAATAAGTGATAGAAACACTAACAGGACAAATGATTTCATTTCTTCACAGTTGAGCAGAACGTATGTATGAGCTCTGTGATGTTCATCATCTGAAATCCATCATTCATGAACTCCACCGAAACCAAGATTTGGATGATTAAAAACTGTTAATTTATTTTCCATTTTGTCATTAACATTACCCTCGTTTCACCCCATGTGATTCAGTTTTGAGGGATATTGAGATTCAAAATAATGAGATCAGAAAAAAGAAATTTCCTCTTGCAAATAAGCTTCAGCAATTGAGCCTTCAACTGATGCTTTGTTACGTATTTTTTTCTTCAATTTCTGCATGCATCTCTTGAATGGGTAAATACATCAAAATTGTATTGGACATCCACATTTAGCTTCATGTGGCAAATGTAATATCAGATGTTCTATTGAGTCAAAGAAATCCGGCGGAAAGATTTTTTCCAGTTTACATATAATTACAGCAACATCTTCTGCCAGTTTTCTTAGCGTATCGTAGTCTGTTGTCGTTGCACAAATGTCTCGAAAAAAATATGATATGCCTGTTATCGAATCCCAAATCATAGAATTCGACAAACCTCTCAATCCAATCGGCATTAGTCTTTCCATTATAACATGACAATCGTGACTTTTTAATCCAGTAATATAACTATTCTTAACACATCTGCCCAAATTGGAAGCATAACTATCTGGAAGTCTCAAATCTACAATCCACTGAAAAAATAATAAGCGACTCTCTTTGGACAGTGTATAAGCTGCTTTTGGCTTCATTAACCTCTGTGATCTGAAATTTTCAAATAATTCAAGTTCTGGTCGCCTCCAAATTTGGGCAAGATCTAATTGTGCCTTTACAGTATCTTTGGTCTTACCTGGTGTATCCAAAACTGTATGAAATGAATTATCAAAACATTTTTTCTCAATATTCATAACATCCAACATGTGGTGGACCAACAAATTAGACCAATACGAAAGATCCCAAAAAAATGCTCTGTTTTATCCAATTATGTTCTTTCCCAAAGCCAGGAATTTTTTGTTGGTTTACTATTGGTCCAAATGTGATGGGGGGTAATGAAAATAAAACTTATTTTAACTCTGTACCTAAGATCATATTTAGAGGTTCATCCCTTTCAATTGTAACTTTTCTAAAATGAGATTTTTTTCCTCCGAAAAGGATGATCGGTTGGAAGAAATCTACGGTGACAATCAAAATAGAAAGGTTTTTTTCCATTGACCAGCATAAAGGCTTTGTTTTCTTTCATACAGTAAGGAAATGATTTCGGACCATGTGTACTCCAACCAGATAACATGCCATATGCCAGAAAGTCACTAATCGTCCACATCAATGCAGCTTTTAATATGAAATTTTGTTTCACAGCAACATCAAATGTATTAACACCATCACTCCACAATGCATTTAACTCATCAATCAATGGTTTCAAATAAACATCAATATTCTTTTTTGGATGTCCTGGGATTAATAGAGTCAAAAATATATAAGGCTCCTTCATTAACATCCATGGAGGAAAATTGTACGGAGTTATAAAGACAGGACAACATGAATACTGACTACCATAAGAACCAAATGGACAAAAACCATCAGTAGAAAGACCCAATCGCACATTTCGGGCTTCTATAGAAAAAGAAGGATGCAGACGGTCAAAATGTTTCCATGAATCACCATCAGATGGATGATTCAAGATTTTATCAGTTGAAATCTTGGTTTTGTGACATGACATCATTGACGCTATGTTCTGAGACATAAATAAATGCTGCAACCTGGGTGTAAGGGGGAAATATCTCAACTGTTTTACTGGAATCGATCTAGAATTCCCTGGTTAAGCTTCTTTATACCTTGATTGTCAACATATGGGACAAATATCCAATGACTCATTTTCACTAGAATATAAGATGCAATCATTTGGACATGCATGAATATTCCTATAACTAAGGCCCAAATTACGAATCAGCCTCTTGGTCTCATAGTAATTTACAGGAAACACATTTCCTTCAGGTAACAGTGTTTTAACCAAAGAAAATATCTGATCAAAACAGTTGTTTGACATTACATTATCTGATTTAATAGCCATAAATTTTTCAATCGTTTCTAATTTGTTTATCTTGCAACCAGGATATAATGCATCCTCAGCAGACCTCAACAACTCATAAAATTATGATGGTTCCAACTCAGGAGTTAAATCAATATCATCGTGAGTTTCAGTTTATTGTACAGATGGACCTGCAACATCATGTACTAAATTTTGAAATCGTTATGGATCTGGAATCAAGTTATTAAGATCTTCTCTGGAACTATGTTCACCGTGTTGATACCAAAAAACATAATCTAGTTGAAAACCAAACCGCAAGAGATGCCCCCAACCTTGTCAAATGTGTCAAATGTTCTCAGATCACATTTTTTACAAGGACACTTAATTGTGCCTTCTGAAACATATTCTGGTTTTGATGATGCAAATTCTAAGAAAGCTTCAACACCCTCAATATATACAGGATTTAAACCAGAACCATTGGGATTTCTGTGATGATTTATCCAAGCTCGATCATCTAATAATGACTGATGTCGACTTCCTTGTTCCATATTTTTCTACATAAAATATAAAATAATCATTGTTTTTTAATAGTTTGAAATTATAAAAACACTATCTGAAAAAGTAGATAAATAATTACAACTACTTAATAGTTATCATTAATTAAAGACGACACAATTTCCAGTGGATTGACTGCTACTCTTTTTTCTGAAATCTCATTTAATTGCATCTTTCTCACACTTATTATTGCTAATTATTCCTAATTATTCCTAATTATTACTAATTATTGCTAATTATTACAAATTATTACAATTTATTACTTATTTTTACTACTTATTACAATTTATTACTAATTATTACAATTTATTACTAATTATTACTATTTATTACTAATTTATCAATACTTAGTAATACTTAGAAAAAGGAAAACTCCTTGAATAATGAAAGGAAAATTGGTAATCATCATTGTGGAGATGATTACAAATTTTCCCTTCATTATCCAAGCAGATTTAGTTTACTAATTATTAGTAATAAAAACAATTATATTATCAATATTTACGAAAAAATAATATTAATATTATTAAAATAAAAAAAATTATAAAATATTAAAATTATTAATATTCACAACAGACTTTGTTCTATTCTTAACATGTTCAAATCTCAAAGGGTTGTTAATTATGAAGTCATGCGCAATAAAAAGTTTGTGTTAGTTATGTCCAATGTAAACTCTATAATTGTACTTGCATGGTTGATCACCTTGCAAGTAGTGTTGCAATAGGACGACCAAAGTAATGACGTTCTTGTCTCTAAGAATCATCTCACATGACACTTTACATAGATCATTCTTCTTTAAAAATTTGAGGAGATATCATTATTTTTTCCATAAATTTTCAAGGAATAATTGCCTATGTAAAGGTTCATGTGAGATAATTCTTATACATAAGAAGGGCATGACTTGGTTTGTCTGATTGCAACATTAGTTACGAGTTGATCAACCATGCAAGGACAATTATAGAGTTTACATTAGACATGGATGACACAAAATTTTTATTGCGCATGACCTGACAATTGGAAACCCTTTAAGATTTTAACATGTTAAGAATAGAGCAAATCCTGTTGCGAATATTGATAATTTTAATATTTTATAAATTTTTTATTATTTTAATAATATTAATATTATTTTTTCGTAAATATTTATAATATAATTTTTTTTGCTAGTTATTCCTAATTATTCCTAATTATTGATAATTATTCCTAATTATTGCTAATTATTTCTAATTATTGCTAATTATTCTAAATTATTCTTAATTATTCCTAATTATTCCTAATTATCCCTAATTATTCCTAATTATTCCTAATTATTCCTAATTATTCCTAATTATTGCTAATTATTCCTAATTATTCCTAATTATTCCTAATTATTCCTAATTATTCCTAATTATTCCTAATTATTGCTAATTATTCCTAATTATTGCTAATTATTCCTAATTATTCCTAATTATTCCTAATTATTGTTAATTATTGCTAATTATTGCTAATTGTTTCTAATTATTCCTAATTATTCCTAATTATTCCTAATTATTCCTAATTATTTCTAATTATTCCTAATTATTCCTAATTATTTCTAATTATTCCTAATTATTCCAAATTATTCCTAATTATTCCTAACTATTTCTAATTATTCCTAATTATTCCTAATTATTCCTAATTATTGCTAATTATTCCTAATTATTGCTAATTATTCCTAATTATTGTTAATTATTGCTAATTATTGCTAATTATTGCTAATTATTCATAATTATTGCTAATTATTGCTAATTATTGCTAATTATTGCTAATTATTGCTAATTATTGCTCATTATTCCTAATTATTCTTAATTATTCCTGATTATTGCTAATTATTCTTAATTATTCCTAATTATTCCTAATTATTGCTAATTATTCATAATTATTCCTAATTATTCCTAATTATTCCTAATTATTCCTAATTATTCCTAATTATTTCTAATTATTCCTAATTATTGCTAATTATTCCTAATTATTCCTAATTATTCCTAATTATTCCTAATTATTCCTAATTATTCCTAATTATTCCTAATTATTCCTAATTATTCCTAATTATACGTAATTATTGCTAATTATTGCTAATTATTCGTAATTATTCGTAATTATTCGTAATTATTGCTAATTATTCTTAATTATTCCTAATTATTCCTAATTATTCCTAATTATTGCTAATTATTCCTAATTATTCCAAATTATTGCTAATTATTCCTAATTATTCCTAATTATTGATAATTATTTCTAATTATTCCAAATTATTTCTAATTATTACTAATTATTCCTAATTATTCCTAATTATTCCTAATTATTCTTAATTATTCCTAATTATTCCTAATTATTCCTAATTATTTCTAATTATTCCAAATTATTCCTAATTATTCCTAATTATTCCTAATTATTCCTAATTATTCCTAAATATTCCTAATTATTCCTAATTATTCCTAATTATTCCTAATTATTCCTAATTATTCCTAATTATTCCTAATTATTCCTAATTATTCCTAATTATTCCTAATTATTCCTAAATATTCCTAATTATTCCTAATTATTCCTAATTATTCCTAATTATTCCTAATTATTCCTAATTATTCCTAATTATTCCTAATTAATCCTAATTATTCCTAATTATTCCTAATTATTCCTAATTATTTCTAATTAATCCTATCTAATCCTAATTAGTCCTAATTAATCCTAATTAATTCTAATTAATCCTAATTAATCCTAATTAATGCTAATTAATCCTAATTAATGCTAATTATTCCTAATTATTCCTAATTAATGCTAATTAATGCTAATTAATGCTAATTAATCCTAATTAATGCTAATTAATGCTAATTAATGCTAATTAATCCTAATTAATGCTAATTAATGCTAATTAATGCTAATTAATCCTAATTAATGCTAATTAATGCTAATTAATCCTAATTAATCCTAATTGTTGCTAATTATTGCTAATTATTACTAATTATTCCTAATTATTCCTAATTATTCCTAATTATACCTAATTATTCCTAATTGTACCTAATTATTGCTAATTATACCTAATTATTCCTAATTATTACAAATTATACCTAATTATACCTAATTATACCTAATTATTACTAATTATAGCTAATTATAGCTAATTATACCTAATTATACCTAATTATACCTAATTATACCTAATTATACCTAATTATACCTAATTATACCTAATTATACATAATTATTCCTAATTATTCCTAATTATTCCTAATTATTTCTAATTATTCATAATTATTCCTAATTAATACTAATTAATACTAATTACTACTAATTAATACTAATTATTCCTAATTAATACTAATTATTCCTAATTAATACTATTTATTCCTAATTAATTCTATTTATTTCTAATTAATACTATTTATTCCTAATTAATACTATTTATTCCTAATTATATCTAATTATTCCTAATTATAACTAATTATTCCTAATTATATCTAATTATTCCTAACTATATCTAATTATTCCTAATTATATCTATTTATTCCTAATTATATCTAATTAATATTAATTATAACTAATAATTTATAATTATAACTAACAATATAAAATTCTTAGTAAAACTAAATATAAATAAAAATCAATTAAATTCTAATTAAATTCTAACTAATAAACAACAATTAAAATTAACATAAAAAATAAACATACAAAAAATAAAATATAAATACCTTAATCTTTGATATTCTGAAGATATTGACGCCCTCCGATGGATATCGTATAAAAAACTTCAACTAAAAAAAATCTCTTTAAAACTGAAGAATGAAAAAAGAGAGAAACCAAGATCTGAATGATTTGTGGAAAAAACAGATGGGGGTATATATAGGTTAGATTAGTTGCGACGAGATTATTAGCGACTGGATACCCGTCGCAAATGGTCGTATTTGCGACGGGCCCCGTCGCAATTACCCTCGCCCACATTAATTACAGTTGGCGGTTAAAAGGTTATTTGCGACGGGTTCCGTCGCAAATAGTACCTGTCGATAGTCTTTTTGCGACGGGACGACATCCCGTAGCAAAAGGGTATTGACCGTCGCTGGGTATTTGCGACGGGACCCGTCGCAAATACACCTGCCCGGTTTGGCACGCAAGCCGCGCCAAACTATTTTCGACGGGATTTCGCCTCCAGTCGCAAATAGTTTGGCGCCGCTTGCGCGCCAATCCGCGCGGCTTTCCCGCCAAACCGCGCCAAACTATTTGCGACGGGAGGCGAAATCCCGTCGCAAATACTTGGTTATTTGCGACGGGCTACTTTCCCCGTCGCAAATAGATTCTTGGACGGGTTATTTGCGACGGGAAGAGATCCCGTCGCAAATAACCCGTTGCAAATACTAATTTTTCTCGTAGTGCATGCTCATCAGTTTGTGAAGGAGAACACCCAAAAACTCATCTATAGACTATCTTCCAACCTGCTAAATAGGTTCAGATAGAAATCTATGCCAAATCAATTTAACACTCATAGAAACACCATCACTTCTCCTGCAATCTTGTTCCTCATTTACACTAGTAGGCTCACTAATAACATTTTCAACCTAAGTATGCTCTATCTAAGTCCCTACACTATCTCTTGTAAGGCCATACCCCACAGGAGTGGCATGCTTGAGCATAATGGAAAAGGAGATATCACCCCTAGTACCTAAAGTAGCTATTTGAGACCCATTACTATTCCAATCCTTTTGTTTAGGAATGGATAATGAGCAAGTAGCAGCCAATGAAGTCCCTACCTGATCCCAAATCACCGTCGGAGCTTTATTCTTCTATGATAAAGCCCCTTGATTTTGAGGATTCTTATCCAAATATTCCACTGGATGATTCTTAGGCTGCCTAGGTATTGAATTTCCATGCATCCTAGATGAATTTTTTTAACATTACCATCACAATCCTTTGAAGAATTCCCCTTAAAACCAAAAAAAGCACAAACTTTACTCCTACATTTCTCATCCAAATGACCATAAAATTTAAAAAAATAACAGAAATAAGGATAATTCTCATACTCAAAACTAATTTTTATATCATTGGTGGTAGTAAGAGTCATATGGTCAATAAGAGTGGAACTCAAATCGATTTCAACCAACATTCTCACAAAGTATTCATACCTTGCATCTTTTGTATCATTATCCACGTGAATTGGAATGCCAATGGTAGTAGAAATATCAAGCCGGATTTTTGGATGCCATAAAATCCAATTGATATTGTGAATCTTGATCCACACCTCTGAAAAAGAATTCTTGACCCTTAATACATTAAAATCCATCATCTATTTATGGATATGGAGCATTCCTGACTTCAAAAGTAGCAAACCAGAGGACCACACATGGATTTTGGATTCATCTGATTAAAATAAGTAGTGAAAGAAAACTTTACCTAATGAAATACACTTCCAATCGAAAAAAACCTTACATAAAGGAAATCCTATGAACAAGATATTCAATCCTCCATGAATTCTAACCTTTAGGGAGAACAACCCTAGAAATTAGTGAGTTCTTACCCAAATATAGATGTTCTGAGAAGGTTTCACAATTATCTTTAATATGGGTCAATGATAATTTCTTGAGAATCCTACCAATAGAGGAACCCTTAAATTCCACCAGTGAACACTGATAAAAAACATCCCTTCAATCAAATATTTCACATAATTTCCCACCTATTACCATGATCCATTCAATCCCACACTGAGAGGTAGAAGGAATCAAAGGAAATGCTCTAAATGTCATAGATCTATGTGAATCATCCTCTCCAGTCACCATTGCAGCAAATCAATCTTCCACCACCATAAATTGATTCCCACTACCCACTCTGGTAAGCCACTCTACATCCCCCTAAGTTGATCTGAGTAGATCTGAGTATATCTGAGAAAGATCCAAGTAGATCCAACCTCCAAGAATCCTATTGAGAAGATATGATCTCTGATAATATCCAAGAAAATATAAGCTCTGAGAATATTTCCTTGAGCTTATCCCATTGAGGAAGCTCTTTTCCACCATCAACAGGTGGCTCCGGCTTCTTGAATTCTCTATCAGCAAGAGATGGAATCACATCAATAGATAAACCCTTCACACTACACAGAGCATCAACATGATATCAGTCAACCCAAATCAGGGTCCCATGAAGCTCGGATGAATCCTGATCAACCTCATGAGTTGGTTTTCTGGACAAAAAAAATGGATCCCAAATAGTGAGGAAACAATATGATTGTGAGAAACCCTATTCATCGCCATCGTTGTTGAGGAGAAGCTCTCAAATTTTCACCATCCTTCAATCTATTTTGAAACTAAATATATCATTGGTAAAATATATTATTGATATGAATAATATATTTATACCAATTTTATTAGTAATTTATAGGAAATAATAATATGAAAAGTTAATATATATTTTTAAATTTTATTTTCCTATAAAAAAAGTTTTCATTTTATTTTTATATTTTTATTTAATAGTTAAATTATAAAATATTAAAATTTTAATTTGATAAAATAAAAATTATTTTTAGATTCTTCATATCAATATTATCTTAAGATTAATTTTTGATAGGTGAATAGTAAAAATACCGTTTTTACTAAAACCATAACTTTTATGATTTTATCATTATATAAGAAAGACCTAAAATTTTATAAAACCTTTTAATTAATAACATAAGTATTTAATGAGTAAAATTATACATTTATAAATTCCATTATTAATTTGTAAAATCAATTCTTAACACTTTATGAACATAAGTAATATTTTACAATAAATGAAATTGTTTTTCGTTATTTATTTTAATTAAATATTATTTTGGAAAAATTTAGTTTTAGATTGTTATTAAATCCAAAAAAAAAAATTTATTTATAATAAACCAATTTTTATCATTAAAGAAAAATACATTGATAATTTTATCCTACACAAAAATTCTAACTTAAAATATACTTTTTCTAAAAGTGGGGTTTTACGCGTTACTTATGCTAATGTTAAAATTGATTTTTCTTACATATAGAAATTTTATCTGATAAAATTTATTTTATATTTGGAGTCATTAGGTAAATATTATGTAATAAGTTTAATTTTATTTTAGTTATAAAAATTATTTACTTAGGTAAAAACTAGTAACCTCGGTAAATCTAAAAATGGTAAAAGTAATAAATCTTGGGGTAAAGATCTTGAAAGATGTTAAAAACATGTTTATAACTGAGTATTTGAGAAATTATTGACCTTATCTCATCCAAAACTCTAATATTGAATATTTTTTGTGATACATGACATATGAAACATGTGCTCACTTTATATTCAATTGAAATATTTACAAAAATTTCATTCTCACCACTTATGTGAGGGGCCTCTCACCACCCCTTCAATACCACTCAAAAATTATTTTTCCTATTTAAACTATTCTATTATTACTTCCCATAAAATCCTATTTTACCATATTAATCTTCTATTCATAAGATATGATTCTAATCCCACCATTTCTAAGGAGCCCTCCACAGGGAGTCCTAAGTCCTCAACATGATTGCTAATTTTCCCTATTTTTTATTTTCTATATTAATTTTACAGATATATTTTCTAATTACTATAAAATGATATAATTATTTATTATATAATTAATTTTATTATTCTAGGTAATAACTATTAACCACCTTCCCCCTTTTCTATTCAGGAAAACAAAAACGACATTTGCGCATTTGTACAGATTAACTCCTTCAAGAAGAGTCATGTTTAGTTTTCATTAACCACTTTACATGGATGGTACTAATATTAAATTTAATTAAAAATTATTATATTTATAAAAAAATTAAATTCTTAAATGATAAAATATATTATACATATCTCTCATTTTATGGAAAATAGAATCATCAACCATGTGTATGCGTGGACTACCGCCTTCATGGAACAATTGATTTCTATTTTTTATTTCATTATCGCCTTACATGGATGGTCATAAGAATGTTTTTAATGGATAAATATTCTTTTTATGAAATTATTAAGGTTAACTAAACACAAATTGGACATCCTATTGACAATATGGGCAATAAAAAACCATAGTAAACTCAACCATCCAAAAAAGAGCTTTAAGTACAAAAAATAATTTCTTTAAACTATGTAATGACATCATATAGGTTATATTATTCTTATAATTATTTAAAATTGTTATATATCACATTAATAAACACTAAATGAGTTTATTATTCCTCTGTTATAATGATATAATAACTAAATTACTTCATAGTTATCCATTAATTATGTCATGTTCTTGTTTGGGTCAGTTTAACCACCTACTTAAACAATACTATAAATATATATCATAAATGACTATAGATATTTTATTTTTGGTAATATATGATATAAATATATAAATAATTATTTTAGTTTAGTTTTTTAATGGTAATATTAATATTAAACTCATTAGTTAAGATACCAATGTCAGTTTGTGAAAAATCATTGAAACGTGTTAATCATCAATTTCATCTTTATGGGTCATAGCTAAAACTCCCATATAATTAAATTATAAAATTATAAATAATTTTAAAAAATTAATTATAGTGCGTTGTATGATCAATTAAGGATTAACTTTGGGAGAATTATGAATAACAACATCGCCATTATGAATATAGTTCAAAATGATCAAGATTACTCACACCTGATATTAAAAATAGATAATTACTATCTAATATACATGTAGATAATAATTATGAATTAAGTTTATAATAGGTTATATATTAAAATTTTCTTAAATGGGTGATTAAGATATTTAGTTTTGTTATATAAGAGTTTATATCTCATTTTTACTAAGCATGAATTAAGGTAAGGGTTTTCTTGGTCTCAATTTTGATTCTTTGAGACAAGTTACATGTTATGCACCATATTTCCTTTGTATTGTATTATATTGATTTAATATCTATATAATTATATATACTTAATTTCCTTGTAACTAATATGATATATTAAGTTAAATAAAGTTTTTTTATTCAAAATTATTTTAACTCAAGTTTTTCCCCGTTCATAATAGTTTTTGGTAACTCAAACTTCATTCATTGAGTTATGATCATTCTCTTTAAATTATTTCATATAATTTGGGTACATTCCACCCTTTGATTTTATTACATTTTATTATATCATTTTTTACATTTTTATCATATAAACCTATTTTTAAATGTTTCATTTTATGTGGATTATGTTTCTCGTAAGGGATATTGATAACTCAAATCTTATTTCTTTGAGTTATAATGTTTTATAATAAACTTTTATTTTTTATGATTGGGTTATCCCACCATAATATTTTATTATATGGTACTTTCTATTCCTCTCTAGGTTAAATTAAATTTTAATATAAATAGTTTACCTTGATGAATATCTTCCCCAAAAATTATATCATTTCTAAGAATAATTCTCATCCTCTTTAATGAAGTTTTTCCATCATTATCCATATTTTTCTTTCCCAATAATATTCTACTTTATAATTGGAAACCTAATTATATTTTATCTCATGAAACCTCAATATTTCCCTTATCCAATTTTAAAAAAGAAGTTTTTCTACTCTTTTTATGATGTGGGTTTTTAACAAATGTACTTTAACAATATAAAAAGGTTTTTCCTTTCATGATTAAATGTTTTATATTCTAGAACACATTTCCTTAGACATGTTTATGTATTTTTCAAGACTCAATTATTAAATATTATTTTTAAAAGTAATTTTTTTAAATATACACTTCAAATTTTAAAAAAAATAAAATTTTAAAATGAAATGTAACTTCTTCTTTATGACAATGTTGAAATTGTTTTTGCAAAAACCCTATTACGTTTTCACTTCCATTTTCCTTTTCATATTAAAAAATTTTTACCCTAATGGGACTTATGTTTTATAATATACTATCTATTTTATATTATTATATTTATATTTTTGGGTTATTTAAATCATGATATCAAACAATCCAATTCTTAATCCTTTCTTATGTAGTATCATTCAAAGCATTCTTCTTTCAAGGGTGTTTTTCATCTATGTAAATGTCTTTACAAGTTTATTTTGTTACATTGGGGATATGATATTTCTAAAACATACACCTTATTTATATAGATGTATTATGATAATGTTATTCCATTTATATTTTAAGGAAATTTTTGACATTTCATTTATTTTTTAACTCCATACGAATGATTATTGACTACTAAAACCGGTGGATTATGCATTGAATTCCCATATATTTATTATTACAATATGAGTCATTGCTGGAAAATTTGATTATTTATTATTTATTAATTTTTTAATATGATGAATAAATTTTAATTATTTATTTATTGGTGGAGCCTGATAATAGATAGCTCATCGATTCATCGATGGGTATAAAAAGACAAACTAGCTTGGATATTTTGGTGTATTTCTAGTGAGAATAAGATATTTTCTAGAAATAGGGCCTTATTGGTAAGATAATAATGTCTTATATCATGATTTCTTAGATTAGGTCATGAAATTAGTTGTCGATCATTATGCATTTCATCACCCAGGAACCATTTGTTTTCATCTATGTGATATTTTCATTTATATTATTATTCATGGATATATTATGATTTTAGTTTCATTCTATTTTGGAATTATTCATGGTTATCTATTCCCATCATATTATTTATGCTCATTTTAATCTCAATTATGATCTTAAATTTTTATCACTTATTTTTACCCTTAATGAATGTTTGAGATTATCCCTTATTATGTTTCTATTTCCCTAGGTTATGAAGAAATATATTACACATGATATGTCTACAAAAATAACTTGTGTGGATAATTTGTGGTAGATGTTAAATATTTATTATGGATTAATTAGTTTCTTATATAGTCTAAAAAAGATCCAATAGTTGAGAAATACATGATATTTATTAGTTTATAATTTTCCTTAATTATCTAAATCTATAAACCTAAAAATTCTTGGAAATTTATGTAATTAAATATTTTCGTTATATCATGTAATTATTGGATGGTTATGTTCAGTAATCTATAGTTGGTATTGAATCCAATATGTGAAGTATGTGTTTTAGGATCTAGATCTAAGAGTGTGGTTATGAGGTTCTATAGTTGGTATCAGATTAGTTTTAAGATAAATTTAGAGATTATAATGTTATAGTTTGCAAATGTAAATGTAATTAAGGAGTGATAAGTTAAGTTTGATCATAATTTAAATGGTATAGACAACCCTTTAAGTTAAGTTGAGGTAATATTGAATATTTTATGTTGTTTAGGAATTAGGATAAGAGAAATCCAATTAAAACACTAGGTATAAATCTAAGGGATAAGGTTAATTATAGTATAACATTATAAAATTTTGGTAAAGTATATATTGTGTGGTTTTCCTAGAAATAATTTTCTTATTTTTATATTAAAAGTGGATACGGTATTAGGAGTAGATGTAACTAGGAGTAATAAACCTAAAAAGGGCATGTTGGGTATTAACTCATTCATTACTCGGTGCATGAAAAATAGGCCTAACTACACACCTATTTTGACACTATCAAGGGATATGATTTGGTTAATCACATTATATTTACAATACATAACAAATTATTGATTATTAGGGAACCCAACCAAAAGAAACCTATATTAAATCAAGAGTTATTTAGGTTGAACTAAAAGATACTATAATAATTCTGAAGAAAAATATATTTTGAGATTGAATTTTTCATGTAATTATCTTGAAATAATCTTGTTATAGTGTTAATTATTCATCACTCGTGATTAACTCTTTTTGGTTTTAGTAATGGTTGAAGCCTGATGAAACCAAGTTAACAATGGATATTATGGACAATGTGAAGATTGACCTAATGAGAAACCTAACAAGATACAAGATGGAGTGAGAAATATGATTATGCTAAACTGTTTATCAAGAATTATGATTAAAAATATGAACATAGTTGAATTACCAAACAAACCAAATAATAGAATGATGAAGACCCATGTAAGTTTGGGTGATAAATATGATTAAGGAAAGAATGTACAATTTCCTAAATGTCAAAAATATAGGAAGAAGCACCCAAGGATATGTCTTGAATGAACTGGAAGATGTTTTATGTGTGGAAAAGGAGGAAATTGAGCAACTAATTATGGAGGAAAAAATAATAGTTCAATTAACATTATGAAAAAATGTGCTTCTTATCATACCTAAGATATTAAGTTAGACACCTCATTCAAAAATACATCTTGAATTATATTTATCTTTTAGATACCCTTGAATAATTTAATTAGTAATAAATAATTAAAATTACGAGGATGAAATTTGTCAGGGGGATAATATAACACCCCTAGATCTAAAATTAGATTTTCCATTAAAACATAATGTGTTTGATAGCTTGTTTCATGTGCAACATCAAACCAAAATAATCTACATAATGTTATATAAAACTTAAGGTGTAGTCACATAATTGGAGGGTGAAAATATATGAAACCTAATTATTAAATATATGTTGAAATTAAAATAAATTTCATTATCAATGCTAAGGCATTGATAAATTATAATAGTGCACCTAAATAACTAATAAGATTGATTTATGATTTAGAATGTAACCTTTCAAAAAATTGTTTTTATATTTTTTTAATAAGAAAATAAATATATTATGGATAAAATATATTATTTATATGAATAATATATTAACACAAATTTTATTAATAATTTATATAAAATAATAATTAGAATAGATAATATTTTTTTAAATGTTATTTTCTCATGAAAACAATTTTCATTGTATTTCTATGTTTTTATTTAAAAGTAAAATTATAAAATATTTTAATTTTAATTTGAAAAAATAAAATTTATTTTTTATATTTATCATTTCAATATTACATTAACATTAATTTTTAATATTTTTCTAAAATGGTTGATTTTTAGGTGAATAGTAAAAAATATAGTTTTTACTAAAACTGTAACTTTTATGAATTTATCATCATATAAGAAAGACCTATGAGTTTATAAAACATTTTAATTGATAAAATATGTATTTAAGGATTAATAATATAATTTTTTAAATACCATTCATAATTTACAAAACCTATGTTTAACACTTTCCAAACTTATGTAATATTTTCAAATAAAAGAAATAGTTTTTGGTTTTTTCTTTTAATTAAATATCATTTTGGTTAAATTAGGTTTTGTATTTCTATGAAAGGAAAATTAATATTATTATTTTTATAATAAACTAATTTTTATCATGTAAACCAAATAGGTTGATAATTTTACCCCACACATAAATTTTAATCTTAAAAATACACTTTTTCTAAAAGGAGGTTTTAACGTGTTACACGCGCTAATGTTAAAATTGATTTTTATTACATATATCAATTTTATCTGATAAAATTTATTTAATATTTAGAATCAATAGGTAAAAATTATTTAATAATTTCCATTTTATTTTAGGCATAAAAAAACTATTTACTTAGCTAAAAACTATTTACCACGGTAAAACCCAAAATGGTAAAAGTAATAAATCTTTGGGTAGAGATCTTGAAAAATGTTTATAATTGTATTTTTCTGATATTATAAATATTATATCTTCACCCACTCTATTATTTTACTTTTTTTTTCACGACCCGTCCTCGGGGCCCGTGTCGTGACAACCCCAAGCTCGCCTTCCATAGGCCAGGGGCTGGCGACTAGCACCAAAGGCGTAATTCCCGATAACTGGGAAGGCATTGCCTTTATAAAAGAAAACAAAACACCACAGAGTACAAGAGGAAGTAAAACACTAAGTACAAAAGAAAGATCTGGAAAGTAAATGGGCCAGAATACAAACCCAACTGAAAGTACAGCTACAACTAAACAAAAGTACAACAGAAAAAGACAAACAGCTGGAAGAAAGGAAGTAGCTCCTGGGTCGTCCTCCTCGGATACTACCGGAAGGGTAGGTACAGATAGCGCAGCTCCTGGATCATCCACCACGGATCCTACCTAGAGGGTAGGTACAGATAGCGCAGCTCCTGGATTGTCCACCACGGATCCTACCTGAAGGGTAGGTACAGATAGCCTCCACAATGCTCTCTCCCGTCAACCTCCTCCGAGTGTCGTCTCGTCGTGAAGTCCACCTCCGGATACTGACTCGTCATGTGGTCCACCTCCGGGTATCATCCAGTCCTCGAACACTCGGCCTCTGTCAGCGTTTCCCGTCGTCTGCAACCAACACAACGAGATGCGATCATAGCCCGTGCAGGGGTGAGTATACGATACTCAGTAGGGACCCCGAGACCCTCAAGGTCTCACTAAATCCAACAAGGATAACCACAAATAAGGATCTCAACAGATAACCTCTACTTAGGTATAAGCCCATACTTATACCTAAGTTATCAAGTAACCCATCTCAATCATGAGGAAACACAAAGGTCATGAAATCAACGGATAACCACTACCCAGGTATATGCCCATACATATACCTAAGTTATCAAGTGACCCATCTCAATCATGAGGTAAACACAAAGGTCATAGACTCAGCTCAAACCAGGTTTTTTATTATCGAAATTGTAACTGCTGAAGAGCCCCGTCTCTGGAGAGTACATTGGTCATGTCACGACTCTGAGGTACTGCTCACTAACCTAAGACTGCTGAGGTACTCCTCCTGTCGAGTACCGCGGGTCAGCCACCCAAACATAGTAGTGCTTCCCGCCGGGGTATGCCACCCAAACACAGTAGTGCACACCCCCTAATATCCTGCCGAGGTACTCTCCGGAAGAGTACCACGGGTCTGCACCCAATCTCAGTAGTGCTCCGTCCGTCATGGTTCTGCACCCAAACAAAGTAGTGCTCCATCCACTGGGCTAGTCGACTCACTCCAAGTCGAGTCGGTCAAGCAGTCGTCAGGTCTCAGCCGGCTACACGGTCTCCGTACTCCGTACGCTCGTCTCCGGGAGGGTCCTCTCCACGAGCTACACGTCGATACTCCAATTATCTCAAAGTCCCATGAAGAAGTATCTAAAAAGACTACCTCATCATAGGGGTCTCAACGCAACAGACGGTGCATCAAACAGACGCTCGGTCTGTGAGTTATTAGCCTTTTCATCCCAGGGGCCCGGTTGGTTTGGTGTGCGAACCAACCCGGCCATATCTCAACTGTACCCCTAACTCTCATAGGGTATACTCATAGGGACCGTTTCTCAACATGATCACCAATGCCACTGACGGTTCGTCAAACGGATGTCCGGTCTGAAAGTTGTCAGCTTTTCCGTTCCAGGGGCACGGTTGGATTTCGGGTATAGTCCAACCCGGCCACTATCCAACTGCATCCAAATATTAGGCTAAGTAAGACAAAAGTTCCATCTCATCAAGAGAAATCCAAAAAAGTCGACGGCATGTCAATCGGACGTCCGGAGCTCAAGATATAAGCGTTTCTGTTCCGAGGGCCCGGTTGGTTTCGTGTTCGAACCAACCCGACCATAACCAAAGTTCTCCGAAACTCTGAGTGTAATTTACCGAAATGACCATCTCGATGCAAGGATCGCTACTCAATGGATGGTGCGTCGATCGGGGGTTCATAGCCCGAGTTATGGGAAAATGACTAAAAACGGTCCGAAAATAGGGGTTCGGGCCCAGTCCGACCCGGCCCGAGACCCCCTGGGTCGACCCGACCCAGGTCCGGGTCCAGCCCATTTGGGCGCGGCCCGGCCCGGCTGGCGGCCGGTTGGCCTACCGCGTTTGAGCCGCCATCTCGGCCAAACGGTCGAGCGAATTGAAGGGGGGGCGCTGCCCCCCTATTTGGAAATCGCGACCCCCACGTGGGGGGCGCTCCTTGCCAGCGGACGCGGCGACCCGCCGTGTCTCCCCTCTAGATCCCGCACGGCCGCGAGATCCCTCCTCCGTCGCGGCTGAAGCCGCGGTGGTTCCTGCCGGCGTGGCACGCCGACAGCACATTCCGCGGACCACCGGAGTTGCTCTGGTGGTCCGTTTCCAATTCCGTCTTCGCCTGCGGTCCTCCCGGGACATGCCCTTCACTGCAAAGTCTTCAAATCGCCCCTGCGGCTCGTTCTTCCATGGCCCGTCAATCCGTATGCCAAATAAACAAACCGCGTCTCTTCGTGGTTTTCCGGCGCGGCGCGACGGCGCCGCGGCTTTGTTCGGCTTCAACAGCGCGGCGCGACGGCGCCGCGCTACCTTGCCACATGATCCTGCGCGGTGTGACGGCATCGTGCCATCCCCATTCCAAACCACAACAAGGTCAACAACAAAATTAAGGGAGGAGGGTCGGTCGTGTTTGTGCGGTCTAGCCCCCTCCCGTCAATCGATAACAAGCGGTCCAATTTGAAAAGAGGAATGACGACAGAAGAAATCACGAACAACAACAACAATAAATCCACTACCTCGAAGAAAAAGTTGAATGAAGGTTCGTCGTGGAATTTCACGTCGCGGAAGAAGACATCGCGGAAGGAGGATTGTCACATCGCAGAGAAAAGATTTGTCGGCGTCACGTCGTCGATCTCCGAGGATCCAGCATTCTTGTCGACCTTCGTCGGAGGTCGGAGTTCTTCGCATTCTTTGCGTTCTTCGTCGAGGAAGGAGTGCTTGAAGAATTTGAGTGATTTCTCCCAAGCCCTCTCACACAATGAACCACTCTAATAAAATAAGACTTGTCTTATTTTATTAACACAAAAGCCCAACATTTTGAAAATTCAAAAGTTGAATCAATCAATTAATTGAATTAATTGAGTTGTTTAAACCACCCAATTAAAGAGGTGTTTATTAATCAATTTAAACGCAAGAGTTGACTTTCATTTAATGGGGGTGCGGGTGCGTTACCTAATTAAAGGTGGGGGGTTTCGTGAAAGTTGAAAAGGTGGGGATTGTGTGGTCCCCAACCCAAAAATATCCTACCTAGTGGAGTAGGATATAGTGGGTCCCACTTCAACCACTTAGCTTAGGTTAAACAACTTAAAATAAAATAAATTGGTTGCCCATTTTTATTTTATTCGCTTACTTAACCCAAAAATTTTAAAACCACACCCGAGCAAACGCAACTCTGTAAAAGGTGTTCCTAAGAAATCACCAGCGCTGCGAGTTCATCGGTACCCTCGGATTTCAATTCTGAGCACTGGTTCAAAAGTTATAAAAACTCACTCGTTCGTTCACTAAACGTACCCGAGCCTAACTTTGGAAATTGACTTTGGGCACACCGGGCCTTGGAATCAGGCGCCGTCAGAAACTACGTTCTTCTTAAATCCCAAAGAAAATTAAGAAAAAATTTCCCTTGAATTTTACAGGTCTTTACATTACTCCCACCTCAGTGATTTACATCCTCGTAAAGCTTTAACAAAAACTAGGGATACAAAATCGGTACTGAGCACGCATCTGAGTCTTCCGCTCCCATGTGCTCACCTAGAGGTTCGTGTGCTTCCAATGGAAGTGCACAAGAGGAAATGACCGTCCTTATAGGACCGCTCCTGTCGATCCTCAACTCCTACTGGAACCCCTCAAAAGTCACCCCATCGCCAATGTCCAGCTCCCCAAGGTCGATGATATGCGAAGGGTCGTGCTCGTAACTCCTCAGTTGTGATACATGGAAGTCGTTGTGCACCTGGTGCAACTGAGGTGGATGGGTCAAGTGGTAAACCACCTCACCTACCCTGCTGAGGACCTAGAAAGGTCCATTGAACCTCAGAGACAACTTGTCACCTCGGCCACATCTCCGTAAACCTCGTCGAGGTGAGACCCATATAAGGATGTGATCGTCATCCTCGAACTCTAGAGGTATCCAATTCCTGATTAGAACTGAAACTCAAAACTCATGTTGCCACGAGGGTAAGGTTGACCAACTCAAGAGTGATCGGCTGCACCCTCCTATGCATGAGTTTATCCTGTGCTGCCTGGGGTTTCCTTTTCGCCGACCAAGGAAAACTCATTCCGACATCGTAGTTAAACCACAACCTTTTTGCCTAATACCGTCAATTTGTGTATGAACTGTGATTGCCCAGTCTATACTCAAACCAACTTCGTAAGGCCTCGACGATGACACCAAGAGATTCCAACCAAAACTCTCACCTCGAGGGTCTGACCACATTGTCGGTGTAAGTGTGATTATCGAGTCTTATCCCAAGGTATCTCCAGACGTGAGGGTCAAGTCTACGACTTACCGAAAACTCTAGATCTGGGACAATATTTGTGGAAGGAAGGAATGATTCATATCGAAGTCTGTTACTATGGAAGATAGTAGTGGAAATATACTGTCCCATGAATCATTTTTAGAGCCATTGGGTCACACTCCTAGACCGCATGCAGTTGTACTCTTCCCCTGCTCTCCAGCTCCCTGAGCCTGGCGGGGACAACTATGGTCGGTGGTTGTAGCATGTTAAAATGTACACCACCTCATGCTGCTCTCCTAGCTATGCCTCCACGTTTGCTGCTTCGTAGACTCATCTCTCCTTAAATCTTCCTCTTCTTGAAATATTTAACATGCCCGAGTCTCTAAGATTGGTGCCAGTTTCCTGTTTCTTACTGCACTGTGCAGTCTTCATCCGCTCCTGGATGATCTGCACCTTCTTTGCCTACGATCTGTAAGAGATGCTAATATTTCTCCTTTGCCGAAAAGAGAAACTCGGTCTCATCCCCTGGATGAACCACGCCCATTTCCTAATACAGTCAATCCTCACATGAATGATGTATTCATGCCATGGATGACGTCGTAAGGCCTCAACGTTACTACCAAGAGATCCAACTGTCACTCTCGCCTCTAAGGTTCGAGGCACACTGTCGGTATCAATGTGAGGTCACTGGGTCTCCTCCAGTAGAAATATTGAAAGTTTGGGTCAAGTCAACAGTTTAACCGGGACCTCTCAGTATCAACCAAACAAAAGGACAGGAAAGCAAACATCACAAAGATAAGTGTCTTTTTATTATTGCAGCTCATAGAATAAAGACACGAATACAATGGAAACATGGAACTAGAAGTACAAGGGACGTATCCACTAGTTCTGCTCCTATACACCTGCTCCCGGAGGTCTACTTCCTTGTCCACTGCTCGGTTGTTGCTCAAGCACCAGCCGCTGCTTCTGCCTCGGTGGCTCCTCTAAAGCCTTCGAATCAACTGTGAAGGGGGTCGGATAGTCACGTGCCAGGTGAACCTTCCTTCCACATTCATAACACTTCCTACTCCTCGTACGGCTGGCTCTGGTCCTCTTGGACCTCTGCATCATCTGTCTATTGCCCACAGATGACTCGGCTACTGATCAAAAAACACGCAGCAAAGGCAGCAGCTCCTAAACACGCTCGGGGTGTAGATTCACTGGTATGAACTCCACCTTGAAGAAGGTCTCAAAGTCTTCCCAATTGAAGGTCATCTCGTCGCAAAACTGGAACAAGTGTCTCCACCACCTGCCTGCTGCTGCCTAAAGAAGGCTGGCAGCAAAGATCACCATGAAGTCCGCTGGTGTACCCACTATCCTGAAAACTCCCACCACAGCCTCCAGCCAATCCTCAGCCACCCGCGGGTCCGTCTCTCCCCTGAACCTGGGTGTCCTCTGGCGCTGGAACTCGTGCAGTGTGCTCAAGCGACGTGCACTCTCTGCTGCTGGGGCTGGTGGCTTCGGTGGCCCAACGGGTGGTAGTACCGTCGATGCCTCCGCTGGTGCCTCAACTACAAGAGGGCCCTATACCAAAGCCTCGTCGCTCGGCAGGCTGTAAGTACGTACATCCCTCTGGGATCTAGCTGGTTGTCCGTGGAAAGGAATACTGAAAGAAACATACATGACATGGTCAAATAATTTATACCTGGTGAGCTGACCTGGTTTGAGCTATTTTAAGGGGAAAAACTTTTGAAAACTCACACGCAATTAGTGTTTTCGTACACAAAGTCGGAAATCAGTTGTCAGGGTCCTGGTGTATGGATAGGTCGGCTGCCCGCACCAATACTGGACTCCCTGAACTGAAAACCACACTCAGTACCCTTAACACTATTTCTTCACAGAAATAAAATATCAGAGTTATAAGTTCTGCGGTAGAACTGACTCCTCAGATACCAATTTGTCACGACCCGTCCTCGGGGCCCGTGTCGTGACTACCCCAAGCCCGCCTTCCATAGGCCAGGGGCTGGCGACTAGCACCAAAGGCGTAATTCCCAATAACTGAGAAGGCATTGCCTTTATAAAATTAAAAAAAACACCACAGAGTACAAGAGGAAGTAAAACACTAAGTACAAAAGAAAGTGCTGAAAAGTAAATGGGCCAGAATACAAACCCAACTGAAAGTACAAATACAACTGAACGAAAGTACAACAGAAAAATACAAACAGCTAGAAGAAAGGAAGAAGCTCCTGGTTCGTCCTCCTCGGATCCTACCTGAAGGGTAGGTACAGATAGCACAGCTCCTGGATCATCCACCACGGATCCTACCTGAAGGGTAGGTACAGATAGCACAGCTCCTAGATCGTCCACCACGGATCCTACCTGAAGGGTAGGTACAAATAGCCTCCACAATGCTCTTGCCCGTCAACCTCCTCCGAGTGTCATCTCGTTGTGAATTCCACCTCCAGATACTGACTCGTCGTCTGGTCCACCTCTGGGTACCGTCCAGTCCTCGAACACTCGACCTCTGTCAGCGCTGCCTGTTGTCTGCAACCAACACAATGAGGTGCGGGCATAGCCCATGCAGGGGTGAGTATACGATACTCAGTAGGGACCCTGAGACCCTCAATGTATCACTAAATCCAACAAGGATAACCACAAATAAGGATCTCAACAGATAACCTCTACTTAGGTGTAAGCCCATACTTATACCTAAGTTATCAAGTAACCCATCTCAATCATGAGGAAACACAAAGGTCATGAAATCAATGGATAACCACTACCCAGGTATATGCCCATACATATACCTAAGTTATCAAGTGACCCATCTCAATCATGAGGTAAACACAAAGGTCATAGACTCACCTCAAACCAGGATTTTTATTATCGAAATCATAACTGCTGAAGAGCCCCGTCTCTGGAGTGTACAGTGGTCCTGTTATGACTCTGAGGTACTACTCACTAACCTAAGACTACTGAGGTACTCCTCCTGTCGAGTACCGCGGGTCAGCCACCCAAACACAGTAGTGCTTCCCGCCGGGGTATGCCACCCAAACACAGTAGTGAACACCCCCTAATAGCCTACAGAGGTACTCTCCGGACGAGTACCGCAGGTCTGCACCCAAGCTCAGTAGTGCTCCGTCCGCCATGGTTCTGCACCCAAACAAAGTAGTGCTCCATCCACTAGGCTAGTCGACTCACTCCAAGTCGAGTCGGTCAAGCAGTCATCAGGTCTCAGTCGGCTACACGGTCTCTATACTCCGTACACTCGTCTCCGGGAGGGTCCGCTCCACGACCTACAGGTCGATACTCCAAGTATCTCAAAGTCCCACGAATAAGTATCTCAAAGGACCGCCTCGTCATAGGGGTCTCAACGCAACAGACGGCGCGTCAAACGGACGCCCGATCTGTGAGTTATTAGCCTTTTCGTCCTAGGGGCCCGGTTGGTTTCGTGTGTGAACCAACCCGGACGTATCTCAAATGTACCCCGAACTCTCATAGGGTATACTCATAGGGACCGTTTCTCAACATGATCACCAACGCCGCTGACGGTTCGTCAAACGGACGTCCGGTCTGAAAGTTGTCAGCTTTTCCGTTCGAGGGGCCCGGTTGGAATTCAGGTATAGTCCAACCCGGCCACTATCCAACTGCATCCAAATCTTAGGAGAAGTAAGACAAAAGTTCTGTCTCATCAAGAGGAATCCAACAAAGTCGACGGCACGTCAATCGGATGTCCGGAGCTCAAGATATAAGTGTTTCCGCTCCGAGGGCCCGGTTGGTTTCGTGTTCGAACCAACTCGGACGTACCCAAAGTTCTTTAAAACCATGAGTGTAATATAACAAAACGACCGTCTCGATCCAAGGATTGCTACGCAACTGACGGTGCGTCGATCGGGGGCCCGTAGCCCGAGTTATGGGCAAATGACTGAAAACAGTCTGAAAATAGGGGGTTCGGGCCCGGTCCGACCCGGCCCGAGACCCCCTGGGTCGGCTCGAACCGGGTCGACCCAACCCGGGTTCAAGTCCAGACCATTTGGGCGCGACCCGGCCCGGCTGGCGGCTGGTTGGCCTGCCGCGTTTGAGCGTCCAGCTCGGCCAAACGGCCGAGTGAATTGAAGGGGGGGGGGGGCTGCCCCCCTGTTTGGAAATCGTGGCCCCCACATGGGGGCCGCTCCTTGCCAGCGGACGCAGAGACCCACCGCGTCTCCCCTCTGGATCCCTCCTCCGCCGCGGCTTCAGCCGCAGTGGCTTCTGCCGGCGGCGCGCCGGGGCGTCGCCGCCTCCGGGCGGCCGGCCGGTGCCGGCAGCACATTCCGCGGACCACCGGAGTTGCTCCGGTGGTCCGTTTCCAATTTCGTCTTCGCCTGCGGTCCTCCCGGGACCTGGCCTTCGCTGAAAAGTCTTCAAATCACCCCTGCGGATTGTTCTTCCATGGACCGTCGATCCATACGCCAAATAAACAAACCGCGTCTCTTCGTGGTTTTCCGGCACGGCACGATGGCGTTGCGGCTTTGTTCGGCTTCAACGGCACAGTGCGACGGCGCCGCGCATCCTTGTCGCATGATCCCGCGCGGTACGACGGCACCGTTCCATCCCCATTCCAAACCAAAACAAGGTCAACAACAAAATTAAGGGAGGAGGGTCATCCGTGTTTGTGCGGTCCAGCCCCCTCCCGTCAATCGATAGCAAGCGGTCCAATTTGAAACGAGGAACAACGATGAAAGAAATCACAAACAACAACAACAATAAATCCCCTACCTCGGAGAAAAATTTGAACGAAGGTTCGTCGTGGAATTGCACGTCGCGGAAGAAGGTGTCGCGGAAAGAGGATCGTCGCGTCGCGGAGAAAAGATTCATCGGCGTCGCGTCATCGATCTCCGAGGATCCGGTGTTCTTGTCGACCTTTGTCGGAGGTCGGAGTTCTTCGCGTTCTTCGAGTTCTTCATCAAGGAAGGAGTGCTTCAAGGCTTTGAGTGATTCCTCCCAAGCCCTCTCGCACAACGAACCACTCTAATAAAATAAGACTTGTCTTATTTTATTAACACACAAGGCCAACGTTTTGAAAATTCAAAAGTTGAATCAATCAATTAATTGAATTAATTGAAGAGTTTAAACCTCCCAATTAAAGAGGCATTTATTAATCAATTTAAATGCAAGAGTTGACTTTCATTTAATGGGTGTGCGGGTGCGTTACTTAATTAAAGGTGGGGGTTTCGTGGAAGTTAAAAAGGTGGGGCTCGTGTGGGCCCCACCCCACAAATATCCTACCTAGTGGAGTAGGATATAGTGGGTCCCACTTCAACCACTTAGCTTAGGATTAACAACTTAAAATAAAATAAATTGGTTGCCCATTTTTATTTTATTTGCTTACTTAACCCAAAAATTTTAAAACCACACTCGATCAAACGCAACTCCGAAAAAGGTGTTCCTAAGCAATCATTGGTGCTGCGAGTTCATCGGTGCCCTCGGATTTCAATTCCAAGCACCGGTTCAAAAGTTAGAAAAACCTGCTCGTTCGTTCACTGAACGTACCCGAGCCTAACTTCGGAAATTGACTCTGGGCACACCGGGCCTCGGAATCAGGCGCCGTCAGAAACTGCGTTCTTGTAAAATCCCAAAAAAAATTAAGAAAAAATTTCACTTGAATTTTACGGGTCTTTACATTTTTCATCCATATGACATGTGAAACATGTGCTCTTTTTATATTAAGTTAAAATATTTACAAAAATGTCATTCCCAACAATTATAAAAGGGGACTCTCACCAACCCTTCAACACTACTAAAAAATTCAGAATCCTATATAAAATCTTCCCCTATTCATTCCCAAATAATCTTATTTCATCATTTTAATATTTTTTCATAATATATTATCCTAATCTCTCACTTTCCTAGGAGTCCTCTAAGGTAAAGCCCAAGTCCTGAACATGAGTACTAATTTTCCCTAATTTCTTTTCTTTTCTATATTACTTTTAAAAATGTATTTTTATCATTAATATATAATTAAATAATTATTTATTGTATGATAAATTTTATTATTCTAATGGAATAACTATTAACTACATTTCCTATTTTTCCTTAAGGAAAACAAAAATTGCACTTGTGCATGTGTGCAGATTACCACCTTCATAAAGCATCATGTTTTTTTCCTTAACTATATTACAAAGATGGTCCTAATGTTGAATTTAATAAATAATTATGATATTTATAATATATTTTATATTATTTAATGATAAAACATATTATATATTTCTCCCATTCTATAGAAAATGAAATCATCAACCATGTGTACGTGTGGACTACCGCCTCCATAGAATGATTGATTTCCATTTTTCTTTTCATAAAATACCTTAAATGGATAGTAATGAGAATTATTTTAATGGATAAATACGATTTTTATGAAATTATTAAGTTTCTAGGAAGATAAATTGGTTATCATATTAATAATATGAGCAATAAACAACCATGGTAAATTCAACTATCCAAAAGAGCATTCTAAGAGAAAAAACTGATTTATTTGTACTATGTAATAATATCATACAGGTTATATTATTATTATAATTAATCCCAATTATTATAAATAAAATTAGTAAACATTAAATAAGTTCATTATTCTTATGATATAATGATATAAAAATTGAATCACTTTTTACCATCCATTAATTATGGTATGTTCTTGTTTGGGTTGGTTTAAATTCCTAATTAAAAAATGTTATAAATTTATATAATAGACTACTATACGGATTTTATTTATAGTAATATATGATATAAATAAGTATATAATTATTTTATTTTATTTATACAACGATAACATTGATATTAAACTCATTAGTTATGTAAGAACCTGGTTTTTGACTCAGGTATGGATCCTCAAAATTTTGGTCTAATTTTATTTTATAGACCTAAAGTGGATCCATAATGAGTTCATGAAGGTATTAGGGGTTTACAAGGCTCACTCAAATATTGTAACCCTAATTTTTTTAAAAATGGTCACGTTGCACGGTTAGAGTAAACCATGTAAGGAGGACGCACGGTTAGTCTAAATTGTGCGGATGGTTTGTATTTTTAAGCAGAGCCATATCCCACAGTTGGTGCATGGTTTCTCAAACCATGTGGCCTAACTATGTGAGTTCCCCCTTTTCTTCAGGTATCTATGTACGGTTGGTGCACAATTTGGAAAATCGTGCTGCCAAACCATGCACAATCTTTTGTTTGGTTAATTTTAGTATTTTATACTTAATGATCAAATTATCCTTCTCCTTCTTCCCTAATCTAAATTCTAGCAGGATAAACCTCCATTTCTCCCATTTTGGAGCTTTTGAAGGCCAAATGTAGGTATTGAGATATCTCTTTCATCCTGGGTCTGATCGAGATTTCATTTGTCACATTGTATGCACAATGGTAAGTACTAGAGTCCTTTTTAGTTGTTCTTCGTTTCTCTTGCTCTTAGCCTATTTATCAAGGTGCGAGTCCTTGTAATTATTTTTTAGAACTACTCTAATATAAGCCAAATTAGAGGATGATACTAGAGGAGGAGAGTCATATGATTACTAGGTGGGTGGTCTATAACTCATCCCTCATTCATTGATTTTGGAATTGAAGTATGGGGCCCACCAATTTCATTAGGTGTTTTTTATTGAATTTATATGCCATGCTTATATTCATTAGAACTGTATAATTATGCTCTTTACATAAATGTGATTGGTTGTTGGTGGTTATATCCACAAATCCTAACACCCCATGTAGGGTGATATACCATAATTGAGTTTTTAGTGTTTTAATACTTTTTAGCCATCATTCGAGTGTGCTCAATCTTGACCACACTAATGGTAAGCCTCCTATCATGACCCCTCCCAGTGGGGACCATGATTAAACTCTCTTAGCCCACCTCCAATAGTCTAGGGGATGGTGACTATCACCGAGTAGGAATATCACTAACATGGGAGGCATTACCAAAGTACTTTTACACATGCACACATATCCAAGCCCACAAATGCTGAAATGTAAAAAACACTAAGGAATAAAATGAATGAATACGAATAAACCCAACCAATAAGGTAAAACATAAATTAAAGTGCGAAAAGTAAACTATGCCAGAATACAAGACCACCAAAAGGAAAAGTCTACAAAATACAAATTCAAACATGTAAGCAAGAAATGGGTACTGGGACTGCTTCTCATAGCCATAGGAACACCTAGGACTATAGGGAATCTCACAAAGCTCATTCTAGTCCTGGTCTGCCCTAGAATCTATCAAAAGGCCGCTCATCTGCACAATAAACGACATGTGCGGGAAAATCTCGTGTAGGGGTGAGTATAACAATACTCAGCAGAGGACCCTGAAAACCACAAATCAATACAAAAAGTAAAGGTATAGTAATCTCTACAAAATATATGTCTACAAAAAATATAACAAGAGAAACATATCTAGATATACTCGAAACACATACCCGTAGTCTAGAGGTAAGTCAAAAAAACTGCATACCCACACTAGGGACTCAGTTCAAAGATTCCATGAAGCACTCATTTGGGAGAACTCACTCCAAAAGTCTGGTAGCTCTGATGACATCTGTTTGAGAATTAAATTTGTCGGGAAATGTCACAATAGAGATAGATGCAGTGATAGATCTTAATAGAGAACATATGCACTCATTTTGGGATAACTCACTCCTAAGTAGGGAAAGATCATGATACACAAATGAGGATCACTGCCCAGGCCTTGGTGTATACCACAAATCATCTAGATTTACCTGCTAAATAGAGTATCCGAATACTATAGGATTGATCATGTTGATACTTGACTCTACCTAGGGCCAAGAATGGGTAGAGGATCTTGATCTGAGCCTCTCGGAGGGATTATGACTCTATCTGGAAAGTCCTTCTGAAGGGATCATACTCTTGTGGATGGAAACGATAACTAACCTTCAGGGGAGTGGGAAAGGGGTACTAAACCAAATGAAACTTGTCCAAGGAATGGTAGACAAGGAGATCAATCCATGTAAAAAAAGTACACGGTGTGTAGAAGAGTCACATGATGTGTCTCTTGACTTTGGGTACTACCCATGTGCAACAGCCTGAGTTAGAAGAACATGTCATGTAGAAAATATATACACGGTGTGTAGAAGAGTAACATTACATTTCCTACCATATTAGGGTCACTTTGTGTACTCTGGTCGTGTGCTCGTACATGGCTTCAACCCGTGTTTTCTAACCCATGTATCAGTATATGGGGTAACCCGTGTAACAATCTGGTCTAGTCATGTGGTAGAGTACATGCCATGTACTCCACCCCATGTCCATGTATCATCTGAGATACATGAAAAGTCCTACATAAGAACCCACATGCCATGTGACATCTATCACATGTTGTTTCATCGCTTTTTATCACCCAAAACCCTAGCCGCCGCTTAACAGGGCCCACATACCATGTAGTCTGAACTACGCGTCGTGTTCATCATGATTTTCTAGAAACCCGGTTCTTCACTAGCACACCTTGGGTGATTCTCCAATCTTCGATTTGGTTGTCTGATCACCTAAAAAATGAAGATCTAGAGTCACCCCGCCCTGTTAACACTGAATCGGTAGGTTTTGAGGGTTCGATTATCCCCAAAAACCTATTTCGATTATCTGCACGAAGAATAATCGAAGGAAAATTTCTCCCAAAACACATTTATTCATAATCCTCCATCATTATCACACCTCTTCTAGGTCATCAAGATGGTATATCTCTAATTTTGGATTATTGCGTTGTGAAACGGACGTGCAACGATCCATTGTTCATAACCCCATGAAGAACGTGAAGAATTCAGGATAAAAAGGGGGGAAGAAAATAAAATAACAAAGTAAGGAATGAACCTTCACCGTAGTTTGTCATGATGTTGATCTGATACCATTAGAGGGATCAAACGAGGCAAATCAAAACATAAAACAAATTAAACATAGATTAATTCCCCAAAACAAAACCCGATAAAAGACCCTCTCGTATGAACAATGATTTGCGGGTCAACTTGTTTGTGGGTTGATTTGAATTTGTTATTTTAATCCAAGAACAAATAAAAAATAATTTAAATAACAACCCATACCTCGATCGTTTATGAAGATGAAGATCGGTCATCATTTGGGATTCGATCTTATTGCACAATGATCCACACGTCATCGTTCATCGTCGTTCGTTAGGGATTCTCCAGGGTGGATCCTCTCCAAAGCTCTAGAGGATTCTGGGGAATGTTTGTAGGGTTATGAGCTTAGCCCTAGGATCATGGTTATTTAAAACCAATCAACATGTCATTGTGTTATGGAAACATTTTAAATAAAATAATCTATTAATTTATTTTATTTCCTTTAAAACATCCAAAAACTAACTTCTGCTACCGACCCACATCGGTCAATGTTAGGTCTCACCTAAGGTAAAGTCATTTCTATCAACACAATGGTCCCCTCAGATTTCTGATTCGAGCAACCATTTAAAAGTTATTCCACTTTTTTAGTAAAACCACTCACACACGCTATATAAAAGTTTAATTTATTTCAAACATTTATTTTGGGCACTCCAGGCCTCAAAATTACACACCCTCACAAATCTTGGTCTCACAATAATTCTATATAATATTTAAAAATAATACATAGAAAATATAAGACATTACATTCTCACCACCTTATGGTTTTTCATCCTTGAAAATCCAAAACAAAAGGCTACTCAAACAGATGTGGGTATTGCGCATGAATCTGAGCCTCTTCCTCCCACGTGCTCTTCTGAAGGTTCTTATGCTACCACTGGACATGCACGAAGGGAATCTATCACCCATGAAGGATCCTCTCCAGTTGATCCTCGATCTCCATTAGGTACTCTGTGAAGGTCGCTCCATCCTTGATGTTCAGCTCACCCAAGTAGATTACATGTGATGGGTCATGCACATACCTCCTTATATGCGATACATGTAAGACATCATGTAACCGAGGTAACTGTTGTGGTAGAGCTAAGCGGTACACCACCTCACCAACTCTGCAAAGTATCTGAAAAGGTCTGATTTACCTTAGAGACAACTTTCCACCCTGGACAAATCTTGGAAACCCTCAATGAGGTGAGACCCAAAGGAATACATGGTCTCCCTCCTTGAACTCTAGAGGTCATTGTCGTCTATCATCATAAGACTTCTGCCAGCTCTTTGCAGTCTTCATCTTCTCCTGGATGATCTTCACATTCTTGGTGTTAGCTCATACCAACTCTGGAAGCCATGAGTGTTGACTCTCTGTAGTCGGTCCAACAAAGTGCTGACCGGTAGGGTCACCCATATAAATCCTCAAACGGTTTCATACTGATGGTGGAGTGGTAACTATTGTTGTATGAAAACTCCACCAGTGGTAGGTGGTCCTCCCAACTATGACAAAAATCCAAGATACAGGCCCACAACATATCCTCCATAACCTAAATAGTTCTCTCCATCTGACTATCTATCTGGGGATGGAACATTGTGCTCAAGCATAGCTGGGTCCCAAATGCCTCCTACAATCCCTTCCACAACTGGGGTGTGAAACGAGCATCGCAATCTGATACTATCGTAGAAGGTAATCCATGAAGACAAACTATCTTCTTCATGTATAGGCGTCCCAATCTCTCTACGGAACTCTTCTCCCTGATAGATAGGAAGTGGTTTGACTTGGTGATTTGTTTAACAATCACCCAGAAAAAATCATGTCTCCTGGACATTTGTGGTAATCCCATCATGAAGTCCATCGATATTACATCCCACTTCCACTCCAGCACTTCCAGGGGGTGAGATAACCCCACTAGCACCTGGTTCTCATCCTTCACCTACTGTCACATAAGGCATCAAGAAACAAACTCTGTTACTACCTTCTTCATACCTGTCCACCAGAACTAACTCTAGAGGACCTAGTACATTTTTTCCACTCTGGGATGTACCACCAAGGGGGGTGTATGAAAATCCCTTATAACCTCATCCCTCAATGCCACTAGCACAAATGTGTGTCTTATGAAAAGGATGACGTGATCCCCAACTTGAGAATATCCATTAGGAGATTGTCATATGGATAACTGAATACAAAAATTCTTGTAGTATACATCCCCTAGTTGTGCCTCCTTGACTCATCATAAGAGTGGAGGGGTGAAAACCATAGAGTGTAGATAATCTACATCATCTTCATCCATGAAGGATAACTATAGTGTTGACAACTGTTTCGACGCCTCACTTAGCATCTGTGAACACGATATCCAACTAATAGAATTAGCTACTACGTTTACCTTTATAGGATTATAGAAAATCTCAAAGTCATAATCCTAGAGGAACTCCATCCATCACTTCTATCTCATATTTAGATCTTTTTTTGAGAATATTTAATTGAGGATCTTGTGGTCATAGTAGACAATAAACCATTTTCCCATCAGGTAATATCACCACATATTCAATGTAAAGACTACTTCTACTAACTCAAGATCATGGGTCGTATAGTTCTAATCATGTGGCCTTAGCTGGAATAAACCATAAGCAATAATCACCTGTCTCTACATCAGGACATAGCCAAGCCCGGTTTCGGATTCATCATAGAAAACTACGTACTCGACACCCTCTTCTAGAAATCTCAAGATCGGTGTGCTTGTAAAACTCTACCTCAACTACTGGAAAGTTAGTTGGCACTTCTCCATCCATAAAAAAGGCTTCCCCTTCCGGGTCTAGACTTTCATCGATGATAATATCTAGGATAAATTAGGGATAAATCTCTAGTAGTATCCTACCAACCCAAGGAAGCTTTTCACCTCTATCACACTATGGGGTGGCTCCCATGCTAACAATGCCTCGACCTTGAATAGGTTCACTGCTAATCCATCTTTTGAGATAAAATGTCCCAAGAATTGGGCCTTCTATATCCAAAACTAGAAATTCAAGAGCTTCCTATAAAGATGGTGCTCTCAGAGTACGTATAGAATCATCTGAAGGTGTCTCGCGTGCTCCTCCTCTGACGCTGAGTACACAAGTATGTCATCGATGAAGACCACTATTAGCCAGTATAAGTATGGCTAGAAGATCCGGTTCATAAGTCCCATGAACACTATAGGGGTGTTCGTCACACCAAAAGGCATCACCAAGTACTTGTAGTGACCATAGTGGCATCTGAAATATGTCTTTGGTATATCCTCATCTCTTACTTGTAACTGGTGGTAACCTGATCGAAGGTCAAACTTCAAGAACCACCATGCCCCTATTAGCTGATCGAAGAGGTACTCGATCCTTGCTAGTGGATACTTGTTCTTTACCATTACCTAGTTTCATAATCGGTAATCCATGAACATACTCAAATACATTTATTCCTTCTTGGAAAACAAAATTGGGGCTACCCAGGGTGAAACACTGGGTCTTACGAATCTCTTCCTCTACAGATCCTCCACCTACACCCTTAGCTCATGAATATCTACAAGAGTTATCTGATATGCTGGTGAGGATATTGGAGTCTTCCTGAAGATTAAGTCAATGCAGAAGTCGATATCCCAGTGAGGAGGTAATCTTGGAACATCTTATAGAAGGATTTCCTCGTACTCCACCACTACTTCTAGAAACTGGAAGCTCACAACATTTTCTGCTCTGAGGGTAAGACTAGCCAACTCATGAGTTATCAATTGCACCCTTATAAGCATGAGCTCATTCTATGTTGCTTGGGTTTTCTTTTCACCAACAAAGGAAAACCTCATTCCATCTCTACAGACACACCACACTCTTCACCTAAATCATTCAATCTGGGAATGGATCGAAGATAACCAATTCATACCAAGAATGATGTCATAAGGCCTCGAAGCTGCCACCAAGAGGTTCCAAATGAAACTCTCTCCTCCAAGGGAAATATCACACTATTATAAAAGGTGTGTGATCATTGAGTCTCCTCTCGTAGGTGTATCCAAGTGTAAGGGTTGAGTCAACGACTCCACCGAAATCTCAAGGTTTTTCACAAGACATGTGGCAGGGAAAGAATGACTAAAAACCTGTGTCTATAAGTACACCAACTAAGGTATAAAAGGCACATATCATACCTCAGATAATCCATGGAGTCCTTGGGTCGTACGCCTCGACCGCATGTATCTTCCCCCTCCCCTATCCCCCATTTCCCTGAGCCTAGTTCAGACCTCCTAGGGGTGGGGTGGAAGTAGGTCAAAGCATCTACAACCTCTTGCAGCTCTCCCTTCTCCTCTACCACATTCGTCGCCTGGTGGGTTTTCGTGGTCCACTCTCTGCATATGCCTCGATGGTCCATCCATCACCTCCCTATCAGTAGTTTTACAAGTTGGGAAAACTCTTGCAAGATATCCCCTACCGTTTCATGAGTAGTATCACCTCTCCCTAGGCTAACTGGATCTATCCTAAGATCCCTAGACTATAGATCCCCTGTCTTGGGTCCTCTTGTGATGTTTCCCACATCTCGATCCCTATTATTGACATCGATTCCCTACTACCGAGGTCTATGCACTAGTCTGCCTGCTGCTGACTTCCATTGACTATCTCTTCTTAGCCAAGAAGTTCTTAACCACCAAAGCTCACTCGAGAACCCCTACATAAGATAAAATGGATAGAGGCATGACACTACCTCAGAAGTCCTATTGTAGACCTCACTTGAAGGTTTGAGCTCTGAAGTACTGATCTGTAACCATATCCATCGAGTACCTAGAGAGGTTGGTGAAACTAGATGAATAGTCAGTCACCATTAAAATACCCTACTGGAGCTGAAGAAGCTCCTGGATATGCACTTCTCTCAGTGTAACTGGAGAACTCCTCCCTAAAGAGTCACTCTAACTTTTTCCATGAAAGAGTATCCTCATCATGAGTTTGCGTGGTCAAAATACACCATCGTCCTGCCTAAATCTGAAGAAGGCTCGATCATAGGATCGCAATCTAGTTCAGTGGATTCCTCACTAGATAGAAAACTATGGTCATCGCCTCAAGTCAACCTCTAGTTGCCTAAGGGTTGGGCTCGCATTGGAACCTAAGGGGCCTATGTCTTTAAAACTCATGGAGCGTGCTCAGCCTGTGCTCCTTGTCTTTTGGTACTACAGGTACCACGTGCTTCTCCACTGGTGGTGGTATAGTAGGTGCACCACCTGGAGGTAACACCCGGGGAGTTGGTCCCTAAATCAAAGCCTCGTCACTGAGGGGGTCATCCTCTTGATCGAGTCGTTGAATCATATCAGGTATGCATCATAGAGGAATCCTATAAGGAAACAAGATATATCATGTTCAAAGAGTATATTTGGATATCTGGGTATTTCCTAGGCTAGGGAATAGACGGTTACAGAAGCAAGGTAAGTTTTAACCTAATTATGTAGGGGAATTTGAGATCTTGGAAAGAGTCACACTGGTAGCCTATCATTTGTTACTACCTTAGAGGTACCGTGTTATGCATGATGTCTTACATGTTTTATATCTTCACCATTATCATTCCATCCCATCTCATACTCTTTATCCCGATGAATTTGAGCTTGATGATAATGCTTATTTTGAGGAGTATCCTATACGCATTGTCGATAGGAGCATGAAGTCTCTTTAAGGCTAGACTATCCCTCTAGTACATGTATTATGGAAGCATGTCCATATATAAGATGAGACTTGGAAGCAAGAGGTTGATACATGTTCTTAGTGGCCATAGTTATTCTCAGACAATGTTTCACCACCCTTGGAAGGTGAACTCGGGGATGATTTCCTTTAAGGGGGAAGACTATAAGCACCTAGTTTTTGACTTAGGTATAGATCCTTAAATTTTGTTCTAATTCAATTTTATGGACCTAAAGTGGATCCCTAATGAGTTCATGAATGTCTCGGGGGTGTCTGGGGCTCATTTGAAGCCCGAAATCCAACTTTTTGGGAAAAATGGTTATGTCGCATGGTTAGAGTAAGCAATGCAGGGAGGATGCATGGTTAGTCTAAACCATGATGATGGTCTGCATTTTCGAGAAAATCCATATCACATGGTTGGTGCATGGTTTCTCAAACCATGCAGTCTAACTATTCGAGTTCCCACTTTTCTCTAGGTACCTAAGAAGGGTTGGTGCACGGTTTGTCAAACTATGCGGCCAAACCGTGCACATGATTTTTTTGGGTAATTTTACCATTTTAACCTTAATGATATAATTATACTCCTCTTTCTTCCCTAATTTAAATTCCAATGGGATGAACATACATTTCTCCCATATTGGATCTTTTGAAGTCCAAATCTAGGTATTGAGATATCTCCTTCATCTGGGGTATGGTCAAGCTTTCAATTTTCATGTTGGATGTGCAATGGTAAGTACTCAAGTCCTTTTTATTTATTCTTTGTTTCTCTTTCTCTCGACCTAGTTATCAAGGTGTGAGTCCTTATACTCATTTTTTAGATCTACTTTGATCCAATCCAAATTAGAGGCCAATACCAGAGGAGGAGAGTTGTACGAGTACTAGGTGGGTGGTCTATAACTCATCCCACAAGTTCGTTGATTTTCAAATTGATGTGTGGGGCCCGTTGATTTCATCAAGTGTCATTTATTGAATTTATATTCCATGATTATATTCATTAGAACCATATGGTTATTCTCTTTCCATAAATGTGATTGGTTGTTGGTGGTTCCATCCACAAATCCTAACACCCCATGTAGAGCGATATGCCATAATTGATTTTTTAGTGTTTTGATACTTTTGACCCATCATTTGGGTATGCTTAAGATTGACCACGCTAATGGTAAGCCTCCTTATATTAATTTCCTATTGAATCATGAAATTTTGAGTAGATTATTCATTTTCACATCCACTTGACCCACCTAAGGTAAGTGCATAAATGTAAGTAATTAATTAAAATTATATTATGGAAATCATACTTAATTATATGACTTGTCCTTGATAAAAGTAAATTAATATTTGGTTGCATGTATGTAGCACACCTTGACTTATTCATGGAAGGTAGTGGAGTGAACCTTATTAATTGTACTTGACTTGCATGGTTTTAATTAAAATGTTGAATGCTACTTGTCCTTTTCAAACTAATTAAAGGAAAGTCTTGAACCAAGTGAATTTGTTAATGTCATAGTTATCATATAAAAAAATTAATTATAGTGAATTAAATTTAAGGTGACTTTGTATGCACATGAACCTTGACATCTTTATAGGAATCCTTGACTCGTGTTAGCTCTTGGATTCCTAAGGGAATGCCTTGGGTACTCAAGGTCATCACTCAAATTCAAGGATACTGGTTGCCTTGGGTGATACCTACCCAGGAACCCAATACTTGTCTACCTTTGGATGTCTGGTATGACATTTTAGGATCCCATCAATATTATTACAGGATTACTTGGATACACTCCTTGGATCTAGCATGACATAAGGTTCCTTGGTAACATCTTTGGTCCTAGACACTATTTATCTCCCATTTTACCTTGGATGAATTACTTGGACTCAGTTATAAATATTATTATGGGAATTACTTGGACGATTCTATTTGGATTATTCTCTTACCCCTTATCTATACTCAGTTACTACTAAGTTAGTGGCCCATGAGTTCTAGGTTTCCTTGGTTATTACCATGGAACCACTTCTTATTTAATTATCAATCATAGTTTATTTGTTACATCATTAAAACTTAAATATTTATACTATCACGAGGTGATGTTAGTGTTGGATATGACTCATGTGTCATATTAATATAAATTGTTAATTACTTAATTAAAGAACTGGTTACAAGTTCAAGCACCAACCGAGGGCTAAAGAAGGTACTTGTTATTTAGTTACATTGTACTTCTTTACTTTATATATGCATGCTTTCACACTGTTACATTTACATTACATGGGTCATGTGTTATAGAAATTATTGGTGGTGGCCTAATGATATTTATCTCACACCCTATTTGGGTGCTGTTTTGTACTCGTGGCAGATTACATGTATGCAGGTGTTGATAAAGGGAAGTGTAATGCTTTAGACACTTGATTTATTATTGTGCTAGGGTGGATATAGTAGCATATGACCAAGCTGGGGATCAATATTCTTGGGATATTTTATGTATTTCCTTAACTGCATTGGGTTTTTCATGTAGTCATGATACTTTGTATCTATGTTTTCTATCTTTCTAGTGACTTTAAATTTATCATCATCATCTATTGTATGTTATTCTAGTTATTTTGTTATTTTTATCCTTGTATCTTTTTTTTGTACATTTTGTTTACTTATTGCTTCTGCTATTCACCTTTTTTTATAATTACCCATTGTGAAACACTCTGGTAATAAGGTAATAGTCTCCCCACAAATACACCCTAGGCCCTCGCTACTATTCAGAAGCATTTGGTATTCAGGAAGATGAACTTGAGGCCATGTGTCCCACTGGGCTCGGGTCACCTCCTAAGTGGCATCCGAGTTCAATATGTCACAAGTTAAGATACCATTGTATGTTTGTGAAAAATCATTGATACATCATCATCACCAATTTCATCTTTAATGATAATAACTAAAACTCACATAGAACAAAAATATAACATTATAAATAATTATAAATCATAAATTATAATGAATTTTATTATCTGGTAATGATTAACTTTGGGATAATAATAAATAACAACACCACTATTATGAAACTATTTCAAAATGATCAAGATTACTCACACCCGATATCAAAAATAGATAATGACTAACTAACATAAATTTAGAAAATAATTATCAATGAAGTTTATAAAACTTTATATATATGAAAAAGTTTGTGAAATGGGTGATTAAGATAGTTACCATTTTTATACAGGAGGTTAGAGTGCATTTCAACTAAAAAATAATTAATGTAAGATTTTTATTGGTCTCAATTATGATTCTTTGTAACATTTTATATGTTATAAAACATGTTTAATTTGTATGGTGTTCTATTTATTTAATATCTCTTGAATTTTATATAATTTATTTCCTTGTAATTCATGGGATATACTAATCCAAATCAATTTATTTTATTTAAATGTCTTTTGAATCAAGTGTTACCTGAGTCGTAATAATTTTTGGTAACTCAATTTTTGTTCATTGATTTATGATCATTCTATTTAACTTATTTCATATAAGTTGGTTGCATTATTAACTTTTATTTATGTGTAATTATCTCATTTTTTAAATTTTCACCAAATAAACCCCTTTTGAAATGTTTTATACTTCATGGAGTATGTTTTCTATAAGAAATATTGATAACTAAAATCTCCTTTATTTGAGATGTAATATTTCATCTTAAACTTTTAATTTCCATGATTTGGTTCTCACACACCAATATTTCATTATATGGTACATTATCTTCTTATCTAGTTAAAATTTCCTTTTAATCTAAATATTTTACCTTGATGAATCTCTTCCCTAAAAAGACATCATTGTTAAGAATAATTCTCATCTTCTTTAATGATGGTTTCCCCTTATTATCCATATTTCATTTCCCACTAATATTATACTTTATAATTGGAAACCTAATTATGTGTTATCTCATGAAAAATCTATAAATCCCTTATCCCTTTTTAAAAAGTAAATTTTGTTACTCTTTTTACAATGTGAATTTTTAAAAAATGTACTTTAAAAATATCAAAAGGTTTTTCCTTTCATGATTAAATTTTTTATCTTTCATACCATATTTACTTGGATACCTTTATGTCTTTTTCAAGGATCCATTATTGGATATTCTTATTAAAAGTAATTTTTTTTAATTTCACTTCACCTTTTCAAAAAAATTACTTTTGAAAATGACCTATAACTTCATCTTTATAATAACATTGAAAATGTTTTCTAAATAAACTATTACATTTTCACTTCCATTTTTCTTTTCATATTAAAAAGGATTTAAAATAATGAGAATTATTTTTTAATATATACTATCTATTATATATTATGCTATTTATATTTTCTAGGGATTGAACTCATGATATAAAAAAATCCAATTCTTGATCCATTCTTGTGTGGTACCATTCAAAACATTATTCTTTCAAGGGTATTTTCCATCTATGTCAACATCCTTTTATGTTTATTTTATTAAAATGGGGATATAATTTTTTTTAACCATACACCTTATTTAATTGGATGTTTTATGATATATGATTTTATTTATCTATTGGGGAAGTTTTTAACATTCTGCATATTTTTTATCTTCATTGGGATGATTATTGACTTATAAGGTATGTGGAATATGTATTGAATTCCTGTATATTTTTTTCTTCCAAAATGGGTTATTATTGGAAAAGTTTATTATGTATTTTTATTCATGTTATCATATCATGAATTCATTGTACTTAATTAGTGATATATGGGGCCCAATTATAGATATCCCCTCAATGCATTGATATTTCTCATGAGACAAACTAGCTTGGGTATTTTTGTATATGCCTACCTAGAATAATATATTACCTAGACAAAGGGCCTTAATGGTAAGATCATGATGTCTTGACTTAAGGAATGGAATTAGAATTTTGGTATTATGAATTTCATGGATAAGGAACCATTTATTATTATCTATGTGATATTTTAATTTCCATTGTTATCCATAGATATATTATTCTTTCATTTTAATTATATTATGAAATTATTATTGTTTATCTATTTATATATTATTATTTATGCTCATCTTATACTCACTTATGATCTTCAATTGTTATCTCTTATGTTTACCCTTATTGAGTGTTTGATCTCACTTGTTCTTATGATTCCATTCCCCAACGTTATGGATAAATATATTACACATGATATGTCTAATAGAATAGCTTGTGTGGAGAAATGTTGGGAGATGTTGAAGATTTATTATGGATTAAGTAGTTTCTTATATAGTAGAAAAAATTTACATTAGTTGAGAAAGGCATGGGATTTATTATTTTATGATTTTTGCTAATTATTTAAAGATATGGTCTTAAAATTTCGTCATAATGCATGTAATGTAATATTATCTTTAAGTCGTGTAATTATGGGATAGTTATGTTTGGGAATCTATAGTTGGTATTGCATCTAGTATGTAAAGTATGTGTTTTAGGTACAGGATTCGAGAGTGCGGGTTTGGGGAATTACATAAAAGTTGTTTCTTTTACAAATACAACATATGTTATGATATGGTGCATTAAAATAATGGACTTTATTTATTATATTATAAAAACCCAATTATTTGAAATTGTTAATGAATCGGGTTCTCATGACTCATATCACACCCAGTTGTGGCATCACCAATTTAGTCATATAAACAAGAAGTGGTTGAAAATTCATATCAATATAGATATTTATATTCTATTTAATTTAATACACTTGACATATATCTCACTTATTTATAAGAAAAAATGACCAAGACACCATTTGGTGGGCATGGTGAAAGTGAAGCGGAGCTTCTAGAATTAGTACACACTAATGTGTTTGGACCTTTTATAGTAGAAGCTAAAGGAAGTTATTCTTACTTTATTTATTTTTTTATGACTTAATTAGATTGTATATATCTACTTAATGAGTTATAATTATGTTTACTTTGAGAAATTCAATTAATTAAATAATGAAGTAGATAATCAACATTGTAAAAATATAAAGAATATTCAATTTGATCGAGGTGGTGAGTATCTTAACCAAGAGTTCATTGACTATTTACAATAGTTTGGGATTCTATGTCAACTCACTCCTATTTATACACCATAATGTAGTGGTTTTAGTGAATATAGGAATTATACCCTTCTAGACATGGTAAGTTTGATGATGAGTCATGATGATCTTTCATTATCCTTTTGGGGATATGAATTATAGACTATGGTATACACACTAAACTGAGTACCAACTAAGGTGGAAAATGGAATTTCATTTCATTTCTAGAGTGGAAAGAAACCTATGCTTTTATATACTCATGTATGGGCTTGAAAGGATTTTTTTAAGGACAATTATACCAATAAAGTAGCACCATGGGGTAAAAAGTGTATCTTTATAGGATATCCTAAGGAAACAGGGTATATTACCTATGCAAACCCTCAAATAAGAAAGTCATTATGGAAAGAAATTCCATATTTATTGAGAAGGATTACATCTCTATATGTGGTTATTCTTGAGACACAATTACTATATAGGATCACCAAATAGGTTAGATAACTAGAAATATATGGTTTTATAGTCACTATATATGGTGACTCATTATTATTTGACAATAATGATTCACTTTCCTACATGGACAAAGTAGGAAGATCATAAGCTAGATTGAAAGAAGTCATGAATTTTGAAGCAAACTCCATGTATTATAACCAATTATGGGTTCAAGTAAATCCCCTAGTTGATGTAAATCCCATTGGGTGAAAATGGGAATTAAAGAGAAAAGTATACAATAATGGTAAATTATGTACATATATATGGCATCCTGCCTTTTTATTACATAACTTTTCATTACATTTTACAAACAGAAGATCTTTAAATTCTAGTGTCTTGGAAATAATGAACAATATACATGAAAACATAAAAAATTCTTCTAATAAACTTTTAAGACTTCATAATAGGTTCATCCTATATATAATTACTGTATCTCATAACCTGGATACATGCATCAAAGGAAAGGGTGAGCAGAAGGCCCAGTAAATAAAGAAAGGGGATCAGTTTACTTGTGTTATCAATAAGAACTTGATGAAAAACATAAAGACATGAGAAATGGAAGAAGAGGAATATAATAATAAAAATAACATGAATAATAACTTTCATATGTGTCTAAAACATTTAATTTAAACATTCATGAACATATCACCAAGGTTCATCCCCAATGTGTCATAAAAATTACCATGGTTATTCACAAAGGTATCGTGAAACTTGTCATCTATAGAGATTAAATTATTTACCCAATACATTATAGAGATATAAGAGAGAACCCTTAATATTTATTTATTTTCATGTGGGCCACATATATAATAATCATACATTTCATAAATAATCCATATATAGTAAAATAAATGGGTTTTACTTCAAAATCTTGATGTTTTAAAAGTGCTTAAAAACATGATCGTTATGTCTTTTATAACCACTGAAAAAGGAATTAGGGTTTCATGTATGTCAATTACAGAATAAAATATATCATTTTTTTGTCTTTATGAATACCCATAGAAACTAAATTGTTTTGTAAATTTACATATATAAAATAAGATAATTTCTTGAGAAAAAGAGAGATAGATTTTGAGGTGGAAATTCTACAGCATAATGGCTATACAACATGGTTTTAGAAAATATTGAAAAGAGATGGGATAGGGGTTAACCACTCATAAATAACTCATAATAAGGTATGGGTAAATAATAAAAAAGAAATAATAATATGGTACTTATATTTTAATGACATACCACATGAAAAGGGAACATGAAATAAAAGAGAAGATGTGGTTTTTTTACAAAAAAATTGGCAGCCTAACAGCATCACTTAAAATTCATAAAAATAAGTTGATGAGAGTGGAAATGGTCTATAATAATTTGGAAATAAAATGTACAGAAATAAGTAAATATAAGAACATAACCCAACATAATAATATGGAAACTAGAAGACATAACATAAAGGAAGTCGTGACTTAAAAGATGAGGGTGAAAGGTTCCCTTACCTTGAAGAGTAACTTCAAAATCTCAAACTTTGGGAGCTTTTGGGGATTGAGGGAACCTTGGTAAGACTCCTTAGGAGTTAAAAATACCATATATTCGTTTAAGATGAATTTTTAATGAAAGTAATGAAGGAATGGGTTGGTATTTATAGCAAAAGCGAGGGAATATTTTATTAATTTCCAAGAGACGCCTCATTAGTGGTATTTGAAAAACCATGGGTTTTCCCATGGTATTTTCCCATGGTATTGGACACTTGGGAAAAATCATAACATATCTTAGTATACACAAGTTGGCCATAATTATTACATCATTATTAATTAATTAATGATGTCATTAAATACATCGAAACTCAAAATTGTATTTTTACTATTCACTGAAAAACAAAACATTTTATAAAAATCTCATAAATTCACCCTAACCTAATATTGATGCTATGAATTAAAAACTGAACTCAATTTTATGAAAACAATTTTATAATTATGATATATTTAATTTTTAAGTAAAAACACTATTTACCTGAAAAATACTATTATTTAACTAATAATTTCTAAAATAGTTATTTACTTATGATATTATATCACATTACCATTCAAGATGAATAAATTATATTTATACTTTCTTAAGTGAGGTTACTATTCCATTGTTCACATCACTATTCATAAGGGTAATATTACTATTCATACTTTACTATTCTCTAAAAATTAAGTTGATCTTATTAGACTCTAAATTTCTTACTGATCATAACTGTAGAAGATCATTTTATGAAAATCATTTCACATTATTAATTATTTAGAGTATACAAAAATATTTTAAAATACCCTTTTTCCAAAATTTACTAATAAAATGTAACTTCTATAAATTCCTCCTTTTTAAATTCAAAATATTTACCAAAATAAGAAATAAAAATTTTATTTATATGAAAATATTACACAAAGTAACTAAGGCCTTATTACATAGCCTCTTATAACACTTGCATAGGACCTAAGAGTAAGGTGTGATATAGTGATAGAATCTTGGGGCGGCTTAGACAACATTGCCCGAGTGGTGATTTATGTCAGCTTGAACTTCTCTTGTGAGTGATTCCGTTCAAGCTTAAAGTGATGGAGTTCGTCTTGGGTTTGGACTAGATCAAATTCCAGTGATGCAACCTCCTTCTTAAGCTCTAACAAATGTTCTTTGTACGGTCCGATTCTATTGGATGAGGTCATCGACTCTTCTTTTTGTATTAATTAACCCTGATCACTTGTATTTATAAACAATGATCATAACATTAAGATTATATTTTCCAATGGTCATATTGACCAAAGGTCATATAACAGTTGAAAACCAATGGTCTCATTTTAATTATACTCACTTAATTAATTAAAGGATATAGTTTTGTTGAGTAAAAAATAAAATAACACACAAATTTAGGAAACAAAAATTATTCAAAAGTTCAGGTCATTACAGTCTTCCCCCCTTAATAAATTTTGTCCCCAAAATTTTTACTCATACCCTCTGAAGAAAAAAGGTAGAGGTAATTCTTCCTCATAGACTCTTCTAGTTCCCACATGGCTTCTTCACATTTTTGGTTCTTCCACAACACCTTAACAAAGTGGGTAATCTTGTTGCATAAAACCTTGTCCCTATAATCCAAGATCTCCACCGGCTACTCCTCATAAGAGAGGTCATGTTCTAGTTGTACCACCTATGGATTTAGTAGATGTGAAGGGTTAATTATGTAATTCCTCAAGAGGGATACGTGGAAGACATCATAAACTTGTTCTAGATTTGGAGGAATTAAAAGAAGATAGTTCACAGCTCCTATGTGATCAAGGATTTCATAGGGGCCAATATACCTAGGGATGAGATTCCCTTTCTTCCCAAACCTCATAACTCTCTTCCAATGTGAGATTTTAAGAAAGACTTTGTCACCCACATCAAACTCCAATTCCCTTTGATGGTTGTCAGCATAGCTCTTTTTCTGACTCTAAGCAGCCTTAATGTGTTGCTGGATGGAATGGACTTTTTCTGTCATCTCTTTCACAAGATCAGGCCCAAGAAGATTTCTCTCACCAACTTCATCCCAACAAGTAGGATTTCTACATCGCTTCCCATATAGAGCTTCATAGGGTTCCATTTTAATTCTTGAGTAGAAGTTGTTGTTATAAGAGAACTCAACTAAAGGGATATGTTGATCTCATCCACCTTTAAATTCCATTGAGCATGTTCTCAGCATGTCATTGAGTGTTTGAATAGTCCTTTTATATTGGCCATCATTTTGGGGGTGATAGGCCATATTGAAATTCAATTTAGTACTCAGATCATGTTGAATACTTCACTAGAATTTTGATGTGAACCTTAGATCATGATCAAATACGATAAAAAGTAGAACTCCATGCAGCCTTACCACTTCCTTCACGTAAATCCTGGAAAGTTGATCAAGAGAGAAATCTTCCTGAATGGAGATAAAATGGTCAGTCTTGGTGAGACGGTCCACAATAACTCATATCTCATTGTTTCCTTTGGAAGTTATCAGGAGACCAGTGACAAAGTCCATTTTGATATTTTCCCAATTTCATGCTGGTATGGGTAGTGGTTGCAATACCCCTTTAGGAAGTTGTCACTATACCTTCACTTTCTGACATACCAGGTACCTTGAAGTGTATTCAGCAATCTCCCTTTTCATATTATCCCACAAATAATGATCATGAAGGTCTATATACATTGTCATGCTTCTCATATGTATAGAGAAATTAGATCTATGAGATTCATCCATAAAATCCTTTTTTATTTCTGGAATAGATAGAACACATAGTCTTGTACAAAATTTAAGTACACCTTCTTGATCAATATTGAACTCAGGAAACTTCCCATCCTTCATAGCCTCAAACTTCTTCTGTAATAAAGGATCTTATTTCTGAGCCTTCTTGATATTCTCTAGTAATGATGGTTGAGAAATCATTTAGGATAGGGTTTATGATGTCCCTTCCTTTATAATTCCCATGTCTAGCTTTACTAGGCCGTTGATAAAAGGATATCTTTGAATCCTCATTGTGGAAAGAACAATTGGGTCTTTCATACTTAATGTATCAATAACTTTTTTTTCTCTTCTAGGATGATAATGAATTGAAAAATCATAGTCTTTAATAAGTTCCAACCATCTCCACTGTCTCATGTTCAATTCCTTTTGTGTGAAAATATAATTCAAACTTTTATGGTATGTGTATATATCACATTTCTACTCATAAATATAGTTCCTCCATATCTTTAGAGAAAAAATGACCCCATCTAGCTCAAGATCATGCATAGTATAGTTCTGCTCATAAGTCTTCAACTGTCGAGATTCATAAGCAATGAATTTTTCATTTTTCATGAGGATGCACCCAACCCCTTTCAAAGATGCATCGCTAAAAATAATGAATCCTTATACACTTGAGGGTAGAGTTAGAATGGGTACGGTAACCAATCTCTTCTTCAAATTTTGGAAACTTTCCTCATAATCCTTTGTCTAGATGAACTTGACCCATTTTTGAGTTAACTTTGTTAATGGATTAAAAAGTTGTGACATTTTTTTCACAAACCTCCTATAATATCCCGCTAATCAAAGGAAACTACTAATATCAGTTATTTTTGTAGGCTGAGGCCACTCCTCTACAACCTTTGTCTTTACAGGGTCAACTGTGATTCCTTCATTGGTTACAATGTTCCCCAGGAAAGCAACTTGTTGTAACCAAAATTCACATTTTTTGAACTTTCCAAAAATTCTATCCTTCTGTAGAGTTTGAAAAATAATCCTTATATGATCATTATTCTCCTTGAAACTTTTTGAATATATTATAATATCATCAATAAAAACTACCACAAAGTTATCAAGGTAGTCCTTAAAGACTCTATTTGTCAAATCCATAAAAATAGAAGGTGCATTAGTCAGTCTTAAGGGTGTAACAATAAACTCATAATGATCATATCTTGATTAGAAGGTAGTTTTTAGAATATCTTCTTTCTTCACCCTCAATTGATGATAACCAGATCGAATATCAATCTTAGAGAAGAATTGAGCCCCACTAAGTTGGTCAAATAATTCATCAATTCTTGGAAGAGGGTATTTTTCCTTCACTGTGATCCTATTTAGTTCTCTATAATCAATACATATCCACATTGATCCATCCTTCTTATTCACAAATAGAATAAGTTCTACCCAAGGAGACACACTTGGTCGGATAAACCTGTTCTCCAAAAGATCTTGGATTTGTTTCTTTAATTCCTCTAGCATTACATTTTTCATCCTATATGGGGTCTTTGAAATCGTATGAGATATAGGTACGAGTTCAATGGATAAATCTACCTCCCTTTATGGGGGAGGTTCAGGTAACTACTCAGGAAATACATCAATGTATTCTTGGATGATGGGGACATTTTCTATCCTTAAACTCTAATTTCCTTCTTCTTCTTCACTGATCAACTCCATAAAAAAGGAAATAAGATATTTTTCTAGAAATATATCAGGTTGATATATATCCCCTTGGAAGATAACTATAGGTTTTCTATTCAAGAATACTGAGATTTCCTTGCTTCTGCATTTGATCTTAGCATTATACTTTGAGAGCCAGTCCATACCTAGTATAATATCGAATTCCAACATGGTAATTACTACTACATTTGCGATAAGATTATGCTCACTAAAGTAAATACTAGATTTTCTAAATACTGGCGATTCTTGGATAATCCCACCAAGATACTTGATTGATAACTCTACTTTTATCATTTCAGGTGTTGATTATAAATTCTTTGAAAACTTAGAGGAAATAAAAAAAATGCATAGAACTAGAATCAAACAAAGTACTTGCTAGCTTTGAGAGAACAACAAGAGTACCTTCCACCACATCATTCAAAGCTTTAAAATCAGCTATCATGATAGAAAAATCATGACCTTTCTCCCTTGGCCTTTTTTGGGGTTGATAGTGGTTCACCTCCACTGCCCTTGGATTTGGAAAGTGATTGGAAAAGTGCCTAAGTTTTCCACACTTATAACATTGGACATCAGGTAGGGCCTTCACCGTATTCCCTTTTTCGTTAGTGTTTAGGAGTTTAGGCTTCACCTCACTACAAAAATTTCATGCAATATGGTCATCTCTTCCACACTTGTAGCACTTCCCACTCCTGAGCAGGCAGTTCCCTTAATGCTTCTTCCTATAATTATTACACATGGGACATTTCACTTTCTTTCCTCCTATTCCCTGATCAAAGGTATTCCCTAAGCTTGCATCCATTTATATTTTCTTTTCATTGGATTTATGATACCACTGCGTCTCAACAAACTCCAGTTCAACTTTCATAGAACTTTTCACGATCTTCTCATAGCTATAATAATCTTGGTTGGCTAGATTCTTTAGTAGATGAGGCCATATTCCACTAAATAATCTATCAACATTCCCATTAGGACCCATGAAAAATCTTGAGGTGTAATGGGAATGTCTTGTGAAGTTAATCTCATAGCTTCTAACTGATTCATCCTCCTTCTGCTTCAGCTCGAAAAACTTCTTCTCTGTTATTGTTCTCATAGAATGAGGGAAATACTTATTAAATAAGATCCCTATGAATTCTTACCACTCCATAGCTTCAACCTCCACTCTTGGAATCATGTTTTTAATAAGATCCCACCACTGATTAGATTCTCCCTCTAAGTGGTAAATAGCTAGGGTAACCTTCTCTTGTTTCAAACATCAGAGCACAGAAAAGATCTTCTCGATATAGCTTATCCTCTATTCAGAAATCAATTAGTCGGTAGATCCACTGAAGGTTGGTGGTCAATGATGTATAAAGGACTTAATATAATTTTGTTACCTTCATGGGGAGATAAGCCTCTCATCTTGATTCAAGTTATTTCCCATAACTTGAGTCAGTTTTTTTATCATTCTCATGAAAGTTTTCATTCCGAATTCCATCGGAGGGCCGTCCGCACATGGTCCATTGCGGTCACCATTTTCACAGTTCCTCCTATTGCCCACCATTTTCTAGAATAATAAAACCTTAGTTAGAATATTATTTCATTTATCAATATTTTAACTATAAATGATTTTTATGTCTTAAAACTTCATGCTTAAACAATTACATTTCTCTATAAATCCTTCATAATGATTCATAAAAAGATAATGATTAACCAAATATATCCCCTGGTAGTATCAAAACAGGAGTGCATAAAGGCCCGTTATTGTGTACTAGGATACCCCAGGTCAGGCCTAAAACTCCTTGTCAGAGTTTTCACTCCTAGGTACATTTGTGCCAGAGCCACATCCACTTGTTCGTATCCAAATAGGGATTTATTTGTTCAGAAACCACTTACTTAATATTTCACCAAAATACCAGGAAGGTTTACTATATTTAAACTTTTCTATAGTGTTCTTCCTAAAGTTTTAATAGCCTAATTTCCACAAATAACTAAACTATACTTTGACACCAACTATGGCATCCCTCCTTTTTATTACATAACTTTTCATTACATTTTACAAATAGAGAATCTTTAAAGCCTAGTGTCTTGGAAATCAGGAACAATATACATGAAAACATAAAACATTATTCTAACCCACTTGTAAGGATTCATCATATTTTAATCCTAAATAAAATTAGTGCATCTCATAACTTGGAGATATAAATCAAGGGAAAGGGTTGGGAGAAGTCCCAGTAAGGAAAGCAAGGGAATCAGTTTACTTGTGATATCAATAAGAACTTGATGAAAAACATAAAGACATGAGAAATGGAAGAAGAAGAATATAATAATTAAAAGAACATGAATAATAACTTGAATATGTGGCTACAACATTTAATTTATACATTCATGAACATATCACCAAGTTCCATCCCCAAAGTTTCATAAAAATTACCAGGGTTATTCACCAAGGTATCGTGAAACTTATCATCTCTAGAGATTAAATTCTTTACCCAATGCATTGGAGCGCTGTCAGGGTGAACCATTAATATGTTATTATTTTCATGTGGTACACATATATAATAATCAAACATTTCATAAATAACCCATATAGAGTAAAAGAAATGGGTTTCACTTTAAAATCTTGACGTTTTAAAAGTGCTTAAAAACATGATCGTTATGTATTTTATAACCCCTGGAAAAGGAATGAGGGTTTCATGTATGTCAATTCCAAAATAAAATATATATAATTTTTTTTCCTTATGAATACCCATAGAAACTAAATTGGTTTGGTAATTCACATAAATAAAATAATATAATTTCTTGATAAAAATAGAGAGAGATTTTGAGGTGAAAATTTTGCAGCATAATAGCTATACAACATGGTTTTAGAAAATATTGAAAAGAGAGGGGACAGGGGTTACCCACTCATAAATAACTCATAATACAGTATTGGTACATAATAAAAAATAAATAATATCATGTTATGGATATTTTAATGACATACCACATGAAAAGGAAACATGAAAGAAAAGAGAAGATGTGATTTCTTTTATGAAAAATTTGGCAGCCTAACGGCGTCGCTTAAAATTCAGAAAAATAAGTTGATGAGAGTGGAAAGGGTATATAATCATTTATACATAAAATGGAAATCAATAAGGACATATAAGAACATACCCCAACATAATAACATAGAAACTAGAAGACATAACATAAAGGAAGTCATGACCTAAAAGAGGAGGGTGAAAGGTTCCCTTACCTTGAAGAGTAAATTCAAAAGCTCAAAGGTTAGGAAATTGGGGGTCTTGAGGGAACCTTGGGAGGAATCCTTGGGAGGTAAAAATACCATATATTTATTTAGTAGGAATTTTTAATGAAAGGAATTAAGGAATGGGTTGATATTTATAGAAAAAGTGAGAGAATATTTTATTAATTTCCAAGGGACACCTCATTAGTGGTATTTGAAAAACCATGGGCTTTCCCATGGTATTTTCCCATGTTATTGGTCAATTGGGACACCTCATAACATATATTAATGTAAAAAATTCAACCATAATTATTAAATCATTATTACTTCATTAATGATGTCATTAAACACACCGAAACTCAAAACTACATTTTTACTATTCACCGAAAAACAAAACATTTTATAAAAATCTCATAAATTCACCCTAACATAATATTGATGATCTGAATTCAAAAATGGACTCCATTTTATGAAAATAATTTTCTAATTATGATATATTTAATTTTTAATTAAAAATACTATTTACCCAAAAAAATACTAATACTTGACTAATAATTTCTGAAACAGTTATTTACTTATGTTATTATATCACATTACTAATAAAGATACCTAAATTATATTTATAATTTCTTAAGTGAGGTTGATTTTACATTGGTTACATTACTATTCATAATGGTAATATTACTATTCATACTTTACTATTAACTAAAAATTAAGTTGATCTTATTAGACTCTAAATTTCTTACTGATCACAACTGTAGAAGACCATTTTTTGAAAATAATTTCATATTATTAATTATTAAAGGCACACAAAAATATTTTAAATTACCCTTTTTTCCAAAATTTACCAATAAAAAAGAACTTCTATAAATTCCTCCTATATTTATCTTGATATTTTAAATTCACAAATTTTACCATAATAAGAAATAACAATTTTATTTATACAAAAGGATTACACAAAGTAACTAAGGCCTTGTTACATAGCCCCTTATAACACCTGCATAGGACCTAAGAGTAAGGTTTGATATGGTGATAGAATATTGGGGTGGCTCAAACAACATTGCCCAAGTGGTGATTTCTATCATCTTGAACTTCTTCTGTAAGTGATTCCATTCAAGCTTAACGTATTGAAGTTCGGCTTGGGCTTGGTCCAGAGTAAAGCCCAATAATTCTACCTCCTTCCCAAGCTCTGGAAGATGGGATTTGTATAGTCTGGTTCTACTGGATGAGGCCATCAACTCTTCTTTATGTATTAATTAACCTTGATCACTTGTATTTATAAACAATAATCATAATGTTAAGATTATAGTTTCCAATGGTCATATTGACCAATAGTCATATAACAGTCGAAACTCAATGGTATCATTTTAATTATACTCACTTCATTAATTAAAGGATATAGTTTTGTTGAGTATAAAATAAAATAACACACAAATTTAGGAAAAAAAATTATTCAAAAGTTTGGGTCATTACATTTTTGAAACCCAACTGTCTCATTTTAATTATAATACCTTCATTAATTAAAGGATATAGTTTTGTTTAGTATAAAATAAAATAACCCACAAATTTAGGAAACAAAAAATTATTCAAAAGTTCGGATCGTTACACTATAAAGAACAAATAATGGCTAAAGGGTTTAATTAATAACAAGGCATAGACCATGATGAAACCTTCTATTATGTTTCTATTCTTAAATCCTTCAGAATTTTTCTTTCCATAATATATTTCCATGATTATGTGATTTGGTAGATGGATTTCAAAATATATTTCCTTAAAGAGAATATTCATAAATATTTTCTATATGACACAACCAAATGGGATTGTGACTCTAGGTGATTCCAATAAGGTATGAAATTTATAGAGATATGTTTATGGATTGAAACAATTATCTAGGTCATGAAACATTTGATCCAAAGAAGCCATAAAATAATTTTATTTCATAAATAATGAATGTGATCTATGTGTTTACAAGTAGATTAGTGGGAGTGCGATTGAATTCCTAATAGTATATTTTACAACATATTACTTATTGGAAATGGTATACTGGTCTTATAGTCAGTTAATTAATGGTTAAACAAGCACTTATACATAACAGAATTAGGTAAATAGACTTATATTCTATAGATCAAGATCATTTAGATAGATCTAAAATGTTTCTTTGACTAATTAAAGGTATATACATTGACCAGATACTAAATAGATTTAGTATGAAACAATCCAAAAGAGGATTAGTTCCAGTGTCACATGGAATAAACCTATCTAATAAAATGTGTTCTCATAAACCATAGTATATAGAGAGGATGAGTAATATCCAATACACATATGAAATAGGATAGATCATTTGTTCTATGTTATGTACCAGGCTTGATGTTTCCTATATATTGATCATGGTAGAAATATATCATGTTAATCTTGGTAAATAACATTATATTATTATCAATCCTATAATTAAGTATATAAGACATAATAAGGACATGTTCCTAGTATATAGAGGATATGAGGAGCTATCCAGTAGGTGATATACTAATTCTAGTTTCCAAACATGTCAGAATGATCTAAAATCACTATTAGGATATGCCTTTAGTATCAAAGGAGGAGTTGTGAGCAAGAAGATTTCAAAGAAAGAAATTTTCATTGATTCTATTGTGAAATATGAGCATATTATTCCTTATAATGTGACTAAGGAAGTAGTGTTGATATATAACTTCATCTAAGACATTTATGTGGTGCCCAAAATTAAATATTTCTTCACATTTTATTGTGATGATACTATAGTGCTGGCTCTCACAAACAAGCCAAGTGTGTATCAATGGAAAAAGCATATAATTTAGAAGTATCATATATTTAGAGATTTTTATCAAAGGGGTAAGGTTGTGATGAACATATTTTACATCAATTAGAACATGGTATACCCCTTGACTAAATACTTATCTCATCAAAATAATGAACATCATGTGAGAGATGGAAGATTGAAAGTTGTTAGTAGTTATATCTAGTGAAAGTGGAAGCATATCAAAGTTAGTACCCTAAAACAAACTTATATGAACTTTATTATTACCTGTATTCATTGATTTTTAATATTAATAAATTTATTATCACAACATGATTGTTCTTCTACCTGAAATTTTATGTGATAATTTACTAACTGTATTTATTGCACTAAAAGGTCATAGCAGTTACTTGCTATGATGATAACCTAGATCTGCTATGATGGTATTATTAAATATATGTTCTATGGCCAGATTATATCATTTTAAGAGACAAAAATTATATAGGATATTTGTAGAAGGGGTCTCATAAGTCATTAATACTTCTTCTCATAAATTTTATCCTTGGTAATCACCAAGAGAATGAGGTTATGAGAACTTGAACCATTGGTAGTAAATACACATTTATATATGTCATTGGATATTCCAATTGTATATTTAGAATTTAAGATTGTTATTAAGTCATATTACGAGTCACATACTTTTATGTATTGATGAAAACCTTGATGACATATGCTTGCGGTAAAGTAAGATACATTGGGTGCATCACGACTGATATTACATTAATGAATAATGAGAGAAAGGATTTTTCCCTTTTATTATTTAATAGAATTTGATATATCAGGAACTTTGATGTGAATGTAACTTCTTGATTAAGTGAATGAAATATATTTCTACTAGAAATTTCATTTCCAAAATGTTAAATAAAGAAACATTGAGCACATAGGTTGATAACACTGGTATGCAACCTACTTGTTTAGAGATATCAAGATAAAGGAATTATATTAAATGTTGTATATTCATATGATATTATATATAATTGGGAAATTAAATTATTTCTTCATGGGTTCTTCGGCTTGTTACTAGATGTTAACATTGACCTTTATTTAGTTCCACCTAATGCCGCTAAGAAAGGGGCCTAGAGGGTCACGCATTGATAGTAATGTGAAACAGGAAAGTTGGGGTGGGGTGGGCCAAGCCCATGTGGGTTTGAGCTCGCATGATTTTTCATGCACAAGCCTACACATAATGCTGTAAAAAATTCAATCCTTCCCTGCCATACATAAGCCCGCGGGTAGCCCACAGACTTTCCTGCATTAAAAAAAATATAATATTAATAATCATTTAAATATTTTATTTTTTTCTCATTCTTAATGGTAGTTGTGGGGAAAATTATGGACCAATAATATATAGAGTTTTAAGGAATGTTATGGAACATTTTTTGATGGGTTAATGGTGGAATGTGTCGATGCTGATGTGTTGGAAAAATGTTGTGATGAAAAGTAGGTGGGTGATCAGTGAGGGTAATTGAATGATAATGTTGGTTGTGTGGTGATGAAAATGGATGGACATGTAAATGAATGATGACTCACTAGGTAACAACCAGTTTTAGAGGAATCTATTAGGGTTCCTATGAGGTCATTTCCTATTTTATTAATAAAATTAAATATTAATAATAATAAATCAACCCAAAAAACATTATGATTATAATAACTCTTTTAGAATTGAAACCATATTTAATGGAAATGGGTTCTATTTTTTGAGAGGTGGTATGACACGCCATGTGAATATAGTTAATAATTACTATATAAATATTATAATATCTTATTAAAATAATAAATATAGACTTAATTAAAATTCACATGTGAATGAAAGGTGAATTAGTATGAAAATTAAGGTGAGAAATCATATATAATGGTTTAATTGTGATTTTTTTATTAAAAAAACTAAAATGTTAAAGAATAATATGTTGTAATAATAATAATTTTTTAAAATTAAGCCTACAGGTAAGCCCGCACCTACACGGGCTCAATTCACCTTGGCCTACACCCATGTGGGATCAAATCTCATTGGCCCATGCTCTTAATGGTTAAAATTTGTAGGCCCAACCTACCCTGCATCCACCCCATATCTGCAAATTCTGTAGGCCATGAGATCATTTTTCATTACTACACACTAAGTGTAACTAGAATCTCAGTTAAATTATAGATGAATTTAATATTTTGAATAAATATTATTCCTATGTGTGGTTTAATAATTATTCATGTTTGGATTGATCACAAATATTTAATCACCATTTATTATATAAAATTAATGTGATTTGAATATTTAATAAATATATATTCTATATTTTTGTGAAGTTATTATTTATATATTTATCACTAAATAATGTTGTGATTTTTTTATTTATATAAATAGTCGTTATTCAAGGCTCAATAAATACTAAGGAGGAAAGACGGGCTGAGTTAATGGTCTACAGAGAAATGAAATATTAAATATTATTTGAATAAATATTAATTTATTTATTCAAGAAATAATATTTATTTATTCATGAGTCTAGAATATGTCAAGTAAATAATATTATTATTATTATTATTTAGACATGGGGTTCACTGGGGATTAAGATAATGATAAGGGCCCATGCACAATTATTAATCTCTAACCCTATATAAGATCTCTATTTTTAATATTAGGTATGGATCCTTTAAATGTTTTTAAACCCTCGTTGAGGTTGTCTTTTAGTCTTAGACCTGGGAACTATGCCTTCAGAACAGTTCATTAATTTGTGGGAAGAAGGGAGAAAAAGGATGGAGGCTAACTGCAGAGAAAATACACAATATGAATTTAAATTCACAATGAGAATTTAATGGCCATAACCCATGAGTTTTATAGGGTGTAAAATCAATACATAATATGAATTAAATTCACAAAATGTATTTAAATTCATGATTTGAATTAGATTATCTAGACTAGTTTCATGACATGTAATGGTTTTTCATAAGGGGGGTTGATCTTTACATAGTTTGTACAATATGTACATCGTGAATATGCTGATTTTCTTAAAGTGGAAAGAACCCCCTTATTTTGAAAGAACCTGTTTTTCTTCTCCTCAACACAACACCTATCATCCTATTGGACCTCTCCCATGACCTAACCTAGGATTTGATATTGTTCTTCCATACAAAATTTGATCTATCCACCATTAATCTTGTTAGATCACCATCAATAAGAGCATCGATCTGTTGTCTTCTCTTCTCAGTATCTCACCATCTTTGGTGATTTTTTGGTGAGAGCTCATATTCCTTATTTTAAAAATGGTTGTTTGTTTTTTTATTTCTTCCATTCTAGGCCAAGTCAGAAGCCGATACTAGATGAGTAATCCTCTATTTCCATAATGTATGTGGTCTAGTAATTATCCCTCAAGGTCTTTTTTCTTTATATTATGCATCATGATGGCACACTCCAGTCTCTCTATGTGTTGCCTTAAAAATATGCTTAACCATTGTTTAATTGTTATCCTTGATATAAATGACATTGTGCCTCTTTATTCTTGTTGGGATAGGTCCCCATCGACTATTTCCACCCCTTGAGGTGTGCTAATGGAATTTCCCCTTAGTATTATAAATTATTGTGTGACCAAACCATATTCTATATAGTTTTGGTTTGACTCCTAAATGTAATAACTATAATGATCAAATGGAGAGTGAGTGGTATGACCATGTCACATGTTTAAATAGAATAATGGTTATTTCCTTTTTAAAGTGTAAAATAAATAAATTATAAATCTTATTTGACTACTTATACTTGTGATACTCAAGCATTAAATTCCTTTTACTTTTGATACTTAGGAATGCAGTCCCTTATACTAATGATACTCAGGCATATTGTCCCTTATACTCATGATAATCGAGCATGGTTTCCCTTATACTTGTGATAATCATGCATGACATCCCTTATACCTATGATACTCAGGCATGACGTCCCTTATACTTATGATAATCAGGCATGAAGTCCCTTATACTCATGATACTCAAGAATGAAATCTCATATAACTATGGTACTTTGGAATGGAGACCCTTATGATTCATGATACTCAGGAATGGCCTCCCTTACTACTTTATGAAACTCTAGTGACTAGATAAGGATGCTTGAGCTATGCCTTGGGTCTTGAATAACACTATTTATGAATATATATATATATATATATAGCTATAAACATCACTATGTATATAGATAATATATGTGCATACATACATATACACTTATTTTTATATATTCATGGTGAAATATATTCAGAGATTTTAATTGACATAGGCCATAGGTGGTAGTGTCAACTTAGTGTCCTTCAGAAACTAGAGTCGACCCTTTACATATTTCATTACTTCTTACCATTATTATATATTCACATTACTTATGTTAGATTCACTAGATGGATACGTCTAGACATTGCTGGTGGTGGAATACTTAGTATATCTCACACCTTGTTCGAGCCACCATTTGGCACTTGAACAGACTTCATGGATGTAGGTAGGCATAGGGGTAAGCACTCTATTGTCAATGTTTGATTTTCTTGTAGCATGGGAGTGGGGGAGAAAAATACTGAGCTATGTATTGTGATTCTATATAGAGATAGTCTGGTATTTTTGGTTATTTTGATATAACTTCATGTATGTGCGTTCTTTATACCATGTATGCCTATTCCTTTTTTTATAGACATTACATTACATAATTTTTTTAAAAAGTACTCAATATTACTGCTGATGACTATTTATTTTATCTAGATGATTTATCTTCTATTGTTAGTTGATATTATTCTTCCACCATTTATCCATTTATTACACAACTATGTTACTGTGATTATGAGTTTATAGTCTCCCCACTATACCACATTAGGCCCTCTTTGTCATTCAGTAGCCTCTAGCATATGGGGAGGCATGCTTGAGGCCATGTGACTGATCGAGTTTGGTTACTTATGAGTGAACTGGGTATATGATGTCACAAATTGTTATTTGAGGTTTCTTTTATTTTCCTTATTAATTTGGAATGGTATAAAAGAGACTAGGAAATGTCATAATTTTTTGATGAGACTATACCTGGGAGTAACTAACCCACATACTGAGAAAAACCAAATTACTAGGGATATAAATTGTTGTTTTGGATTCTTATTATTACAGTTGATTCGATTCAAATTTTGGGTGATGCACGGGATATGTGATGTTTATTATTACTATTATTTAGGATTCCATTTTACCCTTGTACTGACATGACAAGGAAGTGTTAACTCATGCATCATCATAGGCTTATAGATATTCACATTTCATGCATTATTCCATGTCATATAGCTGCATCTCATTGCATGTATTATCTTTGGTTATTATGAGTGCCTTGAATGATATATATAAATAGAATTATACTAACATTTATTATAGGGGAATAAGAAACATAATTGGTTACTTAAAGTTCCTGCATCAACCTAATAGTTTTTTCCTTCATATTTTGATAAAAACACCTTAAATATTCAATTATGGCATGTTAAGTCATGGACCATTAGTCTCATGGGATGGAAAGTGTTTATGGTTGGGATTAAATAGACACCATATTTAAATTTGTAAAGAGTATGGTACTTTATAAATTGTAAATGGTGTTCTATATAATTATATCATTTAAAAATATTTCAATATAGATAAGTATGAAATTAAATGAATTTAAATTATAAAAAGAAATGGTCATTGTTAAATGGTGATTCCAATTGAAAATTAAAGGTTATTTCCTGTATAAATTGTAATAGAAACTCTATATATGGGGAATCATAACTTATAGCATAGAACTTGACCCTGACCCAACCTTAGTAGTGGGTAGTAGGTAGTGTCACATGCATTTTTTATAATCTATACATTTCCCAGACCTGACTTTAGAAGCAGACATAGGGGTTCGGCATTCATATAGAAATTATTTGTACATGTTTTATTCTTATACTAGTTGATTGTTTTATTATAAAATCATATATGATGTGTATGTTTGAAATTTGTAGAGCTATGCCACCATGAAATCCTTGAGTCGTGTTCTAGGAGGGTGGTGATGACCATGTTCCAAAGGTGGTGGCCCTGATCCACTGGTGTTACCTCCAGTAGTGCCACCTGAGGCACCTCCTTTTATACCTATTTTGGGTGATTATGACCATTTTATATAGGAATTCATACATATTTTGAAAACTATGTAGGGATCCCTACTACCTTCCTCTACTATGGCAGGATTGATGTGAGAATTCCAACAACAGCATCTACCCATATTTTTTGGGGATGGAAGTCCTCAGGATGCATGATGACTATCTCTGAGCACCTTGAGACCCCTACTGAGAGGAGAGTGAATCTCTCTATGTATATGCTTTTATATTCTTTCAATAAATGATGAGATGTTATTTCCTAGGCATATCGTCATTAGGACGTGGTCTGGGATGGTTTTTAGATAGTCTTTTATGACTATTTATTTCCTCAGACTCTGAGAGTAGACCAAGATAAAGAGTTTATACATCTAAATCAGGGTATTATTTCCATGATGGACTATTCTAATTATTTAATGGATCTCTAAAAAATTCCACCAACTCTTGTTGGTGATGTGTTGGCAATAACGAGACATTTTAAGGATGGGATCGTATACACCATCTGATCCAAAGTAGATATCTTTCAATTGACCACCATTTTAGAAATAGTAAACCAAGCTCTTATTACCAATAAAAATTCAAGGAAATATAAAAGTGTGGGGCAAGGTGTTTCAAAACTGAGATAGAGAAGTGGTTTGACTAGTGGTTGGAAATGTCACTTTGAGACTGCATGCAGGAGTAGCAATAGCCATATGACACACACTGATAGTTATGTGGTTTTTCATTAGTGTGTAAATCTAGGTAATTATAGGCTCTAGAGTTCCAAATAACCCATTGAGTGTCAAGGATATGATATTTTGGGGTATCTTTAGCACTTTTTTAGGACCCTCCCATATGTTCGAAGTGCGAGAGGATCTATATCATCTTTGATTTTAGGAATGGGATCAATATCACCTCACCAGGTAGGTATTTGGAGTACCACTATCAGTTCAAGAAGAGGAGGTGGTCATGGATAAGGTATCCAGGATTCAGAAGTACAGTGCCATCAGGGTGCGCCTACTCAGGGAAGTCAAGTTGTATATTAGGGTCGCAAATCTATCCATATCTATGCAGTACAACATTTGATGGGGGATCAGATTTTCAGGCCATCTATAGTGTGAGGTAATATTCTAGTATCCTCTACTATCATGTCTATCTTATTTTGATATAGGTTCTTTAAATTCTTTTATCTCTTTGGATATCTTGGAAAGCCTTGGGATTGATATTTAGTATTTTTGTGGCATGATGAAACTTGATACTCTTTTGGGAATACAATTAGAGAGTGTACTTCAATGTAAGGAATTTCCCCTTGAGATATCTAGTTATCCTTTCTTACAGGACCTATTCATCCTTGAGATGATGAGCTTTGATATCATTCTCAATATGATCTGGTTGGTCCCATTTCATGATTATGTGGACTACTAGCACCGCAAGACATCATTTATATCACCATAGGATGATAGTTATCTTCACAAGGTTTAATGGGATGTCTAGGAAATTAGAGAAGAACTAGAATATCATGGGATGGTTAGAGTGATAGCCTGGATTAATAGACTTTATATGGATGATTATGGATTATGTCAAGATTATTTCTATACAATCATTTATTGCTTCATATAAACCTTTCTTGATGAATTTTCCAAACTATCTACTGAGAGATAGGCAGATTTTACTATCGATCTAGTTCTAGGAGATACACCAGTAACCATTACTACTTATAGGATGTCTACTACGGAGTTGTAGGAGTTCAAGAGGCAACTAGAGGATTTATAGGATAAGGGTTTTATATGACCCAAAATATTTCCATGGGGTTCAACTATCCTTTTTACTAATAAAGAAGATGGTAACCTCAAAAAAAATTTGGATTATCATTAGTTGAACTAGTTTATGGTTAAGAACCAGTATCCACTACCTTGTATTGACGACCTCTTTGACCAAATCTAAGGAGAAAGGGTTTTCTCCAATATTGATTTGAGGTCTGGTTATCATCAGGTGTGAGTTTGAACTTAAACATACCTTGTAAAACATTTTTTAGAATTTATGGTATTTATGAGTTTATAATTATTACATTTGGTCCTATAAATGTGCAAAATATTTTTATGGATTTTATGAATCAAGTTTTCCACCCATATCTAGATTCATTTGTGGTAGTTATTGTGGGTTATATCTTAGTGTATTCTCAAAATTGATGTGACCATGTTGAACACTATGAGACCATATTAAATTTACTAGGAGAGCACCATTTGTATGATAATTTCACTAAATTCCATTTCTGTGTTTACAAGGTTTATTTTTTGGTCATGTTATCTAAGAGACAGGAGTATCAGTTGACCCAGAGAAGGTGAACGCTATTGTTTCTTGGAAGCATCCTAAGAAAATATTTGACATGTGAAGTTTCTTGGGGATGTATGGCTATTAAAATAATTTTATATAAGATTTATCATTCCTTTAATCACCTCTTACCAATTTGAGTAAAAAGGGTGTGAATTTCTTGTGGTCTGAAGTGTGTGAGAAGTCCTTTTTGGAGTTGAAATGGAGATTGAATTTAGCACCGGTACTGATTCTTCCATAACTAGGAAGAGGATGTAAAAAAATTAATGCATTGGGTGTTTGTATAGGAATAGTTGTTATATATTAGTATCTATTAATTTCATATGGGTCTTTTCAGTTGAGTCTTCATGATAGAAATTAACCAAATCGTGATCTCGAGATAGAAGTTGTTGTTAATGTCTTGCATTTTTTAAGGAATTACTTTATGGGAGAGAAATTTTTGGTATTTAGGTACAAAAAAAATACTCAAATGTATCTTTAAGCAATGTTAAATTAAACTAAGATAGATAAGGTGGGTTAAATAACTTCAATACTTTGACTTTTATCTTTCCTATACACCTATTAAGGGAAATGTAGTTGTTGATGCTTTGAGCTAGAAGACCTAGATGCAATCCATTCAGAAAAATTGTGATGAATAGAGATTTATGGATACTATTTTAGAGATGAATCTGGAGGTTCGATATGCTCACAAGAATCCTTTTCTTATGGCCTTATTAGTGACCATATCTCTTTTGGATAGAGTGAATAGGGGCAGTTTTATGTCCCTGGGGGATTAGTCCTAAGGGAGAGCCTTTTGGGTGGAGATCCACCATTGGGTTATCCTGATGATGCAGATAAGATCTTACTTGTTCATAGGAATTTTTGAGTTCCTAAAGAAATGTGATAGGAACTGATTCAAGAATGCCATGATTCATTTTGGGCAATACACCCAAGGATTTCTAAGATGTACCAAGACATATGCTTCCAGTATTGGTGGCCTAGAATGAAATGTCATATCGTAGGTTTTATCACTAGGTGTTTCACCTATAAGCATGTGAAAGTAGATAATTAGTGTCATGTAGTCTTTTTAAAGCCTTTACTTTTCCCAGAATAAAAATGGGATGATATCTCTATGAATTTTTACCAGTTTACCGAGGTCACCTTGAGGTAGTGATGCAGTTTGGGTAGTTATGGACATGATGACAAAGGTCACCCAATTTCTTCCAATTTGGGAGACTTTATTAGCGGATGAGTTTGGGATATTATAAATTTTTGAGATTATATTCCTAAATGGTACCCTTATACCATCATTTAAAATATAAATTCTTGTTTTATGTTGAGTTTATGGTAGGGGTTACAGAATTCTCATGGGACATAGGTGTTTCTGAGCACAGACTTTCACCCACAAACTGATGACCAGTCAGAATATATGATATAGGCACTAGAGAACATAATCCGAGAATGTTTACTTGATTTTTTAGGTTCTTTGTAGAAACATATACCTCTCATTTATTTTTCCTACAATAACATATTTTATAGTACTATAAAGATAGCTCTTTATGTGGAACTATATGGTAGGTCGTTCTATTCACCCTTATGCTAGTTAGAGGTAGGAGAGGAAATTATATTGAGACCTTATCGCATTTAGGATACTTTGTAGTAGATATATCTTACCAAAAAACATATGGTTACTACTTAGTCTAGATAGAAATATTATGTTGATTGAGGTTGAAAACCTTTAGAGTTTGAGGTAGGGAATCATGTTTTCTTGCATGTATCACCTAAATTGAGGAATAAATGGATTCAAATATAGGGAAATATATTGAATTATTAGGTCGGTCCCTTCAAGATATTAGAGAGATTCAGGTTGGTATCTTATCATATAGATCTTCCTTATAGGTATTGATTCATGCACAATGTCTTCATATATCACAACTTCGCTTATATCATGCTGACCCATCTCATACTTTTGATCCTGAGGATGTGTAGTTTGAGGTTTATGCTTCTTATGAGAAGTATCTTATTAATTTCATTGAAAAAAGCATGAAGGCTCTCTGAGTAAGGTTTTTCCATTTATTATGAGTTCTATGGAATCATGATCATGTACAATATGAGAATTGGGATAGAGAGAGAGAGAGGCTTATATACATGCTTAGTGGTCAAAGTTGCTCTCATAAAAAGATTTACCACCCTTGGAAGGGAAACTTGGGAACAAGTTGTTTTAAGGGGGGAGATTGTGATATCATATTTTTTCATATCGTATATGGATACTTCAAATTTTGGTTAATCCCTCATTGTGGTTGTATTTTTTAATTAAACATAGGAACCATGCCTTTAGTCTAGTTCATTCATTTGTGGGAAAAAGGGATTAAAAGGCTAGAGGTCAGCTATAGAGAAAATACATGGAATGAATTAATTACAAAATGTGAATTTAAACTCATGAAATGTATTTAAATTCACAACATAAATTTAATGGACAGGCCCTGTGATTTTTACAGAATGTGAAATCAATACATGTGAATTAAATCCATATGTGAATTGGTATGGCCAGACCAATTTCATGTAGTGCAGTGGTTTTTACTTAGGGGTAAAACCTGAGCTTTACATGATGTGTAAAATATACATGTCATGAATATATTGGTTTTTTTAAAGGATAAAGAACCCCCTTTTTTGAAAGAGCCGCTTTTTCTGCTCCTTCACATAGCACCTCTCCTCTCGTTGGACCTATCCCTCAGCCTAACCTAGGATTTGATCCAATTATTTTGTATAACCACCGATCGATCCATTGTTCATCTCATTGGATCACCACCAATAATATTTTTGATCTCCAGTATTATTTTCTCACTTTATCTCAATGTATTTGGCATTATTTTTGTGTGAGGTCATATGCCCTATTTTTAGGGTGGTTTCTTGGTTTGCTGATTTCTTCCATTATAGGCCAAATCGGAAGCTAATACTAGATGAGTAATCCTATACTTCCATAAATTAGTTGGTCTAGTAATTATCTATCAAGGTTTTTTTGATTTATATTATGAATCATGATGCACCACGTTGAGCTCCCCGTGTTTTACTTTAAAAATACACTTAAACCTTGTTTAATTGTTAAAATTTATAGAAATTACCTTGTGCCTACTTATTCTTGTTGGGATAGGTCCCCATAAACTATTTCCACCCTTTGAGGTGTGCTAATGGAATTTCACCTTGTCATTATAAATTTTTGTGTGACCAACCCATCTTCTATATGGTTTTGTATTGAATCCTAAATGTAATGACTATAATGAATCAAATGGAGAGTTAGTGGTATGTCCATGTCATGTGTTTAAATAGAACAATGGTTACATCCTTGTTAAAGTGGAACATAAATAAATTATAAATCCTATTTGATTGAATATCTTTTGATACTTGGGTATGGCATCCCTTTTACTTATGAAACTCAAGAATGGAATCCCTTATACTCATGATAATTGGGAGTATCATCCCTTATACTCATGATACTCATGCATGGCGTCCCTTATACTCATGATACTCAAGAATGATGTCCCTTATATGTATGATACTTGGAAATTAAGTCCCTTATACTTGTGATACTCATGCATGAAGTCTCTTATATTAATGATACTTGGGAATGACATCCCATATACCAGTGATACTTAGGCATGGTGACCCTTGTGATTCATGATACTTGGGTATAGTGTTCCCTACTAATTTATAAGAATCTAGTGACTAGAAAAGGATGTCGGGGAAACACCTTGGATCATATATAAAACTATTTATGCATATATATATATATAAAGGTCCCTATTTATATAGAATATATATGTACATACATACAGATACAAATATTTGTATATGTTCATGGTAAAATTTTCTCTGATATTTTTCTCAGTATGGGCCGAAGTAGTTAGTGTCATCCTAGTGTCCTTTATGGAGTAGATATGACCCTATACAGTTTTCATTATTGGTTACCATTATTATATATTCACACTAATAATATTATAAACACTAGTTGGATACTTCTATACACTATTGATGGTGGCCTACTGAGCATATCTCACACACTATTTGGGTCACCATTCGGTACCTGAATAGACTTCATGGATGCGGGTAGAGACACAAGCAAGTGCTTGGTTGTCGATGATTGATTTTCTTATAGCATGGGAGTGAGGGAGGATAGGACCAAGCTATGTCTCGTGATTCTATCTATAGATAGTCTTTGGTATTTTTTTGTTCTTTGATATACCTGTATGTATGTGTGTGATTTATGCCATGTATTCATGTTCCTTTTGTTTAGAGAAATGTCATTACATCATTTTTTTATATAGTACTCGATATTGCTGCTGATGACTATTTATTTTATCTAGATTATTTATCTTCTATTGTTCATTGATATTATGATTACACTATTTATCCATTTATTACACCACTATATTACTCTGAATGTGAGGGTATAGTTTCCCCACTGTACCACCTTGGACCCTCGCTGCTAGTCATCTACCTCTAGCATATGGGGAGGCGCACTTGAGGCCATGTGACCGATCGAGTTTCGTTACGTATGAGTAAACCGAGTCTGGGATGTCACGTCCTAGCTCTATTTAAACCTGATTATATCATTCTCAATGTGATTTTTTTTGTGAAAAATGAATTTCTAGAGATAATTCTCCCAATCCCTAGAGATCTCTCCCTCTAAAACTCTTTTAAGAACAAAGATTTATTTTCCTCCTCCATCCTCTCGACACTAGAGAGGGAAAGAATAATCCTTCTGACCTCGAATCAATTATTATGAAAATCATCGATGAAAAACACAAGTGTTATAATCTTCTACGTTGAAACCTAGGTATTTCTACAATTTTAGAGGTTTTTTGTGCATGTGTGGATACTGCTAGAGGGATTCTAACCTTGAATCCTTTTATCAATGATGGTATGATGTGAAGCAGTCATATGTTTCATCAATGAAGAAATAATTCCAATGTGAGGTAACTATTTATTTACATAAGTTAATTATAAATAATATATGATGATATTGTATCATGGATTATGAGGTTTCTATTTTTCAAGTTTTGATGAGAAATCCAAATAAGTTGATGAATTTCCATTATTAGTAATTGTTCTAACCACTTCTGATACACCCCAAAACCTTCAAGAACCATCGGAATATTTCCATTTAACATAGTGGAATAAAGCATAAAAATGAGCATGTGTTATAGTATCTAGAATATAGAATACAAACACACCTAGATAACCACACAGTAATTCACAAACCACTTTGAATGAACCCATAAAAGAATACAATAATACAAAGATTAAAGGAATGAAAGAAAATTAAAAAAAAACTTTATATGGTTTATATGCAAGTTCAAATTTATTGGGGAATACCTATTTATTTTTATTCAATATAATGGATGATGATTATACTATTAATACCAATCATGAGTTATTTACCCTATTAAATATAGTATATTCTAGCTAGATCAACTAGTCTCTATATATTTTTATCACCATTATGATTTCTCCCACATATATCGTATCTTAATGTTTATCTATTTATTCATTCAAAGGATCCCACCACATTTACTCCCACTACTAGTATAATGTGTGTGCTTCTGAAGTTCATGAGTTTACTATCACAATTAATGAAAGTAACTCTTATGTTTTCCACCTTTCTACAAAACCTATGGGGGAATCCTTCATAATGAATCATGCATTCCCCAAAGTTTTTTTCACACAAGGCCTTTACACATCGCACTACTTCTTCAATATAAGTTGAGGTATAAATTTTAATTACATCATCCAAATATAACATCTAGTATTCATAAATTATAGTCTTTCATTCTTCACAACTACCACTCCACCATTGCCATTAAAGTTTTATAAATTATTCTTCTATAATTTCTCCTTACATTTGACTATGATCTAAAACCTTAAAATGGTTTTTATAAATAAGGTTGAAACCTAAAAATATCCACTTAAGAATCATTTTCTAGGATTCACTATTGATTCCTCTAGAATTTTCCAAAAACATCTTCCATTCCTGAAATTTCCTTTGTGATTGTAGGGTTCTCTCACAATGCTTCTAGTCATCCTAGTCCAACCAAGGTGCAACACCACCTCATCACATCCCAGACCATAGTCTTGGTAAATATATCCACTAAATTTTGAGCTTCTTTTATCTTCCATATATCTAGCACTCCATCCTCCAAAAACATATGAATGAAGTGATACTTCAATAAAATATTCTATGCCTTAAAATGAAATATTGAATTATTATCCTAGATAATCACATATTATGAATCAAAAAATAGAATCCCATCATATTTCATTATTCTAAGATCATTTATCAGCCCCTTAATACAAATCAAATCCTTCTTAGATTTATTTAAAGCAATATACTCCACTTCAGTTGTCAAGAGTGAAACTACTAGTTAAATATTTGATATATAGCTTACAATTTTTCCTCCAAAAGTGAACACGTATTTTTGGTTCTCTTATGAGTGTATGAATCTCCCCCAAAGTCAAAGTCATCAAACCCTTATAATGAATCATCAATTAAAAATAAAAGATAAAATATTGAAAATCCATTTAAGTATTAGAGAATTCACTTCAAAACCTCTAAATGTTATATTATAGGATTCAAATGTGTCTTCTAATAACACCCACTACTTGCACAATGTCTAGATGAGTAAATACCATGGAATATATCAAATTTCAAATTGTTAATGCATAGATAACCTTTTACATGTACTCTACCATAGATCTAGTTTATAGTCCCTTCTCTTTACTCAACTTGAAATGTCTATCAAGGGGTGTGGTAACTAGTTTCACCTCACTCATGATAAATCATCCCACCACCTTATTGATGTAATCTGATTGATTTGAGTATAAAATATGAGAAATTAAGTCCCTCATAATCTACATCCCTAAGATTCATTTATTTAGACTGATATCCTTCATCTCTAAATTTTCAAACAATTTAACCTTAAACTCATTAACCCTTTCTTTTATTGTATTATTGATAATAATATCATCAAGATAGAGAAGCAAGTTGATGAATCTCCCATCACCATACACCTTCTGGTAAAAATAATGGTCAGCATTGATCTAGATGAAATTCCACTTATCCATAAAGTAATTTAACTTCTAGTTCCAATGCCTTGGTACTTACTTCAAATCATAAAGGCTTCATTTCAGCTTGTAAACATGGCCTTAGTTCTAGTACTCCATGAAACCAACCATCTACTCCATGTATATCCCCTCATCTAAGTCCCTGTAAAAGAATGTTGTCTTTAAATTTAACTATTCCAGATGAAAACCTTCCATTAAAACCATAATAAGTACCATCTAGATAGTCATATGTTTAACTAATGATGAAACTATATTAGATAAATCCACACCTTTTATTTATTAAAAGCCCATTATAACTAGTTGTGACTTATACCTATGTTGACTGTCTTCTTTCTCCATCAATTAATAAACCCATTTGTTTTGAATGAGTTTATTCTTAGTATGAATTTTTATTAGCTCTCATGTTCTGGATATGAAAAGGGAATCAATTTCTTCTCTCATGGAAAACTCCCATTAATTTGATTATTTAATATTCACAACCTCTTTTGGGTGCTTAGGTTCTCCATTGTATGTAATTATAAAGTAATAAAATATACTTTTATACATATTCATTTGGTACCTTACCTTGATAGATATCCATAACTCCATATGTTGTTTAGATACTTTTAAAACCATTTCTTATAGACCTTCACCTTTTGGATATATTATTAGATCTTCTATAGTTTCTGATCTCTATGGTACTTTTGGTCATGGAAACATTATCAGAACTTCACCTCCTTTTATAAAATCCTATAAATCATCTGTAGTTTCTAGTTTTGACACACTTTCTGATCTCTCTTGAATATCCAAAACTTCCATACATATATTTAGTTAAACTTCATTCCATGATGATACTTCGATCTCATCAGCAACCTCAGCTAAGTTCTAATTCTACCATAGGATCTCTTCATTTAAGATAGAATTTTGACTTCTAAAAACCTTCTAATATTTTTTATCCCAGATTTTAAAACCAAACTCTTCAACATCTATATCCTAAAAAGTAACATTCTCGGGACTTGGCATCTAGATTTTCCCTCTCTTTGGAATACTGTACGTATAGATGAGTTCTCTAAATATATTGAGATTCTAAAAATAAAATTTCCTTTTGGACCAATATAATGTCAAAATTCTATGTTCCAATGAAGAAGTGGGGACCCCTATTGATCAAGTATGTCACACAATTCACTAATTCCTCCCAAAAAAACATGGGAAATCCCATGTTATTATCATACTTATTTCATTTTCAATCAATTTATGATTCATACTATTCATGAATTGGTTATGTTTTAGAGTGTCTAGTATAGTCTTCTCAAACCATATACCCTTCCACTAAAAGAACCTATAAAACCCACTACTTACATAATCCCCACCATTATTAGACCCAAAACACTTAATTTTATAACTAGTATCATTTTACACCATGGATATCTATTATATAAATGTTTTGAACACCTTGGAAATGTTATTGAGAAAGAACACCCATGATTTCTATGTTACTTCATTGATTAATGTCACATAGAATAATTTCCAATGTGATAATGAACTGAATTAAACCCTCATAAATTCATATAAACCAACTCTAACTTAAAATTATTTATTTATTTACCTTTAATTTTCAAGTAAACCATACAATTATTTCCAAATATATAATCATTGTATTTTTAGTACTCCATGCTTTTTATCTTCATAATACCTTTAGTAGTGATCACTTTCACCCCTTTCTCTCTTAAGTGACCCAAACGATCATTCCATAACTTTTTGTAAGTTACTTATCTGGAATACATCAGACCTTCCAATACTCTCATGAGGTATAACATCTCTTCCACTCCTTTGGATACATATATGGATCCACATGAAATTTTTCACACTCTATCCATGAATTTTTTTGGGAAAAAATCCCTCAATTTTTCCTCTAGGTATGTTTTTGGTGTGATTGTATTTGTTGAAAAAGACAGATGACTGTGAACAGTATGCAGACTACAAATTACAGTTCATGGACCAAAAAGTTAGTACATGGAATTGTGAAGGAATTTAGTAAAAAAATATTTTCGCATAGCAGTGCTATGAGGACCACAAAACTCAATACGCGGATAGAAAATGGAAAACAGTTCCCATGGAGGTTTTAAATTCATGGGAGGCCAATGGTACATAGAAGGTTTTTGGTATGTGGTATGGATTGTCATTGGAAAAAACGATATGGTAATTTGGTTTTCCACAAAGTAAGAAAGGCAATATGTAGACCATGTAGGGAAATGGTTCACCGAAGGAGAAGTACACGGTGAAGGTGGTACCACACTGAATATTTGGGAGATACTGATTAGTAGATTTTTTAGATCTATTTTCCTATATAAAGACCTTTAATCCCCTAATTAAGGTAGAGTGATTTTCATAAGAAAACGTCTTTGTTCTGGGAATTCAACCAAGTGTAAAAGAGGTTCGCAAAGAGGATTACACAAAGGGTGAAGCAGTTCACGGAAGAGATTTCGTGAAAGGGTGTTTGCAGAGAACTGTATTCCACAAAGGAAGTGGGAAGTGCATGTAAGAAATAGTCTTTGGAAGAAGTAATTATACAGAAGTGGTATATAGAAGAAAAATCAGTACACAGAAGTGGTATGTGGAGGTGGTACGTAGGGGCGGTTCATAGAGGTGGTACGTAGACGTGGTACGCAGAGGCAATATGCGGTGGTAGAAGTGGAGGAATTTATCAAAATAGGTGTTCTTTGAATAATATGCACTGCACATTTTTCATAATAAGTGGGTGGTTTTAGATGGGACTTAAATAGTTTTCGAAATTAATTTTCACTAACTAATAGTACTCAGAAAAGTGGATTTCATCTATGGGTGAAAATGGGACTTCAATATAGCATCTACCTATATTTGAGGATAGGTGATTTCATGCAAATTAAGGGACCTACAAGTCCATAAACTGTGAGTAGATCCCTTCCAAGAGCAGTGAGAAAAGTAATAGGAAGATTGTGACCCTTTCCACCGGCAGTGATCTAGATAAAGAGGCATAAGGAGTAAACCTTGGGAATGTAGTTAGCAGACACTAAATCTTGTAAAGGTAGTGAGCCTGGATATAGAAGTGATCTAGACTGAACCTTCTAATTAGCAATGAGATTTAGTGGATTTGGTACATCGGCACATCATCATTGTATTCTCCTTGGACATAGCCTAGTGAGGGTGAACCAAGTAAAATCCTTGTAAAATGTGCATGATTTCATTTCTATTCATACATTACTATGGGAGAAAGAGATAATTGTGTTTTGTTTAATGATGAAATAGGATTCGAAGGGGTGTTATTTTTAATCTTTCATACCCTGATTCACCCCCCCCCTTAAGGTATTTGACCTGGTGTACCTAACAAATGTGGTACAAAAACCTATATCATATAACTATCCAATGAAAATTAAGTTTTTCATTAATCCTAATATGGGTTGTACACCCTTCAAATCCAACATAATCTTATTTTTTCCATATGTAGATGCCACAATTTCCCATAATATTGAGATCCTGATCATCTGAATGATGAACCTTTCCTAATCTTTCAAAAATATAATTCTTTATACTTACCCTATTATATTTTTTAGTAAAGTGAAGCTCCAGAGTAATCCATGACTCAAGAGTTTCGGTAAATATCAATAATATACCACTTTTATCTTTAAATACAGGATTGAAAAATACTCAAGAGTTTTGGTAAATCTCAATAATATACTAATTTTATCTTTAAATACATGATTGAAAAATATAATTCTAGAAGTTTATCTTCTAAAATTCACTCTCCATTCAATGAAATCTTTCTTCAGGTAGCCTTTCTTCCACAATTTTAACACAAGTTACCAATTTCTACTAAGATAATATCACTTTTAAAACTTCTTCCTTTCCTTTTATATGTCCGTTCTATGATATGGAATGCCTATTTTCTTCCATATTACAGTATTTTTTGAAATATGGTTTTATATTCTTATGATGAATTTCCTTATTCAATATTAAGTCTTTAACATAATCAAACACCAAATCAATCTTTTTTGCTTAATTTGTTCATAGTGGGGACTATCCAATCCTATGACTATAGGAAGGATGAAACCAAAAACAACACTCATTATAAATCTCAGAAGTTTTTCTTTAAATATTAAAAATTACTTTGGATCATTTTGAATTCATTTATGTGATATTTCGTTGGTTTACCTTCTAACATCCACATCCAAAATAACCTTCACAAAAGGAAAACTTCATTCATTAAATTCTACTTATCATAAAAGTTAGTGAGATTATTTATAAGTTTCTAAGTAGTTTTTACTTCCCATATATTATAGTCACATTATAGGATAATGAAATTTAAATCAACCTCAATGTTTTCTTATCCATACTTTCCCATTCCTCTATTTTCATCACTTCCAGCTTAATACCCTTCAACGATAGATGGAGTTCCTTCTATCATAGAAAGTCAACTGCCATTAAAAAAGTGATTTATACCAACATAAATTTATTAAAAGATAATAAATTTGTTGGTAAAATTGATTAATTTCAACAAATATTAAGATTTTTGGAATTAATTTTAGTTACTAACATTTTTTTACCAAAAAATATATCTATTGATATTTATAATTCAATTCCAACAAACCCTTTACCAGTAGTTAAATATATTAAGTTATTATATCAACATCAATATTTTTTTAACAAAAACATGAATGTGTTATTAATAATAAATATTACAAAAAAATTCATTATATAATCAATAAAAATTGATTAAATAATCTACTAAAAAAATATTTTGTTAATAAGTTACCTAGGGAATGCATGTAAAGGATTTCATCAATCATCACTAGAAAAAGACACTGAAATGATGTTCATCATTGGATTCACCATTGGAATGCCTAACTTTGGATGAATATGAGGGTTCTCATGTAAACCTGGACTAACCAAGTAGATCTTTGGGAAAGCAAGGCACCAGGATGTGTGTGTGAAGCAGTAGAGGTGGAACAGGGAAATGGAATCAAGCGACAAGTGAGACTTCTTTCTCCCTTAAATAAATTTTTTCTTGAGATTATTATTTCTTACTTTCTTAGATTTATAATTATATGTTTTTTTTTGTATTATTGATTAGGTTGTTTATGTGATATATATATTTGATTGTTAAATTCATTCTTTTTTAGGATTTTTCCAAACCTCCTCAGATATATTATGGCTTCATCAGTGGAGCATTAGGCTTACACTAGACCTTTTCCCAGTACTAAAGTTTTAAAAGTTATTTTTTGTATGTTTTTATTCCCTATTATTCTTTTGATATTTGGTTTTTAGTTTCTTATTTATGATTTTAGCTTTTTTATAGGTTGGGTGTGATTTTATTTAATAATACTATCATATTTTAAATCAGTCTCCCTATATGGTCTTTTGATTTTACCATGTTAATAGAAAAATGGGGCACATAGATGATGGTGGAATAATGATATCCATATAGATAATGGATGTGATCCCACATTCACTTTTTAACTTTTCACTTTCCTCTCTATTAGAATATTTTTTTCCACGTGATATTCTTATTTTGGTAATTGTTTCAATTTTTAGTTAATTCTACTCATTTATAAGGATCTATTTTATAATTTAATATGTTATTAAGGTATATACTCAATAGTCCAAATAAAGAAAGTTTTATCATCATATTTTGGTTATCAATGTATTCCTTTTTACTATTATCATTTATCTCCCACCTGTGGTTTAATGATATATGCATGTGGGAGGAAGTTTTCAAATTAATTTATTAGAATTTAGATAGAAAAAATAACAACTCTTTAGGTTGTGTTTTTTCTTTTAAATATATCTATAAAAATATTATTCCACTGTATTATAGGGGATTAATGTAGAAATAAAAATAAAGGATTCATAGGGTTCTCTTGATGGGTCTATTCTCATGCTCGTTACAAGGTAATTGATTTTAAAGAATTAAGTAAAGTAAAATTTCACTCAAAAAATATTCCTTGATGCACAATACAAATAAAAAAGGTAATATATTCAAAATTAAATGTTTAGATATGTATGTATAACATGAATATTGATAACAAAAAAATATATGTTGGTTTGTTTTTGGGAATCTCTTACCAGACATGTAATATTATTCTGTATAATTTATGTATTTGTAATATATATTTTTTAAACCCTATTATACTACCATTATATTATATAGATCCAAAATAATAAATAACTAAGTTATAATGAAACAATATGTTTCATACTAATATAATTTAAAAAAATAGGAAATAACTAATAGGTGTGTATAAAATCATTCATTTTTAAAAATGTTGCATTATGCAGGGACAAAGTTTTACATGCATAAGTACTAAAATCAAGGTATTTCATTTTTCATTACTCATTTAGATTATTATATTTTATCATTAATTTTATTTAATCCTTTATATTTAATGGATTAATTTTCATATTTATATAGTTCAATTCAAATAAGATTCTTCTTTTAACATTTTATTCTTTTTTTCATTCTGGTATCATTTATTATGCATGAAATGAAAACATGATTATTGAATAGATGAAATTTTTTAGTGTTTTCTTCATAGAATTGTTTTATTTTTTATATTAATATGTTTTATAATTGATAATTTCATGAATGGTTGGGAGTTCATATTCTATAAGAGTGTGGGATCATATTTTATAGACATAAGACCATCCTCTACAACACTGGTATTTCATCCTCTACGATAGTAAAGTGATATAAACTTCTCCAACCCATTACTTGAATAGAAACTTCTAATCCTTGTATAGTTGAAAAAAAATTCCTATAACCATCTCAAAAAAATAATTAAAAATTGGAAGAAAAAATAGATCAATCACTTTCAATCTTGTGAAAAAGTGGTTGACAATGAAGAGTTTTTTTAGGTTTTATGAGTGATCCTTTTATCATAGCATCATATGTTGTAGATTTTGGTTCATTAAATAACTTCAAAATGATCAAGATAATGAATTTATATCAAACATCACTTTTCTATTCTTTTTTGGTTACATAAATGCATATTTATCTCTCTTTAGACTTTTATCTTAGCTTCTAGTTGGCCCAACTTGGAGAATTTCTCCTTCCAAAGGTAATAATTACATTATCAGATTAATTATAAATAAAGAACTTATAAATATTCCAAGTAATATATATTTAATTATTATACAAATGGACTAACTTAATAAAAGGTCTCAGGTTCAAGTTCCCTAGTAGGGGGTGTAATCAAATTGAGCCAATTCAAGTAAATCGATGATACTTATTGAGATCAATCTTGATGCTCAGCTAAAACTATATTTAATAATGAATTCTTTAACTCTACTCAAATTTTAAACCAAGATAGTCTAGATCACTTGATTAATCTTGATTCTATTAACAATATATTAATTCATATAAAAAATTTGAAATATATAACAATTATAAATTAACTTTAAAATTATTTCAAAAATAAATATATTTTACCATTAAATTAAATATTTAAATATTAATTCATTGATTAAGTTCATGAATTGCTCAATTACATGAATTAAACTTGATGTATTACTCGAGTATCTCAATATAAAGATTAATACAAATTGAACCTTGAATCCTGTATATGATTCAAACCAATGTAGCTTGAGAGAAACACCATATCATTTACTTCCCCACTCAGAATTTATCTTCATTGAATACTATAGTGTAGTACTATAAATATTGTGATCTTTTGTAGTTCAATTCCCATTCTTCAGAGTTTTATTTCATTTTTAATATTATATCATTGACTATAAAAAATAATATGTATTTTTAGATCAGTTTCATAGGCTATTGATGTCATATTTCAAATTGATCTCATTTTATTCTTTTACACAGATAATGAATTCTAATTATTTGCCTTTTTTTCTTCCATAATTCTTATCAAAGGTTCTCTATACACTTGAAAAAATTAACCTCTTCTATAGCCAAGTTCATCTGGTACCAAGATGATAAGGGTTCCCATGTTGTCTAGATCTTTGAATCATGGGATACGAATCTCATCACACTGGATTTTGAAAAGTTCAACCTTCCTAATATGAAATAAATTATTTTGATAGTTAAATGAACCCTCCCCACTTTCCTCTAATCCTTTACTCTAGCTCATTGGGGGCCTATTGGGGAGGCTGTTTCTAGGTGGTGTGGATTTGGTGAGATTAAATTGGATGGTGGATATGGGTGATAGAATGTAGTTTTTAGGTTCACAAGTGGTTCAGTGTAATGTGGATCTTATCTTTTTTTCACTTTGATGGAGTTCATCAAAAATCAGATAAAGGACATGGTGATAAAGTTAAATAGGTGGAAGCATGTGTTAAACCTAAGGTATGTCATTGTATTAGGGACTCTAAAGGATAATTTTGCGCATTTATTTTTCATTATATGTCCCTTGAAGGGTCTATTAAATTTCCACCATAATAACTCTCCAATGAGATGTTTTGAAAATAGAATTAGTGAGACTTTCATGGTATAAGACTCGTGGAAATGAAATATATTAGGAGTTATTATCTTAAAAACCTTTTTAAGTATAAAAAATTCTCCTCTTGTTTCATTTGCTCATGTACAAGGAATTGGTAATAAAATATAATCACCTTTACAGCTTTGATACCAATATTTATCACTAACCCATTCCAAATAGAAAGGTAAATATGTATTTTGATATATTATATTTTTTGGGATATAAAATAATTTTTGAAATTTCAAAAAACTAGTTTCATAAACTACTAAAATTTGAACATTTTTGGGATACTTTGATACATTGTTGATATTTTGAAAGTACCTTTTTCATTTGAAGATAATGGTTGTTGTTGAAAAGAAAATTTACTCCATTTGGATCCACTTCCTTCAACATTGAATCCATTTTAGAATCACCTAAGTCTATAATGGGTTTTCTTGTTTTAATGTGATGATCCATCACTGAGCATAAATTTTCATATCATATAAACAATTAATAGAACTTGAGATATGGAACATATATTGAATCAGTGCATCCATGTAGCCTAATCTTTATAACATAATCATTTTGAGATTTTGGAGATGGGATTAGAACCATACTTCCATATAACATATACTTTACTATTTTCAACTCTCTCAGGTTCCTTGTGATCAAAATAAATATCCATAAGTTTCTAATAATTATCCTCGATAACTTCTCTATTATATTCATACAATTTGAAAAGGTATTTTAATACTAGATTTACAACTCCATCCCAAACCCCTAAGTCTCTCATTTCAATAAATGATTTTTTATTATTTTAGTTAGGTGTAATTATCAATTGAAGATTCTTTTATTGGATTACTCAATTTGAAACTAACATTAAATTACTTACTAGTTACTTATAATATTAATGATAAATTTAAATAATAAAGTATGGATCCTATTATGGAAACTTGTTTGGTAATATGATTGTTATTTTTATAGGATGGATTATTATAGTCAAAACTTCATTAGTTTTACATTTTAATTTTTTCATAGTTATCTACTCTTGTGTTATTCAATGCCTTAGGTAGATTGATTTACTTGGAAATAATGGATGATTTGAAATTAAGTGATGATGATATAGTCAGATTATCACATTCATTATCATGTTCTAATTACAAAATTCATATCAAGGACTCAGACACTAAAATTATTTCCCATCATGATCATTTTTATTCAATTTAAACTTTACCAATAAAATAAGAGGATAAATTCTTGTACATGTAAAAATTGGTGGTTTTATTAATCCTTTTTTCAATGTGTCTGGTGATGATAATAATGATATGGGAATGGTGATGCTTTTAATTGTGTTTTAACTTAAAAATTAATCTTCTTATTATGTATAATAATAATTATTTCATTGAATATGTTGACAAGGACATGCATTATTATATTTATTCCTTAATAATGTGTTTCATGTGGAACTAGAAGGTGTTACTTCATTAGAATTTGGTTATAGAGTGTGTAGGGTAGCCAACTCTTGTATGTTTAAGGTAATATATTGACACATAATTAATGTTTTAGTGATCTCACTAACCTATTTATTCCCCTAATCTCATTCTCATACCATGGTTTGAAATTTAAATACATATCATAATTTCAAATAAATGAAAAATAAGACCAAGTGTAACAAAATAAGGGTGAGATAAAATTCTCAGTAAGTGTTATGTGGAGTGGAAGCTATCATGATTAAATAATGCATAATCAATATGGAAAGGTAAATAACTAAAACTAAAATATATTTAATCAATAAATTAATAATTAATTTCATCCATGGATAATATCAATGCAATAATCTCATAGATAGTAATAAATGAATTCTTAATGAAGGAAAATCATAATATTGGGCGCCATGTTCTCAGAAATCATGAAATCTTTACCATCAAGGCCTTATTCTAAGATATTTTAATCGGTGGTTAGGTATACACTAAAACCCATTTAATAAGGCTAGACAACTAGTTTATCCTATAAGACCTTTAAATGAACTAAGGGGCTATATAATTTTGGGTCCCACCCATCAATGTATGCCCAACGAATTCCTCTTATATTGAATGATCAATTTAATTCAAAAACAATATGACTTATAAATAAAAGTTTTTACTAAATAAATAATAAGAAATATAAATATTTCACTAGTTAATCAAATAACTTTTAAATTAAAATAATATATATATATATATATATAAATGTTTTATGGTTTAAGTAATAATCATATCCATGATAAAAAAATATTCACATATAAGAGAAATGTAATATTAAATGATCATAATAAATTATATGTTTCAATGGAAAGTTAATGACCATAAAATTAATAAGAGATAAGAGATGACCATCCATTAATTAGAAATATAGGTTTTATAATAAAATCATGTACTTTAGAGAAATAATGAAAATGGAATCGAAATATTAAAATAATATTTCATCAAAGTTTTCTTTATAAAACCATTGAAAATTATATAATAATCTAAGAGTTAAATATGCTTATGGTGGTAGGAAAATTTTTCAACATCATATATGTTAAAAAAAATTCCTTTGAATTTTTGTAAAGAAATTTAAAAATAAACCTTTCAAAAATAATTAAAAATATTTATTTCAAACTTTTAAAATTTAAAGATAAATTAAAATTTACTTTGAGAAAATAAAAAGTATATTTTTAAAATAATTTTGAAAAATATATACATGGAAGAAAAATAAACTCAATCAAAAGAGAAATAAGATCTACTTTTATTTAAACATTTATCTGCTTGATTCAAGTGTCAAAGAATTGAAATTTTGGAAAAAAAATATGGAAACTCCTTAAATATCCAAAGGATAATAAAATTATTGGATCTTATGAAGTATAAATTATAATATTTTTAATTAAAATAAAGGTAATCCCAAAAAGAAGATTGTTAAAATAAATCCTTACCTCTTTGATAACTTTTAAATTATAACCCCTTGAAAGAGTAAAATTGAATTGAAAATTTAATCATAATGAATAAATATATATCCATGTTAAATACCTAAAATGAGCAGTATATACACCACATAAAAATAAATAGGTGTATACTACCAAATATGTCTTAATGGAGTAGAAATTGAGACGAAATCCCTTACAAAGATTGTATCATTGGAGTAATAATTTAATCAATGAATTGATTATGTGTAAAAATTTAAATAAAAAAATCAAGTGGATATACAATATAATAAAATCATAGGTCCTTTCACATATAATCATGAAATAATTTATTCAATGAAGTAGATTTATAACCCAATGAATGTAAATTTCATTAAGAAGTCACTTACCTCACACTTCTCATTAGTTGGAAATGATTTAATATCCTATATAATGGTTTTAAACATTTTATTAATTTATAATAGAACTATATTCTTATTTATAATGGTTATTACCACAAGGTAAAATACCCTGAGAGGGGGGTGAATCAGTGTATGAAAGATTTAAACCTCTTCCCCATTGGATCTTGTTTTTATGTTAAGAAAAACTCTCTTCTATCTCTTTCCTGTAGCAAAGTATAAACAGAAATTAAATCATGCACAGGACACAACAATTTTTACTTAGTTCACCCTCACTGGGATACTTCCAAAGATCATACATTGGCAATGTGCTAATGCACTAAATCCACTAAAAGTGAAGTGTTGTTTACAATGTCCAAAGCGGACTCACGGTCCCTTCTGGTTTACAAACACTCACAATATGAAAGCTCACTGCTCTCTCAACTGAAGTGTTCTCACTACTTCTTCAGAAGATCCACTCACAGTTTAAAGACTTGTAGGTCCCTTAATTATCACAAATGAATGCATATTTCTCTGTATGTAGATGCTCTATTGATGACCAACTTTCACCTGCATATGAATCTTACTTTGCACCAAAGGTAACGGGAAATTATCCAACTTTTGGACAGCCCTAGAGTGATTGGCATGCTTATATATGCTTGGTATGCTTCTATAATTCCCGGCGCGCTTCAATATGCTTTGGAATACTTCTCCAAGCTTGGTGCACTAGTTTCACCTAACCACTTGTGTGAAAGTCCCTTATTTAACACAAAACTTGGGTGACTCACTCCCTTTTATGCCCAAACCAAAATTGGTGCGTAACTATCAACTAGCGTGCAACTTCTAAATATCTTTATACTTGCATGAACAAACCACCACTTGCACGCCCAAACCACCTACATGACTAGAGATCTAATTTTATCTAAGTGTTGAGCTTCACAAAAAATTAGGAGGGTTGGTCCTTTATTTATAGGCATTTTGGACACCCAGAGTGCTGGCGCACAAGTCTCCTCCCGACGTGCAAGTCCAGCCGCACTAGTCTCTATCTCCCTAATCACCTTGCACGCCCAAACTAAAACATGGCCACCCCTATTTCCTTTACCATATTTTGATGTTCTGATATTGAAAAACATATGGCATGAAACTTTCCAAGACTCCAAGACACTGGTGCGCAAGTCCCTTTTCCAAAAACACTTTTCTCCATTTGTCGATTTTGAGACCTAAAAAATTGGCAAACAATGAAAAACGGTGCCACCTTGTATATGATATTTTTGTACCACCTCCAGATTGTCTATTCCTTTGCTGAGATTCTTCAATAATTCATGGATGGTTGATGACATCCCTTGAACTCGACAACTCTCCATGAAAACCCTCCTTTGTCAAAAATTTGAACATCGTGGTCTGCTTTGTCAACAAACACAACATGAAGGCCCACTTTTTCAACAAACACAATCACCTCAAAAATGATTCAATGATAACTTGATGGATTGTTTCCCAATAATATCCCCCTTTGGGTTTGTTGACAACTCTTCTCATAAAAGTTCTCTACACTTTGATACCTCATTAAAGCTTCTTCTAAACGCTACCACCATTCACCTCTTGCGATTCATATAGAGATCAACAATTTACTCAATAGGTACTCTAAGACCACATGAGAAATGCTCGGAATGAGAAACAAGAGTAAATGAAATATTCATAAATGATTCAATTCATTTATGATACCAATTGTTGATCACTGGAATCATTCTAACACCACTCCAATGCCACTCTTCTGCTTTTATCATGATCCTCAACTGTCGTGATATCTAGTATTTGATCGATCACTTCTAGCATTGTCAGATTTAATACTCTACTTATTCACTTCTTGGGTCTTGTGTTGTCCAAGTTAAGATATGGATGATCACTTCGAAAACCACATACTATCAACTTGGTGCTCCCCCTATCATATTCTTCACCTCTCATGATAAACTCCCCCTATCTCATTGCACTACATGTCATCTTCTCCTCATGTCTTTAAAAAAGACATTGTCTTCCTTCTTTAGCCATAGTTTCTCCCCCTATAGGTGTTACTCTTTTTATCCACCTTTTTAAATGAACTCAAAGGTCTCTCATTTGTGGATTGCAACAAAGTAGAGAACACATATTAGTACACTAAGGAAAATACACCATACCTCAGGGATAGGGGGTCCCACATACACACTTTTTCTAGTGAGGGGAGTTGACTGGACTCCGAGAGCCAGTCAATGTCTCTCAAATGCTTCTTTGGGAAAGGCCTTTGTTAGAATGTCTGCAACCTGTAGTTATGTAGGAACATACTCCAACTTCAAAATTCCTTGCTCAACCTTCTCCTTGATAAAATGATACTTTATCTCAATGTGATTTTTATTTGAGTGATGGATGGTATTTTTGCTGATATTTATATCACTTGAGTTATCACACTAGATTCTGATCAGAGACTTCACTTTAACTCCCATATCATCAAGCTATTGTTTCATCCACAATAACTATGTGCATGTTTGAGTGGTTGCAATATACTCATCTTCCACGGTGCTTAATGAGATAAAATCTTGATTCTTTCTTATCCAAGAAATACATAGTTCACCAAGATAGAATTAACCTCCTGACATTGATTTCCTATCATCTGCTGAACCGGCCCAATTTTCATCAGTATATCACAATAATTCTGATTGATATTTTTCATTATATATCAATCTAAAATCTACTATTACCTTGATATACTGAAGTATTCTTTTCACTACAAGCATGTGGATTTCCTTGGGATTACTTTGATAACTCGCTTCTTGGAATGTGAAGAATACAATGCTAGGAATTTTGTGGTCAAGTACAGTAAACTTCTAATAATTTGCCTATATTTTGTGATATTGACCACCTTGACTTCATCATCTTTTGACAATTTAATTCAGGTAGCAACTGGAGTCTTCATTTCCTTGTAATTTTCCATCAAAAATCTCCTCAAAACATCCTTGGCATGTTTGGATTGAGAAATAAATCTATCATTCCTTCCTTGTGTTACCTGTAAACCAATGAAAAATGTCATCTCTCCAATCATTTATATTTCAAACTCACTTTTCATGAATTTGGAAAACTATTGGCACTAAGCTTCATCCAATCTGCCAAATATTATGTCATTGACATAAACCAGTGCCATCATCCTTTGATTACTGTTTTTTTTTTTGAAATAAAGATTGTAATCAACTCCACCATGTTGGAAACCAATCTTCTTCAAATATTGATCAAGTCTCGAGTACCATGCTCTTGGTTATTTTTTCAACCCATATAGTGATTTCTTCAACCGACACAATTTTTTATTGTCTTCATGAATGAGAAAACCATCTGGATGCTTGATATACACTTCTTTCTCCAGAACCACATTTAAGAGTGCGGATTTAATGTCCATATGGAATAATTTAAACTCTTGTTACACTACAATGGCTAAGAATAATCTAATTGTTTCCATCCTTTCCACAAGTGAAAATGTTTCATCAATATATATTCCCTCTATCTGGGAGTATCCTTTGCACACTAGTCATTATTTTTTTCTAATCATTGTTCCATATTCATTCATCTTGTTGTGATAGACCCATTTAGTCCTGATCACATTCTTATCTACTCGTCTCGAAACAATATCCCATGTCTGATTCTTCTCAGTCTGGTCTAGCTCTTCATCCATAGCCTGAACCCAGTTCTTATCTTCAACTGCATTAGAAAAGAATTTAGGTTTAACCTGAGATAAAATAGATATCTGCTACAGTGAATTCATTCTTCTTTTCTGAACTGGTGCTTTCTGATCACCAATGATATTTTTCCTATCAATTTTGGCTTGACTCTTTGGGTTCTTTGTATATACTGGCTTGAATTCTTCTTGTTCATCATTAGAATCTTCTTCTGAGTTGGCATCTACTACTTATTCACCCATTGTGTTACTTTCCTCTTCATCACTTTCATCAAGAAATGGTTCACTATGTTTTTGATTATTCTCTTCATTTTCCACAACAGTGACATCATTTCTCTCAACTAATTTTCCTAGCCTCTTGTTAAATCATTTGTATGCTTTGACTTTTATTGAGTAGCCAAGGAGTATCCCCTCATCTCCTCATGATTCAAATTTCCTGTGTTTTTCTTTGTTGAGAATAAACCACTTACTTCCAAATATTGGAAAGCACTTCATCATTGGATTCTTCCCATACTACATCTAATATGGATTCTTTCCTTCATTCGGGAAAAATAGATCTCTATTAGAAATGTAGACCAACGTCAATACTTTTTCCTTCAAAAATTTATCTTGTAGGTATTTTTCTATAAGCATCTTTCTGGCCATGTTGTGGATGATCCAATTTCTCCTTTCAACCACTCCATTTTATTAGGGAGTTCTTACTAAAGAAACTTGATGCTTTATCTCGTGTTTCTCAATATAGTTTTCCACCTGAATCTGTGAATTCCATGCCATTTTTAGTACGAAAATTCAAAATTTTCTATCCAAGAATCCTTTCAGATTCCCTCTGATACTGTTTTAGGAAACTTAACGCATCGGACTTATGGGTAATGAAGAATACCGATGCCATTCTGCTATAATCATCAATTAAAATAACATAATATCTCTTCCCGTCAGTGGCCCTTGGTGAGATAGGTCCACAAACATCAGCATGAACCAATTCAAGCACTCTTTTTGACTTATTTTCCTTACCCTTGTACTTTTTCTGATGATTTTACCTTTTTGAAATGCATAGCATGAATGAGTATGATCGTGTGATAGCTTAGGGAGGTCTCTTGTTGCTTCACATTTTACCAGATCTTCCAAGGATGGTTGACATAGATGACTAAGTAGTTTGTTCCACAACTTTTTTTCTTCCTCTCTATACAGAAAACACATATCTTATTCTCCACTTACAAGGTAGAGATTTCCCTTTTTCCTTTTTCCCTATATAACCATTGCACCGTCTCTTACTTTGAAGATACAAGTCTTCTTATTAAACCTTATATAATTCCCTGAGTCACATAGTTGGCTGACACTAAGAAAATTGTGACTAAGACCTTCTACAACTAAGACATCAGCATCTCTCATCTCTTTGCCTCCAAACCTATACTTTCCTGGTCTAATAATATTCAATACTTCATCATTTTCAAACTTGAAAACTCCTTATTTTTCATATTTTATGCATGTGACAAGATCCTTATTACCTTTCATGTGAGATGTGCAACCACTATCAAGTATCCATACACTAGAACGGTCTGATTATTTAAGGGAAATTTCTGCCACCACTACCTTCTCATCCTTTTTCTTTTTGATCCATGTCTTTTACCTCACACTTGGTGTAGTTTGAAAAACTTTATCTTCCTTGGAGTGAGATATCACTGCTTCATCCTGCAGAGCTGCAAATTGATTTTGAATTTTTAACTCACCTGTTGGTTTGTTGATTTATTGTTTCTGACTACTTTGATTCTAACTTGGCACATTCCTCTACATGGTCGATGTATAATATCCAGCCATGTGGCCAATCCTTCGTAATAAAATCAGTGTCCCTTAAAAGGATTTTCTATAATATCAAACTTTGTTTGGCTTCCATTATTTCTATTGTGCCCTTTGGTATCTTTTGGATATGGAACGCACATCTTGTGAATGTCCCATCTTTCCACAACAATAACACTTGAGAAAAGGTACATTACTACGTGTCACTTTTGTACTACCATTCATTCCTTTGGATCTTTGAATTTTCTGATTCTGATTTGTACCCACCTCAATTTTCATTTTCAAAATGGGCACTTGCAGTCTAACTTCAACTATGACTTTTTTTTGTTTCTGATCAAGCCCTAAGTTAGCCTTAACATCTGAGCTCGATTGTTGCTTATTTCCTACTGAACTGCAAGGATCCTCTTTCATATTTTCTATCTTTTGAATGATTTTCTTTCCCAATGTCACATTGGGGGTCAAGAGTTTTTCTTGATCCTTCACTTTTTTTCACAGACTGACAACTTCTTCTTCAAGTTCTTCAATACACTTGAATTGGTCTTTCATTTTTCTATTCAAGCCATTGATATCCCTTTTATATTCTTCAATCTTGATATTATGTCCATCGACCTATTCTGATCACTCTAACTTGGATGACTTAAGTTTTTCAATTTATTTTACTAGCCCAGACTTCTCTTATTCTTTCTATTGCATGTAGAGTTTGGAATTATGTACCACCTTGTTGTATTTCTTTGTTTTTACTCTCCAAACATATATCTCTTCAAGAGTTTCTTCTAATTCAGTTTCCATGTCGAATCTTACTTCAACTTCTTATTATTATTATTCTTCATCTTCAGTTTCATCCTGTTTCTAAGAACTACTGATAACTGCCACCATAGCATTCTCTCTAGGATCACTACAATTTTTTACCTCTTCAACCTTCTCTACCTCAGACTCATCTAAACTATCACGTTATTTTGAAATAAAGTTTTTCTTCTTAAAAAAAATTTATTGAACTGTTTCTTTCCTTTCACATAGGTTGAATACTTCTTCTTGAGAATTTCTGCTTCATCGACATCATTATATTCTTGGAACTTTTTGGGGCACCTTTTTGTAGTATGTCCAACCTTTCCAAATCAAAAACAAGCAAATAGAAGTTTCCCTTTAAATTTTCCTTTTCCTATTTGAAGGTTTGAGGAGAGGAATGACATCACCTCATCTGTCTCTTCTTCTTCCTGAGAGTCTTCAATAGTGAGATTCTTCATGGATTTGAATGCCACCTCTTTGGATTTACCCTTTTCCACATCATTAGTATCATCATTTCTCATTTCATATTCTACAAGGGTACTATGAAAGTTATCCAATGTCAGAACTGTCATATCCTTGTCTTCCAATACTAAAACCTTTGGATTGAAGCATGGTGGAAGTTTCCTCAGGATGCACTTCACAATCTTTATTTATTCAATTACATCACCAAGACCACATATGTCTTCCATTACAAAATTTACCCTATCAAAGAATGCATAAATAGACTCATTCGGGTTCATTCTAAGATCTTCATACTTGTTCCATAAAACTTGTATCTTTGCTTCTCTGACCTTTGATTCTCCTTCATATATGTTCAAAAGTTTTTCCCACATCACGTGTGATGTTTTTCATGACATCACCTTCGTATATATAGCATTGCATAGGGCTCCCCCTAAAGCATCGATTCCCTTTCCGTCAGCATCCAATTCTCTTCGCTCAGCTTATGATAGTGCACCAATATTAATATCAGTTATTATACCATGCATTGGTATTGTAAACACATCCATTCCCAAATATCAGAAGTAGTTTTTCATCTGATTCTTCCATAACTGAAAGTCGTTCCCGTTGAAGATCAGAATCCCTTTATGATTGGTGACCTCCATTGAGAGAGAAAAACTGATATTAACCTTTCACTATGATACCAATTGTTAGTCCCAAAATGGAAAATACCACGAGAGGGGGATGAATTAGGGTATAACATATTTAAACCTATTCCCCTTTGGATCTTGTTTTGTTGTTAAGAAAAACTCTCTTCTCTCTATTTCCCATAGCAAAGTATAAACAGAAATTAAATCATGCATAGGACACAGTAATTTTTACTTGGTTCACCCTCACTAGGCTGCGTCCAAGGATCATAAACTGGAAATGTGTTGATGTACCAAATTCACTAAAAGTGCACTATTTTTTACAATTTTTGAAGCAGAATTGTTGTCCCTTCTGGTTTATAGCCACTCACAATATGAAAGCTCACTGCTCTCTCAACTGAAGTGTGCTCACTACTTCTTCAGAAGATCCACCCATAGTTTAAAGACTTGTAGGTCCCTTCATTATCAAAAATAAATGAATATTTCTCGGTATATAGATGCTCTATTAATGACCAAATTTCTCCCATAGATTAATCTCACTTTGCACCGAAGGTAACGGGAAATTCTCAAACTTTCACGCATCCCTAAAGTGACTGGTGCGCTTCTCTATACTTGGAGCGCTTCTCTAATGCTTGGTGCACTTATCTATGCTTTAACACGCTTCTCCAAGATTGGTGTGCAAGTGTCACCTAACCACTTACACAACACTCCCTTATTCAACACAAAACTTGGGCGAATCACTCCCTTTTACGCCTAAACCAAAATTGGTGTTTAACTATCAACTGGAATGCAACTTCAGAATATCTTTATACTTGTGCAACCAAACCACCACTTGATCTCCCAAACCACCTGCACGACTGGAGCTCTAATTTTCTCTAAGTTTTGAGATTCACCAAAAATTAGGATGGGTATTCCTCTATTTATAGGCATTTTGGAAACCCTAAGCATCAGTGCGCAAGTCTCCTCCTGGCACGCAAGTCCAGCCGCCTTAGTCTCTGTCTCCCTAGTCACATTGTGTTCTCAAACTAAAACATGGGTGACCCTCTTTCCTTTGCCATATTTTGGTGTTCTGATATTGAAAAACATATGGCGTGTAACTTTACAAGCCTCCAAGACACCAGCGTGCAATTCCCTTTTCCAAAAACACTTTTCTCCATTTTTCGATTTTGAGGCCCAAAAATTTGGCAAACACTGGAAAACGGTGCCACCTTGTATCTGCTCTTTTTGTATCGCCTCCAGATCATCCATTCCTTTGTATAGATTATTCAATAATTCATGGATGGTTTATGAAATCCCTTTAACTTGATAACTCTCCATGAAAACCCTTCTTTGTCAACAATTTGAACATCGTGGTCTGCTTTGTCAACAAACACAACGCAGAGGCCCTCTTTGCAAACAAACACAATCACCTCAAAAATGATTTAATGATACCTTGATGGATTTTTTCTCAAAAATATCCCACTTTGGTTTTGTTGAAAACTCTTATCATAAAAATTATCTTCACTTTGATACCTCGTTAAATATTTTTCCAACCGCTACCACCATTTTCCTCTTACGATTCAGATAGCAATCAAGGATTTACTCAACAGATACTCTAACCCTACATGATCAATGATTAGTGTGAGAAATAAGAGTAAATGAAGATTTCATCAATGAATCACTTAATTTATAACACCAATTGTTGATACCAAACTGATACCAATTTTTGATCACTGGAATCCTTCTAACACTACTCCAACGCCACTCTTCTACTTTTATCACGATCCTCAACTGTTGTGATATCTAGTCTTTGATCAAACACTTCTAGCATCGTCAGATTTAATATTATCCTTATTCACTTATTGGGTCTTGTGTTTTCTAAGATAAGCTATGGATGATCACTTTTAACACCACATACTCTCAACTCGGTACTCCCCCTATCAGTTTCTCCACCTGTCATGATAAACTCTCCCTATCTCACTACACCCCTGTAAGCTTCTCCCTATGCCTTTAAAAAATACATTGTCTTCATTCTCTAGCAACATTTTCTCCCCCTATAGGAGTCACTATTTTTCTCCCCCTTTGTCAATGAACCCAAAGGTCACTTATTTGTGGTCTACAATAGAGTAGAGAACACATATTAGTACACTAAGGAAAACACACCATACCTCAAGAAGAGGGGGCCCCACATCCACACTTTTTCAAGTATGAGGAGTTGACTAGACTCCCATATCCAGTAGATGTCTGTAAAAATATTCCTTGGGTAAGGCCTTTATTATAATGTCTACAACCTATAGTTCTGTAGGCACATACTCCAACTTCACAATTCCCTGCTCAACCTTCTCCTTGATAAAATGATACTTTACCTCAATATGATTTTTCCTTGAGTGATGGATGGGTTTTTTCTGAGATTTATAGCACTTGATTTATCACATGGGATTCCAATCAGAGACTTCGCTTCAACTCCCATATCATCAAGTTGTTGATTCATCCACAATAATTGTGTTCATGCTTGAGTGCCCGCAATATACTCAGCTTTCATGGTGATTAATGAAATGAAATATTTCTTCTTTCTTAGCCAAGAAATAAAAAGTTCACCAAGATATAATGAACCTCCTGACATTAATTTCCTATAATTTTATGAACTGGCCCAGTCTTCATTAATATATCCCAATAATTCTGACCGATATTTGTCATTATATATCAATCCAAAATACATTGTGCCCTTGATATATTGAAGTATTCTTTTCACTACAAGCATGTGGATTTCCTTGGGATTAATTTGATATCTTTTTGATTGGCATGTGGTGAATACAATGACAGGCCTTGTCGTGATCATGAATATTAAACTTATAAAAATTTTCTTTTATTCTATGATATTGACCGCCTCGCCTTCATCATCTTTTGAAAATTTCATCCGGGTAGCAACTGGAGTCTTCATTTCCTTGGAATTTTCCATCCCAAATCTCCTCAAAACCTCCTTAGTAAATTTGTATTGAGAAATAAATGTTTCATCCCTTCCTTTTGTTACCTGTAAACCAAGGAAAAATGTCATCTCTCCAATCATTAACATTTCAAACTCACTTTTAATGAATTTGGAAAACTTTCTGCACTGAGATTCATCTGATCCACCAAATATTATGCTATAGACATAAACTATCACCATCATCCTTTGATTAATGTCGTTGTTGAAATAGAGATTGTAATCAAATCCACTATGTTGGGAATCAACCTTCTTCAAATATTGATCAAGCCTCGAGTACCATGCTCTTGGTTCTTGTTTCAACCCATATGGTGCTTTCTTCAATAGACACACTTTGTTCTCATCTTCATGAATGAGAAAACCATTTGGATGCTCTATATAAACTTCTTCCTCTAGAACCCCATTTAAGAATGCAGATTTGATGTCCATTTGGAACACTTTGAACTTTCATTTCACTACAATGGACAAGAATAATCTGATTGTTTCCAGCCTTTCCACAAGTGCAAATTTTTTATCAATATTTATTCCCTCTATCTAAGAGTGTCCTTTGCACACTAGTCATTCCTTTTTTCTAATCACTATGCCATCTTCATTCATCTTGTTGAAATAGACCCATTTACTCCTGATCACATTCTTATCTACTAGCCTCGAAACAATATACCATGTATAATTTTTCTCAATCGGGTTTAGCTCTTCATTCATAGCCTGAACCTAGTTCTCATCTTCAACTACATGATCAAAGAATTTAGGTTCAACCTGAGATAAAAGAGATGTATGTTGTCGTGATTTCATTCTTCTTTTCTAAAATGGTGTTTTCTGATCACTAGTGATATTATGCCTATCAATTTTGGATCGACTTTTTAGATTCTTTGTAGATACCGACTTGACTTATTCTTGTTCATCATCAGTATCATCTTCTGAGTCAGCATCTGCTACTTCTACACCCCCTGTGTTACTTTCCACTTCATCACTTTCATCAAGAAACTGTTCACTGTACTGTTGAGTATTCTCTTCATTTTTTACAATAGTGACATCATTGCTCTCAAATAATTTTCTGAGCCTCTTGTTAAAGCATTTGTATGCTTTTCTTTTTCCTAAGTAGTTGAGGAATATCCCCTCATCTCCTCATGACTCAAATTTCCTATGTTTTTATTTGTTGAGAATAAAACACTTACTTCTAAATATTAAAAAGTACTTCATTGTTGGATTCTTCCTATACCACATCTCATACAGAGTCTTTTTTTTCCTTTATACACAATAGAGCCCTGTTATAAATGTAGACTGATGTCAATACTGCTTCCTTCCAAAATTTCTCTAGTATGTATTTTTCTATAAGCATCATTCTAGTCATGTTGTTGATGATCTGATTTCTCCTTTCAACCACTTCATTCTGTTGGGGAGTTCTTACTAAAGAAACATTATGCCTTATCCAGTGTTTCTTGAGATAGTTTTTCATCTGAATATTTGTGAATTTTGTGCCATTGTCAGTATGAAACTTCAGAATTTTCTATCCAATTATCCTTTAAGATTCCCTCTGATACTATTTTAGGAAACTAAACACATCTAAATTATGGTAAATGATGAATACCCATTCCATTTTTCTATATTCATCAATGAAAAGAATATAATATCTCTTTCCGTCAATGGCCCTTGGTGAGATAGATCTACAAACATCAGCATTAACCAATTAAAGCACTCTTGTTGACTTATTTCCCTTAGACTTGTATGTTTTTATGATGATTTTCCCTTGTTGACATGCATCTCATGAATGATTATGATCATGTGATAGCTTAGAGAGGTCTCTTACTACTTCAAATTTTACTAGATCTTCCAGGGATGGTTGACATAGATGACTAAGTTGTTTATGCTACAACTTGTTTTCTTCCTGTTTAGACATAAAACACATATCTTCTTCTCCACTTACAAGGTATAGATTTACCTTTTTCCTTTTTACCTGTAGAACCACTACACCATATCTTCCTTTGATGATGCACATCTTCTTAGTAAACCTTATAAAATTCCCTGAGTCACATAGTTGGCTGATGCTAAGAAAATTGTGACTGAGACCTTCTAAAACTAAAACATCAGTACGTCTCATATATTTTCCCCCAAACCTAGCCTTTACTGTTCTGATAATATTCAGGACTTCATCATTTCCAAACTTGACAACTCCTTCTTTGTCATATTTTATACTTGTGACAAGATCCTTATTACCAGTCATGTGAGATGTGCAACCGCTATCAGGGATCTATACATCAGAATAGTCTGATGCTTTAAGGGAAATTTCTACCACCACTACCTTCTCATCCTTTTTCTTTTTGATCCATGTATTTGACCTCACACTTAGTGTAGTTTGAAAAACTTTATCTTCCTTGGAGTGAGATATCCCAGCTTCATCCTGCAGAGCTGTAAATTGATTTTGAATTTTCAACTCACCTATTGGTTTGTTGATTTGCTTCTTGCGACTACTTTTATTATGCCTTGGAACATTCCTCTACATGGTTGATGTAAAATATCTGGCCATGTGCCCAAATCCTCCTCACTTAAAGTAATTTCCATCAAAGGATGTTCTATAATATTGAACTCTGTTTGGCTTCCACTATTTCTCTTGTGCCCTTTGGTATCTTTTGGATATGGAACACACATATTGGGAATGTCCCATCTTTCCACAACAATAAAACTTGAGAAAAGGTTCATTCCTATGTGTCACTTATGTACTACCAGTCGTTCCTTGGGCTCTTTGAATTTTTTTATTCTAATTTGTACCCACATAAATTTTCATTTTCGGAATGGGCGCTTTCGGTCTAACTTCAACCATGACTTCTTTCTGTTTCTGATCAATCACTAAGTCTGCCTTAACATCTGAGCTCTATTTTTTCTTCTTTCCTACTGAACTTCTAGGATCCTCTTTCATCTTTTCGGTCTTTTAAATGATTTTCTTTCCCGATTTCACATTGGGGGTCAAGAGTTTTTCTTAATCCTTCACTTTTCTTCGCAGACTAAACACTTATTCTTCAAGTTCTTCAATACGCTTGACTTGATCTTTCATTTTTCTATTCAATCCATCAATATCCCTTTTCTATTATTCAATCTTGATATTATGTTCATTAACCATTTTTGATCTCTCTAGATTGTATGACTTAAGTTTTTTTATTTATTTTACTAGCTTGGACTTCTCTTCTTCCTTCTGTTGCATGTAGAGTTTGGTATTATGTACCACCTTGTTTGATTTCTTTGTTTTTAATCTCCAAACATATATCTCTTCAAAAGATGCTTCTAATTCAGCTTCCATGTCGACTCTTCCTTAAACTTCTTCTTCTTCTTTATCAGCTTTGGTTTCATCCTATTTATGAGAACTACCGACAACTTCAACCATAGAATTATCTCCATGATATCTACAGTTATCTATCTTTTCAACCTCTTCTACCTCAGACTCATATGAATTGCCAAATTCTTTTGAAAGAATGTTTTTCTTCTTAAAGAAATTTTTCTTGAACTATTTCTTTCCCTTCACATAGGCTGAAGACTTATTCTTGGAAATTTTGGCTTCATTGATATCATCATATTCTTGGAAATTTTTGGGGCACCTTGACACAAAATGTCCAACATTTCCACATCAAAAACAAGCAAGTGGAAGTTTCTATTTAAGTTTTCCTTTTCCTCTTTGAAGGTTTGAGGGGAGGAATTGCATCACCTCATCTATCTCTTCTTCTTCCTGAGAGTCTTCAATAGTGATATTCTTCATGGATTTGAATGCCACCTCTTTGGATTTCCCCTTTTCCATAGCATCATTATCATCATTTAGCATTTTATATGTTACAAGGGTACTATGAAAGTTATCCAATGTCATCTATTTTGAATCCTTGTCTTTAAATATTGAAACCTTTGGATTAAAGTGAGGTGGAAGTTTCCTCAAGATGCACTTCACAATATTTAGGTCTTCAATTACTTCACCAAGACCTCACATGTCTTCCACTATAACATTTACCTTATCAAAGAATGCATCAATAGACTCATTCAGGTTCATTCTAAGATCTCCATACTTATTCCATAAAACTTGCAGCTTTTCTTATCTGATCTTTGAATCTCCTTCATATATGTTCAAAAGTTTTTCCCACATGTCATGTGATGTTTTTCATGGCATCACCTTCATATATATATAGCATTGCATAGGGATCCCCATAAAGCATTGATTCTCTTGGTGCCATCATCCAATTCTCTTCACTCAGCTTCTGATAGTGCACCACTATTAATATCGGCTTTTATACCATGCATTACTACTTTAAACACATCCATTACCAAGTATCAGAAGTAGTGTTGCATTCGATTATTTTATAACTAAAAGTTTTTCCCGTCGAAGATCAGAATACATTTATGATTGGTGACCTCCATTGAGAGAGAAAAACTGATATTAACCTTTTTTTCTGATACCAATTGTTAGTCCCACAAGGAAAAATACCCTAAGAGGGGGGAGAATCAGGGTATAATATATTTAAACCTCTTCCCCTTTGGATCTTTTTTTCTGTTAAGAAAAACTATCTTCTCTCACTTTACCATAGAAAAGTATAAATATAAATTAAATCATGCATAGGACACAACAATTTTTACTTGGTTCACCCTCACTGGGATATGTCCAAGGAGCATAAACTGGCAATATGTTGATGTACCAAATCCACTAAAAACACACTATTGTTTACAATGATTGAAGCGGACTCACTATCCCTTCTATTTTACAACCACTCACAGTATAAAAGCTCACTTCTCTCTCAACTGAAGTGTTCTCACTGATTATTCAGAAGATCCACTCACAGTTTAAAGACTTGTAGGTCCCTCAATTATCAAAAATTAATGCATATTTCTATGTATGTAGATGCTCTGTTGACGACCAACTTTCACCCGTAGATGAATCTCACTTTTCATTGAAGTTAACGGGTAATTATCCAACTTTTTTGTAGCTCTAGAGTGACTGGCATGCTTCTCTATGCTTGGCATGCTTCTCTAATGCCTAGTGTGCTTCTCTATGCTTTGGCACACTTCTCTAAGCTTGGCACGCAAGTGTCACCTAACCACTTGTGCGACACTCCCTTCTTCAACATAAAACATGGGAGACTCGCTCCCTTTTCCTCCCAAACCAAAATTGGCATGCAACTATCAACTGGTGTACAACTTCTAAATATCTTTATACTTGTGCAAACAAACCACCACTTGCACGCCCAAACCACCTGCGCAACTGGAGTTCTATTTTTCTCTAAGTGTTGGGCTTCACCAAAAATTAGGATGGTTATTCCTCTATTTATAGTCAATTTTGACACCCTGAGTGCAGGTGTGCAAGTCTCCTCCCGGCGTGCAAGTCCATCCACCCTAGTCTCTGTTGACCTAGTCACCTTGAGCGCCCAAAATAAAACATGGGAGACCCTCTTGCTTTTCCATATTTTGATGTTCTGATTTTGAAAACCATATGGTGAAAAACTTTACAAGCCTCCAAGACACTAGTGCGCAAGTCCCTTTTCCAAAAAAAACTTTTCTCTATTTGTCGATTTTGAGGCCCAAAAATTTAGCAAACACTGGAAAATGGAACCACCTTATATTTTCTTTTTTTATACTACCTCTAGATCATCCATTCCTTTGTCAAGAGTCTTCAATAATTAATGGATGTTTGATGACATCCCTTGAACTTGATAACTCTCTATTAAAACCCTCCTTTGTCAACAATTTGAACATCATGGTCTGCTTTGTCAGCAAACACAACATAGAGGCCCGCTTTGTCAACAAACACAATCACCTAAAAAATGATTCAATGATACCTTGATGGATTTTTTCCCAAAAATAATATCATATATGATCCTATTATAACATATTGTCACCTTTTTGTTAACAATATTTATTTTTACCATTGTTTCGAGTGTTAACTGGTTCATTTTCATATGTATATTTCCCCACGAATGCTTCAGTTCTTATGTATGAAATATAGTTTCATCATATATAGAATGATATTAATGTTATAAATATCATATTTATTTGTTATATAAATTTTTATAATCATTCTTGAAATATTTACATGGAAAATGAATCGCATCACTTCATGGAAATGGTAAGTCATACATACGCACGAGCAACATTATCATTTCTTAATGGGTGAAAGGGTAAGGAATTAGATGACATGTTAAATTTAAAGAATAAAATATATTTAATAATTATCATATAAATTATTATTATTTTTTTCTTTATGATTATCCATGTGAGTTGGTTATAGAAAAAAAAAATTACATTGGTTCGTGTGGCGGTAGCCCACCATACACATGAGCGACATTATTGTTTCACGTTTGATGGAGAAAAGAAGTATAAGTATTATGACATCAACATAATAAAATATAATTATATGGGAGATAATGGTGTTATTATATTGTAATTTTTATGACATAATTGAAGGTGGTAAAAAAATAATTAAAAAAAGAAATAGCTTTGTTAAGATGATTACCTTCTCTTAGAGAAACGTCATTTGGATCTCTTCATAAGGGCCCTAGGGTTGGTCTTTTGGGAAGACCATAACCTATATAATTTGTATAAGGATGTCGGGGAGATATTTTTTTAGGGTTTTTTAGAGTTAATGTCTCAATATGAGTGAATAATTGAGGGGATGAGGTGCCCTTTATATAATTGAGGTGAGTGCCACACTTGTAATTTTTTGAATTTTTAAAATATTATTAAGTCATTTTATTTGAAAAATAGATAAAAATGAATCATATTATAATTTTATAAGGTTAAGGTTTAAATAAAACTAATAAATTGTTTGAATCAAGTTTTTAGTTCCTTTTAACCTTATCTTTTGGTCTAACCCCTTCGTTAACTATTTTTAACCTTAACCGCAGTAATGACTTTTTCAATGTTAAAGGGATATAATTTTAGTTATAAGGTCACAATTGGATCATAAATATATAATAGATGAAATTTATGAGAATATATTATCCCAAATTTATTTTTTTGAGATTTTTATTATTTTTAAATAATTTAATAAAATATTATTTTCATAAAATATCATAATATCATTTTTTATACTATTTATTTAATTTGACACTAAAGACACCAAGATAGATATTGAATTGAAATATAATCATTTAAAACATACCAAATATGATATATACATCTATAAAATTTTATAAAAAATAATTGAAACAAATTTTATTACTTTTCATATTTGTAAAATTATTTATTTTATTTTTCTATTACTTGAAAAAATATTGTGTCGACATTGCATGATAATTTAAGGTAATTGTAAAATTAATAAAAAATAAAAATAAATTAACATCATAAAAAAATAATTATTTTCAAAATGAACTTTTATATTCATTCATAACAATCTATTATACCTATGTGAACAAATAAAATAAATTAAAAGCAAAGTAATGACATTTTTGTGTTTTCTTTACTTAAAATATTATAAATATCATTATCAAGGTCAAATGGAACCAAAATACCATATATTAAAATTTAGGGTGGATTTGGTTGAATTAAACCTATAAAATGAAATAAATTCAAGTTTTGGGTTGATTTTGAGACCTTATCTCATTATTTTAACCACATTTTATCGATTTTACCCTTATCGAGGTGACAAATATTTACCATAGTTGTTATTAATAATGATAAAAAGTAAAAGATACATATTTACCAAATATAAAACTCCTGATTCAAAATAATTTATTAATTTTTAAATATTCAATCTCGATAAGTGGAAGAAATCAATTTTAATATAAATGTATAAAACGCAACAAAAATAGTTTTTAGAAAAAAAATATTTTTAAGAAAAAAAGTTAACTTATATAAAAATCATAAAATGAATTAATTATATTATTAAAAATAAAATGATTCATATATAAATTTAATACCAAATATATAATATACTATAGCTTTTAAATTACTTGATTTAATGAAAATAAAATAAAAGTATTTGAAAAATTGATATTTTTCATTATTTACTGAAAAATAAACCATTTCAGAAAAACCTCAAAATTTTAACCTAAATTAATTTTGATATGATAATTAAAAAAATTATTTTAATTTTATAAAATATGATTTCTAAAATTTTTATAAATTAACTATAATTTTCATGCACAAAATGCAGTAAAAATCATTTTTTTAAAAAAATCCTTTTTGAAGCATAAATGAATTTACTAAAATTTGAGTGCTTATTTATTAATAATTAATCAATAGATTTATATTTATTAGGACCATTATATATATATTTCATAATTTGGATACTCATATTCATACCCACTAATTCAATGTCTATGTTATAATGGTCATCTTTAAATAATATTATTTTTATAAAATATTTAAATCCACTTAAAGATAGGTGTTGCATGTTAAGAAAGCTATAAATATTATTATTATTTTAAAATAATTTTTTAGGGTGTTAAATCCCCATTCCCCTCAAATAAATTTCATCCCCATAATATTATCTTGGTCATCAAAGGTTCAATATTTGAAAATACCTTTATCAAAAACCCAAATCGTATAGAGAGATAATAAAACTTCTTCAAAAGGGGGGAAGTTTGGAGGATATATGTTACTTGAAATAACACATAATCAGGTTCCAAAATAAGTATATCATTTGTGGGAAGTTAAAATATAGACATGTGTGAGAAAATTCCATCTAAGGATTAATATATGGTGATAGAGAACATGTTCATGAGAAATTTAATGACCACAAAACCCCAAATTAGTGAGGGGTGAAAAGACCATCAATTAATTAGAAATGAAGATAAAATGATAAAAATTTTATTTCAAGGTCATTTTCCTAAATTAAAGATATTTTTTTAATATCAATATAAAAACATGATAAAATGTACTTATTTGATTTCTTTCTATTTCATAATCATAATTTCATCCTTTAGTTGTGCTTTAATGGATTTCCACTTCTCTTATTCTAATAAATGAATATTCAAGATGAATTTTTATGCCTGAAGCACTAAAATTAACCTTTAACATGTCATAATATCCATAAAATAATGATAAGTTATTCATTTTATCTCTATTTATCATCTAAACCAAAATGGTTATCATAGGTTATCCAATATGGATAAATATTCATAAGATGAATTAATAAATTAATCTTTAAAACCACATCAATAGCCCCCAAAGTTCAACTTAATCCATTCCATAAATAGTAAATCTTAAGACTATTCCAAAATATGTGTGACCAAATTCAAAAACCAAAAATATGAAAGATTTTATCAAAGATTTATCCCTATACAACATAAAGTAGCTCATAATGTCACATACCAAACTTGTTAATGCATTGGTCATATATTCTATTAAAACATACTAATTACCCAAATCACTATAGAACCTCAATGAAAGCATATATTTTTTAAAAATTAACATAATTCTTATTATTTAAATAAAATATTGTTCTATCAAATATATTCCATAAATTCAATAAACATATTCACTTTTTCATCAAATCGCTAACCAATTTCAAGGTTACCAATACCATACCATTTACTTCCTTAATGTCAATCATATAATTATCCAAACTATAAATTATTAACTAAACATCATACATATATTAAGGGTCATATTTCCCTTAATCATGTGTTCTCTAAAAATATAATCTTACCACTAAATCACTTTTATTGGTTATTGGTACCATTCAACATATGTTTTCAATTACTTAAAGAAAAACTATTGTAGAACAATCCTTAGATGTTTCATGATTATTATAACTAGAATATCATTGGTATAAGACTTATAAAATATAATTCTTGAATCCAAATATATAAACACTTCAATCCATTCACTTCAACAATTAGAATAGCATAGGTACTTCCTTGGTTTGGAAGTTAACCCTTGGATTAAGGCATTGACTTAGATAATGCCCATGTTCTCCACATATAATAAATTGAACTATAAATGGTACCTTATGATGAAATTTGTATCCCTTCATTAAACTCTTCATCTTTCCTCAATAATTAATTTCTATATACCCTTCTTTTATACACATAAAACATCTTCGCGTTCCTCTAATACATTTCCCCAATTCTTCTTCCCATATAATTGACATGTAGAAAATTGAATCTTATTTCTTTCATAGTCTTCATGAAACTCCATTTTTTCTTATTAGGTGTGTTAGGAAAATCACCCAAGTTGAGATATCTTATTAGACATAATCACAAAATTTCACCTTCCATCTCCTGTTTCATTTGGTTTCTCATGAGGACAATCATTCCATTATCTATCACATTCAATGTTAATACAATTCCTTCTAGTTCTAGTCATTGACTGAAACCAACAATAATGGTATGAGCAACAATAATCATAGTGGGAGACCAAATAGTTATTAAAATCATTTATAGTATGTCTAAATGATAACACCTGATTTTCAATCTAAGACACCTTAGGTTCAACCTAGGTCATTCATGGTCATCATCTACTCAAATATTTCATAATGGTTCATAAATAAAATATTATTTGACCTAATAATATCCCCCTGAAGTTTCAAAGTAAGTATGTAGTAAGAGAGAATTCATTGTAAACTATAATTATGGTCAATATAAACTCAACCAACTCTTTTTGGAGTTATTACCCCTAGATGTATCTGTTCCAAAAAAAATTCTTAAACAATTTCTAAATTTGATTTCTTAATTTCATTTTTTATTTCTTGAGCAATGCAGCATATGTGAGTACTTAATTAAACTTGATTGCTAATAATTTTTTATTTTTTAAATATATATTTCATATTATTCAAGAAATTTTTGGATTATAAGTATATTATTTGTTTTTTTAATTATTTTATAAAATTGTTTAAATTATATTATTTATTTATTCTAATAAATATTTGTTTTTTGAAATTATTTTTGAAATACATTGAATTAATTTATCAAGGAAAAATAATAAAATATACTAAAATAATTTAATGCAATATATTTGTATAATTTTAACTGATATATAATATCTTATTTTATTCTAATGTAAATATATTTTATAGTTAAATAATTTATTCTACGTTTTTGTAAGTAAATTTTAATTTATAATTACAATATATAATAATTTATATTTCTTATTCCCATTATTGTTTATTATTATCATGAATCTTAGTTAGATTAATTAGTGGAGAATAATGAGAAATTTTCTAATGAATTTTAGAAATTCTCTAAATGAAATACTGTAAAAAAGGAATTAATTTATTGTACATGAACTTGAGTGTTTGAATATAATAAAATTAAGATGCAAAGAAATAAAAGATGAGTGGGAAGTATTAAAAAAACATCAACATTTGAGATATTTTATGGTGATACTAAAAAATAAATGTATCTTGATTATATTAAATTCACTTTCTTATCCATGGTGTTGAGATTTATTAAGTTGAAAGAAAGAACTGGGTTTTTTTAAACCATTTTTGTATTTTATAATAGAAAATGAAAATATAAGGAATGCCATGAAAATCCCCCTCATTGTATATATGAAACTAAAACCTTGAAGATCTATGTTTCTGACTCTCATTTATGAGTCTTCAATTCCAAGTTCCTCTTACAGAGGGGGTGTGGTGTAGGAACCAACAAACCACAAGAACTAAATGACGATATGGTAATGGAAATTCAGGATATTTTTTTTATGGCGACAGTCTCACCTATGCTTCATGTGCAACCACCATGGTCCTTATTCCTAAAATAAATAACCCTTTCACCCTCCAGCATTTTTAGTCTATGAGCATGTGTAATTTTATTTATAAAGTTTTGGTGACTGTCATCAATAGAAGGATTGTTGTTCATCTTCCCACCTAGATTTTTGTGGAACAACATGGATTTTTTCAGGATATATCTATTCAAGGATCCATTGCCTTATCCCGATAGGTCATCGGTGATCTTATTCTCAAAACACGTGGACTAACATGGTAATCAAATTGTAAATGGATAAATCCTATGATATTATTGAATGAGGTTTCATTTTCAAAGTGTTGACAAGCATGGAAGTTTCTCATTGGGCTTCTGATATTATCTTTCAATAATTCAGATCTTCGTGTTTGTATATCCGCTTCATGGGACAAAGTCATGGCTTATTTAAGTCTATTTTTGGGTTGAGGCAAGGGGACACTTTATCTCCAAGAATTTTTGTTATTTCTCAAGATGTTCTCAACAGACTCATCAATAAATCCATCATGTTTGGTAACATTCTGCCATATCATTGTAAGTCTCGTCCTATATGTATTTCTCATCTCATGTTCATAGATGATACAATAATTTTCCAAAATGTATGCAAGAGATCAGTTTGTGGTTTCAATAATATCCTTGAAGGTTACTACCATTATATTGGACAGTTAATAAATTAATCTAAGAAACATTTTTTCATATCAAATAATTGTTCTCAACTAAGTGCTCCAGCTTGAGTCGGAGACTAGGAATGTAGCGGAGATCTCTTACCATGCATTATCTCGGAGCCCAATTTCCCCTAGTTGAGTGCATATTCAACATTTTGATGGTATTTTTGGTAGAATAATGGGTCATGTCATTAACTGTAAAAATATTTTTCTTTATTTTTATGGAAGGATCACTTTGGATAACTCTATCCTTTATTATATTCCAATCCACGCTCTTTCATCCACCAAAGTCCTAAAGGGAGTGATCAAAAGAATTGATAAAATTATCTCCTAATTTATATGGTATTCTTATAAGGATGGTAAAAGGAATTGGGCCTCTTGGGGTAGGTTTTCAAGGCCAATTCAAGAAGGTGGCATTAGAGTGAGAAATACATTGGATACGATGCATGGTATGTATGCTAATATTACATGGGAAGTCATTGGAGAGTGTACTATTTGGGGAAGATTCATAAGATCTAATATTAATAGGGGAATCAATGTGGGAGGAGGGAACCAGTTGACTTTTTGGCACAGTATTGCTTCTCATTACCAAATTCGATAGTCACATTCCAATTGTATTTTTGGAAGAGGAGATATCTCCTTTTGATACCACAACTGGATTGGTTCAAAACTTGGTTTTCCGGGTTGTCCAGTTCTTGACATAACTTTTAAGAAAGTGAGTATGTTTCCTTCTTTCATCAATGTTGTGCTGGATTCTGATCAGTGGGTGACCTTTAATCTTATTTATCTTAATGAGTAACTTGACAAATGCATGTTACTGCATCTTCTTCAATGGAATTTTCATTAAAGGAGTATCGAAGAGTGGGAACCATCTCAGATAGCCATGATGTGTGTAGTTCGACCTTATGGATTAAAAAAATTCCTTTCAAGTAAAACTTTATTCTCTGGAGGATAATAAAGTGGGCTTTACCCACGAATTATAATATTAAGATATTTGGTATTGATCTAGTTTTCAGGTTTTTGTGCTGCAGGAACCACAAAGAAGAGAGCTCGAAGCATTTTATTTTCTCCATCTAGTATAAGAGTTATATTTGGAGAGATTTCAGTGACTTCACATGTATCTCCTCTCATGATATTATGGATTCTTTTTCTCTTTACTGTTGGTTCCATGGAGTAGGGGAGTCAGGCCTAGAAAGGAAAGCGTAAGGCATAATTCTTTTTAGAGGTTGTTGGTGTATTTGGGATGCCAGGAACAAGGAAAAGCATGAGGGGTCAGTTTGTTCTAGGAATTATTTACTCATACAAACTAATAACCTAATTTTTGATATGTTGTATCTTTATAATAAATGGAAAGTGGCCTCTTCACTTAGACATATTCATACAGTCATTAGTTCTAATTCTCTGGTTAACCTTGGCCATTGGGTTCATTAGAAGTTGCACCCTATCAGTTTTAAGATTAACATGAATGGTTCATGTTTCTCCAAAGTTATGAAGGGTGGTGGTGTGGTCAGGGACTCGGAGGGGTTAGGTTATTCTTTCCTTCATCACTCACTTTGGCATGGTTCATTCCATGTTGGTTGAAGCTTTGGACCTTATTTACGATCTTTAGTTATGTAAGCAGTGGAGCATTGATTTAGCTATAGTGGAGATAGTATCGATCATTCTTCATGACTCCATGCATGGTGCTATCACTACTCCCTGGTCCATCTATTATGCCACTAGAATATGTAAAATTTATCTCAATGATTCCACATATGTTATTAATGTTTGGAGGGAGGGAAAAAAGTTTATGATCACCTTGCCTCTATTCCAATCATAGAAACTCCCCTTATATTCTCTTCTGGTATGTGTTCTTTGTCCATTGAAGTGGATAATGTGGTAAGAGGTGATGCTCTCAGTTTACATTACCTTAGGTCACCGTAACTTCTCTTGATCTTTTTTATATTACTGAATGTTGTTGTATGTTGTATTTTTTATGTGTTTTTGTCTTCCCTGTTTTCATTTATTTAAAAATAAATGAAATGATGATGATGATGATGTCATCATGACTTCCATCAAGTATGAACCAATAAACATAAAATTCACTCATCCCAAAAAAACCAGTAGGGGGGCTAAAAAACAAACTCATAGAATAAACAAAGGCATATACTTCAAAAGAAACAAAAAAATAAAGCAAGAATCCAGACAGAGATCCATAAAACACTGAGAACCACAAACTCAATATTATTTTGATTAAAAAAACAACCATTAAATTGGTCTATCCTTTACTCAAGAGAAATAGAAACTCCACATGCATTCATCAAAAGAAAATATACTAGGTTAATTTCTATGGGATGTATTTGTACTTAAAGTTGGGATTCATTTTAAATTCTTCTACCATATTAGAAAGCATTCATTCTATAACTTGGAGATAAAAATCCACAGTGACTTCTCCATATTTTTATTTTTGTAAAACAACTACATATTTTCTCTTTATCCAAGAGAACACTATTAAGATACCCATGAACCACCATAGAGATTTAATACTAGGGAATCTCAAGAAATAGAATAGGTAATAATAGTTTCACTAAATTTATTCAACTATTGAAAGAGATGCTTCCAGAAGTTAATTATCTTCTAGTTTTAAATTATGATTTATCTTCTATATTCAAATTATGGTACTAAAAATAAGTTTTGTATGATTATATTTAGGTATAATAAGATATAGTTATACCCTAATGAATGTTTTTTATATAAATTAATATTAATTTTTTTCATAGTGACTTAATTTCAAGACATTATAGTATTAAATGAAAGAAATACCCCACGTTAATTCAACCATTATGATCAGAACCACACCTCTACTAAAGAAATTTGTTATATTCCAATAATACCTCACTTGAAGCATTTATTTACAAATTAAAATGATGAAAAAAGGTATTATGGCATTAATATTAGAAAATGTATTATGGAAAACTATGTTATCCAGTTTATTCCATCAAAATGGAAGAGAGTTTATTAATAGTTTCTTGAATTTAGAAATGAAGTTAAAAATATCAATTCATAACTATATACAAATTAATTGAATCCCTATTAAAATATTAGTAGCCAAATTATTTTATAACCAATTATATTAGTAATTTAAATATTATCCCCATATATTTATATGAAATTAAAATATGTAATATCGATATTGAAAATTTATTGACCAAAATAGTCTAAAAATAATATTTATTTTTAAATATCATCATTGATAAATGATTTGAAATTATTATGGGAGGAAGGTGTCAAAGTATTTAACACAGATAAGAATTATTTTTAAAATTTTCATATTATCACCATTTTCATTATGAATGAATTTAATGTATATATAAATTTGTCTATATATAGTGTTTATTAGTCTAAATTAAAATTCCCCAATCTGAATCACCCAGTCTAGGCCGAAGTACCGCATGGTCTCATGCACACCTTTCCGTATTCAAGAGGTTTTCAACTAGAAGTGAGGGTCTAAATGGTAAAATAGGTATAATATACCCTCAATATCAATGACCAATCACTATAATAACAATAATAATAGAAATAACTTAGAAAGGAATAATGGAACTAAAAAGTAACAAATGTTATATCAGATGGAATGTCTGATAACACAGATTCATACAATGTAATAAATAAATGACCCTCTAGGTGGAAGGTCAAACTAGATTATAAGAAATAAATAGGAAAATAAATAAATTCACTACAACATCACTCTATAGTTTTTCCTTTGTCACCTCTAAACACCAAGCTCCATCTTCTTATTTATTGGTCATCGGGCCCTTTCCCTTTTTCAAATCCCTAGTCATGTAATCGGCATGTGCATTGAGATACCTGTATAGGGTGTGAGTATAAAACCCAGTAGGACACCACCAATGAATCCTTAACACAATAAAATATGTATATAGGTTATATGAAACAACATTGAATTAATGTATAAGTAAAAAAACCAACCACACAAGTGCTGGGTCATTGTACGCTAACCAAGATACCACAAACCTCAACCCCACCTCCTTTGACACTACGTCGGTAAGGATGCTAGTTTCAATCACCGTGTGTCTAGAAACATTATACAAGGTTCATGCATCGACTCTACACCCTACATCCATTAGTTGTATTTCCAAATTCTACCTTTAAGTAACACCTCACATCCCACCCTAAAGTGGTCGTCTATCCTCTCTTGATGCTACATCCACCTGAAATGCCCAATGAATTAGATCATGATCACCCCTACATGGGATTTCTCTCTTATCAGCATTATGACATGTTATAACACTTCTCCCATGCATATTATACTCCCATGTTGACTAGAAATGTTCATGACATACAACTAGTAACATCAAGAAATTGAAATCCCTTTACCTTTGTCACAACATTCAGGCTCCCCCTTAAAGGGGTTATTTAGCCAATTATGAGAAACCCCAACCATATTGATACTTGAAGCAAGTTACTTGATCTATTAAACACCCACAATAAATTCATATCATAGCAAGATAATTTCTTCATATCAAGAATAGTTCTCACAAGTCCACATAAACACACCATGTGAAACACACATCAATCATGGGTATTAATGAACATTATCACACACCATCATATCATTCCAACGACCATATACAAGAGACCTATATGGTAATGAGATTATTACCTCAAGTGTTTCATGCCAACATCAAGATTTTCCAAGATCCACCACCAAAATCATGCCTAAAAACTAACTAAACCAAGCCCATATAATAAGGATTATAAAAATAACCACTGTTAGCAATAGATTTAGATCTGGTCTAAGGAAATTTCACTAAACTAGAATCACCAAGAGTTGGTCCTCCAATTTTGGGGGTGAATACAAAATTTTAGGGCTAGAATTACTCTTGAAGATGACCTAGAGGCACCCAAGGTTTGAGAGGAAAGGATGGAAAATGGAAGGGTTTGACGGGCCTTGGTAATTTATAGACAATGTGTAAAAACATGCATCATAGTACACCATATAGAACTATGCTGTAATGGGTCCCAAATCGGTAAACTATGGAACAAAGGAGATGGCCACACTATAGTGATTCCTAATCAAAAGTATTCCTTAAATTCATGTTGTGTTCAACAATGAGATCCTATAAACTAAGGAAAGGGACTATAGTGAAATGGTCATCACTATGACACCACCTCTAGGCCCTTACAAAAACACTATGTCTCAACCGTCCTCCATGACCCAATAGTGCCAAATTTGGAAGAACTATCCAAACTCCACCTTAAAACTTTCACACTAAAACCAACTCTCCATGTCGCAAATATTTCAAAATAACTAGAACCATAAAAACTGACCACCACACCATAGTTCCCCAACCACATCATAGCCACACCCACCACCTTATCACTTCGGTCTATAATCTACAACAGTCACTCCATAAACGATTCATCTAATTCCAAACCAATTTCCTTGAAGTTTACCACATGCACATGGTCAGGCTCATACCTCCGAAACTAAGAGACATGGAATATGTTATACATGTTGTACCTCTCGAACCCCTCGTGGTTTTATTTTCATGATCACAATCACTCAATTTTTTATCTAATCTTGTTTTAAGTGTTTTTGGATGATAGGCATAATTTCAGGTTGCCAAGGAATTGGGCCAAGATGGCCAAGAAGGCAAAAAGCCAAAAATGGACTGAAATTCAGTCCACCGGCCAACCGGTGGAAGACCACCGGCCAGCCGATGGAGGCCTGGACAGAAGGCATCTTTCTGTCCAGACCACCGGCCAACCGGTGCCTCACTAGCGGCCAGTCGGTGGCACCCAGCAGAATAGTGTTTGCTACTGCCTCAGCACCGGCCAACCGGTGGCCACCTCACCGGTCAGCCGGTGGTGCCTGAGCCCGAAGGCCTCTCCATTTTGCAAGCACCGGCCAACCGGTGTCTCTGCACCGGTCAGCCGGTGGAGCCAGTCAAACTAGTCGTTGGGCTTTTGACCAGCCTATCCACTTGGCCTCCAACGGCTCCAAAAGCCTCTCCAACGGCTCTGAAGACTCCCTAAGTCCATTTGAGGGTTCCCCCTCTATAAATAAAAAACCTTGAAGCCCCGGAACACTAACCAAGCGATACGGAAGCCAACGGACACATTTTTCATCATTTGGCGAACCTCCGGCAGACTTCCTCCAAGGGAACTCCAATTGCTCCAACACATTTCCACATCCAAGGAGCACCACCAAAGAATCTTGGGAGCGCCCTTCATCAGCTCCATCAATCCATTGGCGCCCAAGACTTCCTCATTACGGGTTTTTCTTGTTTTATCTATTTTGAGCTTCATTTTGGGTTTGTACCTACAAACCCCCAACTCTTTCTCTCATCCTTTCATTTGGGTTTTCACACCACCTTCAAGGTGTGAAGAGGTTGGTCAAGCCTTACCTTTTAAAAGGCTTGAGACATAGGTGAGCTAGCCTTCACTTGTAAGAAGGCTAGTGGGTTCTTGCTCAACCATTGAAAGCAAGTGGGTTCTTGCATAACCAACAAAAGCAAGCTGTAATAGGTTCTAGACTACCTGTAAAGTCTAGTGGGTTTCTTGCTAAAACCATTAAAAATCAAGCGGTAGTAAATCTCTCAACGGTTGAGTTGGGAGCGGAGACGTAGGCTTGGGTTTAAGCTGAACTCCGTTATCAATTTTGTGTCTTGCCTATTTTATTTTCGCTGCACCTTTCTCTTTGATTTTAAATTTGTTAATCATTTTTTAAAAGGCAATTCACCCCCCCCCCTCTTGCCATCACTTCCTTTCTTTCTCCGCCCAACAATTGGTATCAGAGGTAAAATTTGAGTAATACCTTAACCGGTTTCAAATTCAAGATCTTTTGTGATGGCCTCAACTTCTTTCGCCCCCGAAGGCTTTTCTTTGGGTCGTGCTCCATTTTTTGATGGAACCGACTATAACTATTGGAAAACCCGCATGACCACTTTTCTTAGAAGTATAGGTTATCCTATTTATAAAATTTTCATGCACGGTTATTCTCTTTCCTCTCCCGATGAATCCAAATGGACCCAAGCCGATATTAAAAATTTCGAGCTTGATGGCAAAGCCATGAACGCTCTACATTGCGGCCTTGATCGTAATGAGTTCAATCGAGTTTCCACATGCACCTCCTCACATGAAATCTGGAAACTATTGGAGGTTACCCATGAGGGGACCAACAAATTCAAGGATACTCGATTGGACATGTACCGTCAAGATTTTGAGTCCTTTTCCATGCATCCATCCGAATCTATTTCTGAAATGTTTACTCGTTTTACTGACGTTTGCAATGGTAGAAAATATCTTGGAGATAATATTTCTGCAGAGACAATGGTCAAGAAGATCCTTTGGATCCTTCCAAGCTCATGGGCTCCAAAAGTAACGGCAATTCAAGAAGCAAAGGACATCAAGAACATGCCGGTCGAAGAGCTCATCGGATCCCTCATGACTTATGAGATCACCATGAGGAGGCAAGCTGAAAAGGAAGGCAAACCGATCAAAGTTCCAAAGAACATCACCTTCAAAGTTCAACAAGAAGAAAGCTCCTCCTCCTCATCATCTTCCACTTCAAGCGGCGATTCCGAAATGGAGAATCTTGCCCGCAAGATGCACAAGTTCATGAAGAAACACAAAAAGAAGAAGGCCCGCAAGGCTCAACCCAACGAAAAATACGAGCCCAAAGTAAAATGTTACGGGTGCGGCGAGAAAGGCCATTACAAGCCCGATTGCCCACTCAACAAGAAAAAGGCCAAGCAAAAGGAAAAGAAGAAGGCATTCAAGGCCACATGGAGTGATAGCTCCACATCCTCCTCCTCCTCCTCCTCAAGCGACAACGGTAACAAATGTCTAATGGCATTCCATGAGGTAACATCTTCCGACTCCTCTTCCTCTTGTTCTTCAAATTCTTTGAATCATTTATCTTATGAGGATCTCCAACATGCAAGAGATCAATTGGAGGAAGGTTTTCACGAACTTTCTTCCAAATTTGTTTCTTTAAAAAAGAATTTCAAAAAACTTTCTTCCGAAAAGGAACAACTTCTCAAAGAAAAGGAGGAGTTGTCCCTCAAAATTCAAAATCTTCCCGATGTTGAGTCTATGGAATCAACAATCAAAGATTTAAGGGAATCCTTAGCCAAGTTCACCCAAGGGGAACAAAATTTGACCAAACTCCTAGGTTCCCAACGCATATCTAGAACCACCGAAGGGCTTGTCTATTCCAAGCAAGCTTCCTCTTCCCATGCTCCAACTATTTTTGTACGGGGGAGCTCTCAATTTAAATTTTGCAATTATTGTAAAAAACTCGGGCACTTAATTTATGAGTGCGATTGCAAAAATGCCCGGTATGGTAGGCCCAAAACTATTTCCTTTAATGATGAATTTTATAGGAGAAGACCTGCCGCTAGACAAGTATGGATTGAAAAATACCTCTTAGCGAGTCTCACCGGGCCAAAATTTGTCTCGGTTTCAAAAACCTCTCCCCGGTGATTTGTTGTTTTTATTTAGGGGGAGTTAGGATCGTTTAATCCCTTTTGATTTCAATTTCAAAATTTTCGATTCAAACTTTCAATTTCAACACTTGGTATCAATTTTTTTTAATTCTAAATTGTTATTCAATTTTTCACTCAAAACTTTCAATTCAAACCGTTATTCAATTTTTCATTCAAAACTTTCATTTCAAATTTTTGATTCAAAACTTTCAATTCAAATTTCAAAAATTTCAATTGGTTTAAAATCTTTGTTTCCCTCAATCAAGTTTTATGCCCCGTGCTATTTTGATAATCACAAAGGGGGAGAAATTCTTGGTTGATTGGGGGAAAATATTTTAAAGCATGCCTTTCATTTCTTTTTTACATTGTTTGTTTTGGTGATTGTGATCATCAAAATAGGGGGAGATTGTTGTACCTCTCGAACCCCTCGTGGTTTTATTTTCATGATCACAATCACTCAATTTTTTATCTAATCTTGTTTTAAGTGTTTTTGGATGATAGGCATAATTTCAGGTTGCCAAGGAATTGGGCCAAGATGGCCAAGAAGGCAAAAAGCCAAAAATGGACTGAAATTCAGTCCACCGGCCAACCGGTGGAAGACCACCGGCCAGCCGATGGAGGCCTGGACAGAAGGCATCTTTCTGTCCAGACCACCGGCCAACCGGTGCCTCACCAGCGGCCAGCCGGTGGCACCCAGCAGAATAGTGTTTGCTACTGCCTCAGCACCGGCCAACCGGTGGCCACCTCACCGGTCAGCCGGTGGTGCCTGAGCCCGAAGGCCTCTCCATTTTGCAAGCACCGGCCAACCGGTGTCTCTGCACCGGTCAGCCAGTGGAGCCAGTCAAACTAGCCGTTGGGCTTTTGACCAGCCTGTCCACTTGGCCTCCACCGGCTCCGAAAGCCTCTCCAACGGCTCCGAAGACTCCCTAAGGCCATTTGAGGGTTCCCCTCTATAAATAAAGGACCTTGAAGCCCCGGAACACTAACCAAGCGATACAGAAGCCAATGGACACATTTTTCATCATTTGGTGAACCTCCGGCGGACTTCCTCCAAGGGAACTCCAATTGCTCCAACACTTTTCCACATCCAAGGAGCACCACCAAAGAAGCTTGGGAGCGCCCTTCATCAGCTCCATCAATCCATTGGCGCCCAAGACTTCCTCATTACGGGTTTTTCTTGTTTTATCTATTTTGAGCTTCATTTTGGGTTTGTACCTACAAACCCCCAACTCTTTCTCTCATCCTTTCATTTGGGTTTTCACACCACCTTCAAGGTGTGAAGAGGTTGGTCAAGCCTTACCTTTTAAAAGGCTTGAGACATAGGTGAGCTAGCCTTCACCTGTAAGAAGTCTAGTGGGTTCTTGCTCAACCATTGAAAGCAAGTGGGTTCTTGCATAACCAACAAAAGCAAGCTGTAATAGGTTCTAGACTACCTGTAAAGTCTAGTGGGTCCATTGGCGCCCAAGACTTCCTCATTACGGGTTTTTCTTGTTTTATCTATTTTGAGCTTCATTTTGGGTTTGTACCTACAAACCCCCAACTCTTTCTCTCATCCTTTCATTTGGGTTTTCACACCACCTTCAAGGTGTTAAGAGGTTGGTCAAGCCTTACCTTTTAAAAGGCTTGAGACATAGGTGAGCTAGCCTTCACCTGTAAGAAGGCTAGTGGGTTCTTGATCAACCATTGAAAGCAAGTGGGTTCTTGCATAACCAACAAAAGCAAGCTGTAATAGGTTCTAGACTACCTGTAAAGTCTAGTGGGTTTCTTGCTAAAACCATTAAAAAGCAAGCGGTAGTAAATCTCTCAACGGTTGAGTTGGGAGCGGAGACGTAGGCTTGGGTTTAAGCTGAACTCCGTTATCAATTTTGTGTCTTGCCTATTTTATTTCCGCTGCACCTTTCTCTTTGATTTTAAATTTGTTAATCATTTTTTAAAAGGCAATTCACCCCCCCTCTTGCCATCAGTTCCTTTCTTTCTCCGCCCAACAATACATACCTCGATATCATAGAGGAAGGTTTAGTCATAAAACCACTACTCTAATATGATTAGTGATCTCAAATGGTCCCACAAACCATGGTTCCATCTTCCCTTGTCTCCATAAATGATGATTCCAAAATCAAGGTAACACCAACAAGAAAACTCGATCACCCATAGTGAACTCCAAAGGTCATATCCTTCGGTTGGAACATAGTCATTATATACTCTGAGTGGTAATAAACTACTTCCTAATCAACTGAACTCTATTAGAGGTATACTGCACCATATAATCACTGGTAATTCCAATAATCAGTCCACTAAAAGTGGAAAGAAGACCCATAGTTCTATCCTCTTCCAAGACCTTATCAAATGTTTGGGACTTGTGAAGCATTTTTGAGTATGTCATTAGGTAAAATCCCATGGTCTAGCACCTTAGTTATGGTCGAATACCAATCTTAAAATTCCTATAATTCTATTCCTCATTTCCATACAAGAGAGAAGTGAAGCAAATAAACTTTGTGAAATGACCAAAGTAAGAATACACTAACATCGTCCCCTGTTGGAGCTCTATAAACTCCTGATCATGATCTATCTTTAGTGTATCTAAAAAGAACTCCTTGGAGAAGAGATTCATGAAGGTCAACTGGTTAAAACACTCATGCCTACCTTCCTAGCTCATAACACTCCACCATCTCCTAGCGGGTCCCTGAAGCATGAAAGCGGCCAACTTCACTCATCGACCCAATAGTGTCTAGACCAAGTTGAATATCCCCTCAATGATGTCAGTCCATTCCTCAGAAACTTAAGGAACCTAGTACCCTATAATGATAGTGGATGATAAAGTTTAAATTACTAAGAATAATTGACTATTTTCCTCTATGCCCCTCCACCTTGAACTAGCACTAACTAGAAGATTTAGGTTTATAATGGTTGTACTGCCTGAACCACTAGAGTGGGTGTTGGAGCATAGGGGGGTTATGTAAGTTACTACTAGATAACTCTTATGTGATGAACCTATGAGATACCGATGATGGGACTATAGTTTTAGTTACATCATTATAGTTTCATGGTGATCTTGAGTATGTTTTGATGTTATAGTTTATGGGATTTGGGTGCATTCATGCAACATGAATAGGCACATAGGACCACATGTCATATATATATATATATATATATTGTTTTTATGCATGGAAGTACATTTAATTAAATTTCTTAATCTATGATTTTTTTGATATATTGTGCTTATATTTAGATTGATTGAAATTTAGCATGCTTTTATGTTGTTAAGTATATATGATTGTGACTAGCGTGCATGTATGGAATATGAGGTGTAAACCTTGAGTAGCACTATGAGTTTTATACCTTATCATTATGGATAGCCTTCTAGGATAGGTATTCCTATATAAATCCCTTATTGGTCCTGTGAATTTCTTAGGTGGTTACCTTAAGAGCACTATTATAAGTGTTCTAAGAATTCATTTAGCATTTCAGATAATGTTTCCTTAGAGACGTTTTATGGGACCACCTGGTGAATCAAACTAGAATGCTCCCACTAGGGATGATGCACCCATTCCACCATCAGTTTTTCAAGAGGATGAAATTGAGAATTCCAAGTTCCACACATACTATCTCCTTTATACCATACCCCAAATATAGTTAAGAAAAAAAAGGAAAGGAAAACCTCATATGATACCACTTTGTAACACCCTTATCCAAATCACCTAGTCTAGGCTAGAGTGACATGTGGCTTCATGAACACCTCCCTATATACAAGAGGTTGATGATAATAGTGAGGGTTTTAATGGTATAATGGGGAGAATATGCCCTCAATATTAATGTCCAATCACATAATAATAATGGAAATAACCTAGAAATTCATAATAGAACTAAATAGTAACAAATTTTATAACAGATGGCATTCCAGATAACATGGATTCATGCAATATAATAAATGAAGTACCCCCAATGTGGTAAGTCAAACCAAAGTATAAGAAAGAAATAAGAAAATAAATAAATTCATTGTGATATCACTCCAGAGTCTATCTCGGTATCACCTCTGAACACCAAGCTCCATCTTAGCTTCTTTTCACTAGGCCCTTTCCCTTTTCTAGATCCCTGATCATGTAATCTATGGGTGGCATCAAGATGATCATGTAGGGTGAGTATAAAACCCAGTAGGATTCCACCAATGTGTCATTAAAATAAGTACATATGTATATAGGGTTTATTCCACAACATGGAAGTAATTCATAAGTAAACAATCAACTACACAAGTTTCTGATCATTGTGTGCTAACCAAGCTACCATGAACCCTGACCTCAACTACTTTTACACTGTGTCAGTAAGGATTTCGGTGGCAGTCACCACATGTCTAGGAACTTTACAAAAGGTCTGTGCATCAAGTATACACCCTACACACATCATTCATATGTCCATATTCCAACTTTATGTAACACCTCACACCCCACACTAAGGTGTACGTCTGTCCTCACTTGATGGTATGTCCACCTGAAATTATGGATAAATGGGATCAAAATCACACATGCATGGTCTTTCTTGCTTGTTGGTATTATGAAATATTAGATGAAACTGACCTATGTATATTCTACTCCCACATAGATTAGTCATGTATGTGATATCCAACAAGTAACATAAATAAAGTAAAAGTCTTTGGTCTTTATTATAACACCCACACTCCCCCTCAAAGGGGTCATTTATCTAATTATAAGAAACCACAACCATAATCTAAATACTTGAAGCAAATTTTGTGGGTTATGAAACAACCACAAGCAATTCATATCATAGCAACATCATTTGGTCATATCAATCATGGTTCTCAAAAGGTCACACACACACACCACAAGCAACACACATCAAAAATGGTTTATAATGAACATAAGAACACACCATTATATCATGACAACAAACATATACAAGGTCCATATATGGTAAGGCTACCTCAAGTGTGTGATTTCAACATCAATATTTTCCAAGAGTGGACCCCCAAATCATTCCCACGCACCAACCAGATCAAGCCTGTATACCAAGTACCACAACAAAAATCACCATCAATGGTAGATCTAGATCCGTTCCAAGGAAAGGTCACCAAATTAGAATTCCCAAGAGTTTGTCCTCTAATTTCAAGGATAAAACAAATATTTTGGGAGATATAGGTGATCCTGAAGATTCCCTAGAGTCTACCAAGGTTCAAGAGGAAAGGATAAAAATGGTAGGGTTTGAGGGGCCTCAGGAATTTATAGGTAATCTAGAAAAAAAAGGAATCATGGTGAAGAACATAATGCTACACTACAATGGGTCCTAAATCAACAAAGACTATGGAACAAAGCAGATGGAAACACTGTAGTGGTTCCTAATCAAAAGCATGACCATAATCCACACTGTGGTCAATGGTAAGATCCTATAAACCTGGTAAATGGACTATAGTGAAATATTCATCAACACAATGTAGCCTCCAAGACCTCATAATAACACTAAGTCACAACCACCCTCCATGGAACAGTAGTTCCAAATTTAAAAGAACTTTTAAAAATCCACCTTCTAGCCTTTATGTCGTAACCAACACTCTATGTTGTAGCTATTCCAAAACAACTAGAACCATCAAAACTGACCTTCATGCCACAACCACACCCTCCAAAGTGAAAAATATTCACAAATATATAGAATCTAGTTCCTTATAAAAAAATCATTTTAACTTCCCTTATTCAACTCTGAAACCAAGCTTAGACTATTTCGTACAAACTAGGGGTGTCACATAAATCATGAAAAATTTGAGAATAAGGGAATTTATATTGATGAGGATGATTTTATTATTAGTTTTTATATATTTGTAGCTTATTTTACCTTTTTTAGAACTAACTTGTGAGTTTTTATCTTATTTAGTTAGGTTTTTTCTTAAGGATCCTTAAAAGGAACAAAAATGTGAAAAGATATCAAAAGGAAACAAGTTATAGGGCTAGGGTGTTATTTTATATCTGGTACCTATAAAGGGAGAAGTTTTTCAAAAGTTCATAAAGAATTATATGGGGTTATTCTAGTTAACATGGGGCTATGCCACTTTAAACAATTTATGGATGATCAATAATTAATGAGAAGACATGTTTTTATCAGAATTATGGAACTTAATATAGGGTTATGCCAATTTGGTATGTCATTGTGCTGGAATATTTAAAGCATCCTTATTTTTATAATTATGAGAATAAAATTATAAAGGAGATATAGTTCACTGATGTTGAAATAATTCATCCCAATTGGGAGAAGAAAATATAGGAGATAGGATTTTTAGGATAAAGGGTCGACATATGAAATTGAGGATATTTTTTATTTTGTCTTGTATTTCATTCCTCCTAATCACATCAATGACCATCTAATACATTTGATGTTGAGGTTCAGATATAACTCAATAAAATAATTCTCAGGGTTGATGATCAATAGATTATTATTATTTAATCAATTCTCTCAAAGTTCAATACATTAATTACTATGGTTAAGCATTATAAAAATAATTTTTGAATGAGTCCTTGATTCTCATCTAGTTGAGTAATATTATAAATTTGATTTCAATTAGAGGATTAAAATAATTATTTATGATTAACTTTCATTATTATTAATTCCAAATGTTAGTGCCTATGAAATACTATGAAACTGAGTTTAAGTGATTAGGTATCTTTATTAAAGTGGGAATTATCCAATTTACTTTATATATATATAGATAGTTGACAATTTCCTAAAAAATCGAAACATTGTTTTGAGACCTATAAAATTATGAAATTTGATGGATGATGAAGCCTTGACATCTCTCCTATCTTAATTATTTAATTATATTAATTTATAATTTTCTCATTTTCATAATCAATCATTTTTTATTCATCGCTTTCAAGTTAACTTCATACATACTTTCACTATAGGAACATTGTAACATGTTGTTTGACCCTGAACTTCCACAATAATACCCAATATTGAAAATCTAAGGAAATAAATTTCTAAATATCTTGTGTGTGTTCATAATGTTATGCACCATGTTTTTGGAAACACTATCAAGGAATAGTGTAATCAAAATTTAGTTTAGGAATTCCTTTCTTGAAGGTACATAAGACTTTTTTTCTCATTTTTTTTATTTATTCATTTGATTTTACTCATGTTATCTCTTACTATAAATTTTTAAGAATGGATATTTATTGATGTCCAGGTGATACACTCAACCTCAAGGAAGATAGGAAGACCAAGTTGGCCTGAATAAGTATTTTTAAAGGACATCAATGAGAACCCATGGTGAAATAATAGTGAATGAAAATGGAAAATGGGTTAATCCTTTGTATGATCTAAATTTGGACCAATATCAAAGAATATAATTGATAGATTATGATAAGTCCTCAATGAGAGGAACATACATGAGTATTATTCCACCAATAATTCTTCAACATACTTTTTGAGATCAGTCCAACAATCATTTATATGATATAAAATGATGTTATGTTTGGTGGTTTTTCGATGAAAGATCCTAATACATATATTTATAATTTCTTATAAATATGTGACACATTCAAAATAAATGGTATTACATATTAAGTTTTGATCCTATTTTTGTCTCCCTTTTAATTAATTGATAAGGTGGACTTGTTGAATCGCTTGTCTCAATAATAAATCACATCATGGGATGGTCTCATAGAAAAATTTCTTTCTAAATATTCCCCTTTCTTAAAGATAATTAAAATGATGAAATTCAAAACTTTCAACAACAAGTGTATGAATCAATATACAATGATTAGGAGAAATTCCAATAACTCCTTTGAAAATGTTCGCATAATGGATTATAGTTTTTAATCCAAGTACAAACCATTTATGCAAGTTTGAAGCTTAAAATAAGAATAATACCGGATGCATATGTTGAAGGAATAATAATAAATAAGTCATTATAGGAGATATTTAATTTTCTTGATGAGATGGTAATGAGAATTTTTCAATGATATATAGAGTATAAAAAAAATAATAGGTGAGTACACCATGTATATCAAACCACTATATATGAGGATAAGTTTTAAGACATGTAAAAAAGTAATTACTTGAAGTTGACACTGAATGAAAAGGTGGGTGTGATCCAAAATAGTTGTCAAGGATGTGAAAGAGTTTATGTTTTGGGTGATTTTTTATGTAATTAAGATCCATTTACCTTAGAGATTAAATAAGTGAGATATGTTGGATATGGATGCTAATAATAACAAGTCAGTCCTTTTAAAAATCAATTTAATCAACCATTCAAAAATTAACAAAATTTAGGATGGGGATCCCAAAATTTATCACAAAAAGGTGAACAACCACCTCTAGGATTTCAATAATCTATAAATAAAAATTTATAAATTCAAGATAAATATGAGAATAAGTCTCAATCTCAAAAAGTTAAAGTGTATTTGATTATTTAATTCAATAATTTATGAATATGCAATAATCACAAAGTAAGGATTTTATAGTCTTCCTTGTTTATCAACAAGAATCCATTAAAAATATTAAAATAAAATAGAAAAACCTGAAAGTAAAATGATAAAGATAAAAAGAGGGACACTTCTTGGTAAAACTAAGAGGAATATAAAAGAATAGGTGAATTTTAGTATACTAATAAGTGGTAAAGATCTTGATAACAATAAAGTGGTTGAGAATAAAAATAACAAAAAAAAGTTTCTAAAGATAAAGATAAAGAAGTGTATTAAGAGGAGGATCTAAAGAAAAATAAAAAACAAGAAAAATATTGTAAAGAGGGGAAAATGGGAATGAAAATATAATTCATCCCTTATGACACACCATTTTCATTTCCATCAAGGTTTAATCAATAAAAGAATTAATTACATTTTGTAAAATTAATAGAGGTTTTTAAGTATTTGAGGATAAAAATTCCATTTGTTGAGGATTTGGAAACCATCCCAATATATGTAAATTTTTCAACGAAATTTTCTCAAACATGAAAAAATAAAAGAATTAGGGACAATATCATTAAATAAATAATTCTCATTAATTGTAAAAAGAAAGTTTCCACCAAAGCTACAAGATTCATGATGTTTACCATAGCTTTAAACATTAGAGATTGTGGTTTTAATAAAGCTTTGTGTGATCCTAGTGAAAGTATAAATTTTATTCTATTTAATTTTTTTGAAAAGATGAGAGTACATGAGTTGAAGTTGAAAAAGATGGATTTTCATCTTACGTACCAAAAAATTAAGTATCCTAGATGGATTTTGGAAAACATGTTGATAAAAGTTGATAAATTATATATTCATGTGGAATTTTTTATTTTGGATATGTGAAAATATATTGAAGTTATGATAATACTTGGGAGACCATTTTTAGAGACATGTAAGGATCTTATTGTTGTTTATAATGGTAAGATTGTTTTCCAAGTTAGATAAAAATATATTTCCTTTGAAGTGAATCATAAAAATAAATGATGATAAAAATTGAGCACTATAACTTTATAAAAGTGATGACAGAGAAACAAATAATGAGGAATGAAGATGAAGATGATTTAGAGAATATATATATATATAATCTTCAATGATATTCCACCTATGGAAGAAATTAAAAAGGTTGAGTGAAAACTTTAAAAAAAATTACTAACTGAGGAGAAAAATTCAATGTTTGAAAAAGGTGAATATTATAGTTCCATCACAGAGGAGAGGTCTGAGAAGTTTGATGAAGAAAATTTTATGGAAGATAAATAGTATAATTAATTCAATACTCTTGATTTTTTAAAATTTATTTATAAAGTTTTTAATTGGAAAATTTTGATGTTTAAGTTGAAGATGCGACAAAACCTTCACACAAATAAAAATGGGAAAAGAAGAAGAAAAATAAACCAAGAGTGAAGGAAAAGAATTATTAGTAGAATAAGAAGTTTCATGATATACCATTATACCATGGTTGAAAATAATTGACAAAGTAAAGTTAATGAATTAAAATAAGCACTTCTTGTGAGGCAACTAGATATGAAAGGTTTGTTTTTATATTTTCTTAGTCATGGGAATAAATTCCTCAATATTCCAATGAGTGGAACAGGGGACAATCCACATTTTCACAAATTCATGCCACTTTTTTCATTTCCCCTACTTCAGTCATGAGGTTGAGTCCATTGAAGAAAGTAAGGTGCGTGAATTACATATAGAAGAAACATGACTCATGCTGATTTTTCTAGAAAAATTTGAAAAATATAGAGTGTTTCATGGGTCTCTTCTATTTCTATATAATGTTATTTCAAATTCATAGGATTATTTCATTTAGTTTAGCACTTCAAGAATCCAACTGGTGATCCATGTAAGAATTCAATATGGTGTCATCCCACTTTGGCATAGTGACATGCCAAAATTTCACCTATAAAATAAGATGTCCTCTCCCTCATTTTTCACACACATCACTTTTATCTTATTTTCTTTTCCTTTCTATCTCCAAATGGGGTAAAAATCAAAGACCAGTCCTAGATGTGTTTCTTTAAAAAAAATAGTTTTTATTACATATTATTCTTTATTTCTATTTTATTTCCTTTTATTTTTTAATTTCAACTTTTATTTATTTCCACTTCTTTTATTTTATTTTATTTTCATTTATTTTTCAATTTCTTTTATTTTTCCATTTTTCTTTTCTTTTTTTATATTTTTCAGATTTTTTTATTTATTTTGTTTTCCTTTTTTTATTTCCTTTTTTTCTAACTCAACTTATTTTTAATTTAATTTATTTTATTTTCATTTGTTTTTTTAATTATTTTCCATTTTCAAATAATTCTTATTCATTTTCTTTTCTTTTTCTCTAATTTTTAAAATTACATATGGGTCTAAGATGTGCGGGAACCACAAACATGAACTATAGGTTGATGATGATCGGTGGAGACTAGTTTGAACAATATTTTATGTTGAGAATCCAACCGATGGGATTACCCTAATACATTAATATAAATATTAGTGATCTTTTTAGGTAAAACAAGGTGTTTATAGAACTCATTGTTGTTATTGGATGGAATCATTTCACAAAGATCATGGATTTGATCTACACTGCACCAATGCTTGAGTTTTTGAGTTCATTTCATGAATCTTTTGCAAACTCGGATGTTGATGAGGATCTTTGAGGGGTTAAACATTTATCACTCAGCTATATTATTTCAACTCTTCAATAAGAATTGTGTCATCATAGTAAATGAAGTTATGGGTATTCTCTATCTATCTCATGGAGGGATGATTGAGGTAACATTGAAGCCCATTCTATATCCAATTTAGATGTGGCTAACATACCAGTAAATATATAAGTTGTGAAAGGTGAAGCCTCAAATACTATGCTCACCAACCCATATATACCTCCATTAAATAATAACTATGATTAGGTTCCCAAAATAAGATAGCACTAGAGTTTATAGACATCAATAGATTGTTTTATATGATACATTAAGGAATGTACCTTAGTTAAAATTGCTTATTTTATCTTAAAACACATGTTTAATATGGAAATATCAAATCATGGGTGCATCTTGGTCAAAGTAATTTTCATCCACATAGATAAGATATTGGGATATAAGGATGAGTCGGATCCATTCAACCCCATAGGCCCAATAAAGGTGATGGATGGGGATATGATGTGTAACCTTGGGATTCAGCTACCAATAACTCCCAAGCCTTTAGATGAGCATCAACAATAGGAGGAGTACCAAAGACAAAATATGTCCTAGTAATAGGATCAACCTTGGTAGGAGGATCCAAAACAACAACCCTGGTTTTCACTAGGATCATTCAACCACTCACTCAATATTTTTGAGATGAAAAACACTCTTTGGCTTCTAGAACCTCCACCAAAACATGCACCTATTGATGAACTGATTATAGTTGATGGGATATGGGGTTCTCTATAGGATATATATATTGAGAGTATATGTACATCTCATCAATCAAAGGCTATGAAGGATTGAGTATAGACATAAGGATCTATATTTATAGTTTAACATGTTCATAATCCATATATGTGATTTTATGGAGGCATATCCTAAACCAAATCCACCGTCTCCAATAATAGATTAAGAAAAAAGGAGTTGTAATGAAAATAAAAATTAGTAGAGATATTTCTTTTAGTTCCATTTTAAATAAATTAGAATCTCTTATTTTTTATTATTAAATTTATTAGAAAATTTCTAACACATATTTATCAAACAAACCCACATGAAAATTTTAAAGGCTTATGTAGTAAAGTAATCAAAATATAGACTTAAATATTTAGTAATATCTTGAACTTAACTACTTGTTTGGAATTTATTGATACATAACACACATGTTTGGATGGTTGATGATAATATTTCTTGGTTTTAAAATATTTTTCTATAAAAATTATTTTTTAAAAACTTTTACTAACTTCCATACTCATCAATGGTATCTAAAAATGGAATTACAAACCCAAGGATACTCTGACCCCTTCTCATCATGTTATTTTCATCTCCTTCTTGAGATAATTTTAGGAAAATATATGGAATTTATAAAAAAATTATCAAGACTACATGGATGTTAATAACTTCATTAAAATTAATGATGTATTTTTTTAAATCCTATTTAAACCATGATCCCTCTTTTTCTCAGTGAAAATTTTATAATATCTTATCTTTACTTCCACCCATGTATTCCATTTAATTATGAGCGGTGATTATTTCATTAAAAATGGTTTCTTGAGGAAAAGTGAGTTAATAAATCTCATGATTTAATTTTCACAGTATATCATTTCAAATACTTGTATTTCTTTGAGGAATATAAACCCTCTTTAGATCAAAAAATGAGTAAATTTTTTTCTTATTTACACAGTAACCCTGACATTTACAAATAACTATAAAAGTAGAGAGTTATTACTTAACAAACTGTAAAGTTGTATATGAATCTTTTAAAAGGAAATAGAGTTATTTGATTCTTATGTTGGAATATTATTTCTTCTAAGGATTAGTTTTATTATTTACTTGAGAAAATACATGGTGGAATGATGTTTGAGGGAATCAATGATTTTTTATGATTTTATTTGATGTTCCCTCATTTTGATTTCAATTTTAAAAATTAATACCCACCATCCCACAACCTCATAATAATTTTGAGAATCTTGAATAGTCCTAATGATTAATGAAATATTTTAATTTTTAATTGCTTATATTTGAAATTTGTTGCAAGAATATAGTAAACATACATGTTTTCAAGAATTGGGCATAACACTAAAAGTTTTTTTAATAAATTAGAGCTTTGGTATAGTCAATTTCAATGATACGTGGTTGAAGATAGTTTCTTTTAGAAATGATGAAAATATAAAGATTATATTTGTTAATATTGGATCTTAAATGAGGCAATATATTAGTTTGGTTAAAAGGATCAATAATTTTTGAACTTTTAATTTTGATGTTTTATTTAACCAAGGGTGTTTGTTTTGTTTTTGATTTCCTTTTACTATGAGTGAAAAGGTTTAAGTGTGAGAGAATTTAATGGGGATAATTTTTATAGTTTTATAGATTTTTTACTTTGTTTTTAGAACTAACTTATGTGTTTTTATCTTATTTTGTTTTTTCTTTCATAAGGGGGCATTAAATGTGTAAAAATGTGAAAAAATATTAAATGTTAGTAAGTTACAGGGCCAAAGTGTCATTTTACAACCCAAATCTACAAAATTAGAGGTTTACAAAAATTTCATAGAGTTTTAAAGGGTTTGTTCTAATTAACATGGGGTCATTCCATTTGTAACAATTAGTGGACGATTGAGGATAAATGAGATTATATGTTTTAAACAGAGTTATAGAACTTAGAATGGGGTCATTCCACCTTGTCATGGGGTCATTACACCATGATAAAATATTTAAAGTTCACTATTTCAATCACTATGGGTGGATAATGATAAAGGATGTGGAGTGTACTCGGATTGTGAGAATTCAACCTAAGGAGAAGAAGATCATCCAGGGGTAGGGTAATTTCAAGGAAGAAGGATTGATTCATAAAATTAAGGTTATTTTTTCATTTATATTGTATTCCATTCCTCTTAATTGTATCAATGGTAATATAATCCATTTTATGTTGAGGATAATATGAAACTTAATTGAAAAAATCTCTATAGTTGATTATCAATAGATTTTTGTTATTAAATTGATTTTCTCAAAGTTGGATAAAGGAATATTGTGGTTAATTTTTATAAAAATAATTTTTGAATGAGTTTTTTATTCTCCTATAGTTGAGTAGTACTATGAAATTAAATTCAATTTGAGGATTAAAGGAAGCTTCCATGATTAAGTTCCATTATCAACAATTTTAAAGGTTGATGCATAAGCTATACTACTAAACTAATTTTAGATGATTGATAATAATTATTGATTTTTTCAAGACCTAAAAAATTATGAAATTCAATGGAAATCCATTTAATCCTAGTTCTTTAATTCTCATAATTTTCTATTTTTAAATTTTCATAATCAGTCATTCATAATTACATTGATTGAAAGTTAATTGCATGCATACTTTTTCTCTGTGAACATCATTTCTTATGGTTTAACCCCGAACTCCCACAATACTACAAAATATTTAAGAGCTATGGGTATAAATTCCTAAACCTCTGGTGTGTGTGTTCACGACACTACATACCACATATCATCAACTATAACATGGGAGAAAGACAATCTACACAGGATATCAAAGACTTTTGAAAATATATCACAATTATCAAAGATTAAAAGGACAATTTTATGGATTATAATAATATATTTCTAATCCATATCCATTAAAATAAAACCAATATTTTGAAAGGTTTAAAAATATTATAGTTATATTTGGAAAGACACAATGATTAGGTGAATACAATAATACATGGAAGAAATGATCCACATTATTTGATCTTCCTTATTTTAGATTTCTAATGGTGAAGCACTATATTTATGTCATGAATATTTATGTCATGGAATAAAATATTGGACATAATATCTATGAGAATATATATGGAGTTAGCTCTCATCCTCAAGGAAAGAAGATGTGCTTGCCTTATACTTTTCATACATTATCTAAGAATAAGAAAATATGTTTTAGTAAATGTTTATGTGGTATTAAATTGACTTAAGGATATTATTAAAATGTGAAAAAAATCACTTTAAAATGTTTGAAGTTAACATGCATGAAATCTCATGTTTGTTATGTTTTGATGTAAATTATTACCAACTATAGTTTGTGGCATACTAAAAATGCATGTCAGGATAACCATTAATAGGTTTGGAGTGGTCTAGTTCAGGAGAGGCCACATGTCTGGTACACTTACCAGAGGAAGGGGTGTACTATTAAGGGGGTAGAGTTGTAATCAATTTAAAACTTGTAAATAACCATTAATTAGTTATTATTTTGTTAGTTTTCCTGTTAGTTTATTAAATAAATAAGGGTAGAGGAACTAGTAGGGGGCATCTGTTATTTTCTGTTGAAGTGTATAGCTTGTTCCAGTGTTTGTGGAGCTATTTTCTCCCAGGATTTCAGTCTGTATTTTTCTCTTTCCCTCTCTAATATGGTTTAGGATAATCTCAAGGAATTTTAATTCTTGTTAGATATCTCTCTCACTACTAAAATCACCTATCAATTTTTTTCTTTCATTAAGAGGTACCTTGATACCAGCGGAAAGTATGATTATTGAGAGAGAAACTAGAAGAGAGAGTAAGTGGATAGAAAGAATAATATAAGTTCTACATATCTACATGCATGGAAAATAGGATATCACTACTAGAGACTACTGTGATCAACCTTAAATCAAGAATGCAACATCAAGAATCTGGTTTTCAATGATTGGAAGATGACTTCTAGTGTTAGGAGGATGTATATAATCGATAGGGACAAAGACTCCAGGAGTTTATCACCACAATGTATCACTAGAAATTGGTATAATAGTCGAAAAAGGAAAGATGGTAGAACTGGAAGGTGGGGGAATTAATTTGAATGCTGGAGTCATAGAAGGAAATCAGAATGTAGCAACTTTGACTAGTCCTGGGTTTCATGGAACTGAGTAGGAAGAAACATGAATTTTTTTCAGGCAGACAGAGATGCCAATATTTTCTGTAGAGGATCCAATTGTTAGTATTACACTAGAAGAATTTTATTTTTCAATCTAGTGGACATGAGAGGAGCTCAAGGTTTTTTGGCTCAACTAAGTATGTAGGGAATGCCTCGGTATTGGAATAGTTCTTTGAGGTCATTTTTTCCAACACTTACCTAGAAACAGATAAAAGAAGACATGTTGGGATGATATGGGAGTGCTGAGAAAGAGGATCTGGTTGTGTACCTAAAAAGGTTGCGAAAAACAGAAACTGTGGATGCTTATGTGGATAAATTTGAGTGGGTAGCATTACGAATTCCAGATTTAATAGATGGGTAGTATATGAGTATGTTTATATGGGTTAAAACCATAAATTGGTTGTGCCATTATGAATCATGAACCACAAACCAAGGTATGGTTACTAACCTTGGCTAGACATGTGGAGTGTGAGTTGATGGTAAAGGGAATTATCAAGCTTACTGAAATACGCAACAAGAATATAAGTTCTAGAGGACAAAAAAGGGATGGATTCCAAGAGAATAAAGGAATTCCCCTGATGGATAATTGGTTGTGCAGGACAAAGAGGGAGGGATAACTCCTCGTTTTAGAGGAGTAATAAATCTTTCTAGGGAGGAGTTTGAGGAACAGAAATCTAAGGGGTTATGTTACACTTGCAGATAGAAGTTCAACCCTGTACATCGGTGTCCAGAAAATGGATATATAATAATTTTGTGGGAATGTATTGAACCAAAGGAAGAATATGAAGTATAAAGTGAAAATATAGAAGTAGGAGAATGAGAGGTTGGCAGCTTGTGGGAACTAGAAATGATGGGAACAACAAATAATGGTTTAAAGAAAACTAGCGATGGAGGAACTGGGTCAATGCTAGTGGGAGGGACAGTGGAAGAAGTACCATTTTTTGTTCTAATAGACAGTGGGGAGAGTCATAATTTCATCTCTAGAAGACTAACAAGACGATTTGTAGCTCTCATGGAAGAAATCGGACCATTTAATATTTGATTGGGAGATGGACATCGAGTGATGTTTAGTGGGATATGTAAGGCACACTATGTATTATATTGGGAGCAGTAGAATTTTTTTTATTCTTATATATTTGATATGTCTTATCCATATTTGTTTTTGGGAATCTCATGGATAGAAACTTTGGGGTTTGTGACAACTAATTGGAAAGGGTGAGTTTTGTTTGGGAAGGGAATCAGGTGGATTTGTAAGGAGCTAGGACACCACTGAAAATAAAAAAGGCCTTGAAAGAGTACTTAGGAAAGGGAAGGAGGAATTTTTAGGGGGTAAAGTGGATAGAATCAGTGGAACAAAAAGATAAAGAAGTGCAGTGTGATTGCATCCAACAGCAACAATTGCAAGAGAAATTGAAAAATTGTCATGAAGTGTTTGAATCTCTGAGGAAGTTGCCACTATGTAGGGAGACTAACGGTGCCATTAAGATGATAGTTGGGTCTGAACCAATCAACATCAAGCCTTAAAAACATGGTTACCACATGAAAAATGAAATAAAAAATCAAGTGTAGGAGCTTCCAAAAATTAGATTTGTCAGGCCAAGTCGCAGTCCTTATTTGAGCCCAATAATAATGGTAAAGATGAAGGATGGAGGGTGGCGAATGTGTATTGATTATCGAGCAATAAATAAAATTATAGTGATTGATAAGTATCTTATTCCGGTGATTGAGGAGATAATGGAAGAATTGTATAGAGAAATTTATTTCACCAAATTGGATTTAAAGTCAAGATTCCACCAAGTCTAGATGAGGGATGAGGAAACTGGTAAAACAGCGTTCAAAACTCATGAGGGGAACTATGATTATGTAGTAATGTCATTTGGGTTGATGAATAAGCTTGCAAACTTCCAAGCAATGATGAACAATATATTTTGAGTAATGTTGAGAAGGGGGGTTTTAGTGTTCTTTGATGATATATTACTTTACAGAAGAGGTTGGGAGGAGCATTTGGAAAAGTTATAGCAACTGTTACAATTAATGAGAAACAATGCTTTACATGCCAACAGGAAAAGGTGTACTTTTGGAAGATGGGAGGTGGAATATTTAGGACACGTTTTTTTTAGAATAAGGTGTTTCCTTGGATTCTAAGAATCTAAAAGTAGTGGTGGAGTGGCGGGTACCAAAAAAATTCAAGTAAGGGGGTCCTTGAGATCACCAGGTACTATCAAAAATTCATAAGAGATTATGAAAGGATTGTTAGGCCATTGATGGAATTAACCAAAAAGGTGGAATTCAAGTGGGGAAAAGAATCACAAAATTATTTTGAAGAGCTTAATAATTGTATGAAAACTGCACTGGTACTTGGGTTACCAGAGTTTTAAAAGGACTTTGTTGTGGAATGTGATGCTTCAAGGCTAGGAATTGGAGTAGTTTTGGTACAAGAGGGTCACCCTCTAGACTATTATTGTAAGGAACTATCTGAAAACAACTTAGAAAAATCAGTTTATGAAAAGGAGTTGATGGAAATGGTTTTTTATATCCAAAATTGGAGACAATATTTTTTAGGAATATGATTCAAAGTATTAACAGATCATTGAAGTTTAAAACATATGTTAATCCAATGTGTGATGATAAAAAATCAAAAAAATTGGTAGAAAAAATTGATGGGGTATAATTTTGAGATCATATATCAGTTGGGAAAAATGCATAACAATGGATTCCTTGTCCAGGGTTATACCTGAAGGATAATTCTATCAGGTGGCAGTTTTTGGACTATGTTGGGAAGAAATTCATATAGTCTGGGCATAAATAACTCAAGAAAAAGAGACATAGTGAATTATTAAAACTATATATAAAGGAGACAGTAGAAAGTCTAGTTTTTATTTCCGAGAGGGGTTGTTATTTTATAAGTACATATTGGTTATACCTCATAAGTCTTCTTTGATACCAATGTTAATGAATTTTTTCCATTCTTCACCTGTATGAGGATACTTTGGGTATCTAAAAAACTTCAAAAGAATAGAAAAAATGGGTGTATTTGATGGGAATGTCTCATTTTATATAGTAGTATGTTGGGTAATGTGAGATCATTTAAAAGAGTAAATATGAATCTCTTAACCCGGCCGGTTTTCTATAACTGTTACCAATTCTAGAATTGGTATGGAAAGAAGTATCACTGGATTTTATTTCAGGTTTACCAAAATCTTAAGTATTTGATGTGGTGCTAGTAGTTATTGATAGGTTGAGAAAATATACACACTTAATCCCTCTTAAACACCCATACACAACTAAAATAGTGGTTGATGGTTTTATGAAGGAAATTTTGTGGCTACATGGAATTCCTACTGTGATAGTAAGTGATCGAGATCCCCTTTTTACAAGTTTATTTTGGCATGAACTATTCAAATTATAGGGAACCACTTTGAAAATGAGTTCATTATATCATCCTCAAAGTGATGGGAAAACTAAGGTGGTTAATAGGTGTTTGGAAATTTATCTAAGATGTTTTACTGTTGACCAGGTAGGATATTGGGTGTGCTAGTTATCATGGATAGAATATAGTTTTAATACCTCATACCATACTTCAATTAGACAGACTCCATTTAAAGTATCGTATCTTTATGGGATAAATCCACCAAAAATCATTCATTATTCAAGGGGGGAAGCACCGGTTGAGGCATTTTCTAATGCATTGGGGGATAGAGATGAAGCTCTAAAGAAGCTACGAATAAACCTACAGCGTATACGCAGTAGTTGATGGTTAAATTTTCTAAACGCCATCATCGAAATGTGACCTTTGAAGTGGGGGTCCTTTTTGGGTCAAGTTGAGACCAAATATTCTAGGAGGAAATATCATATTGATTGTGAAATTAGATACATGATATTTTGGTCTGTTTGAAGTTGCCAAGAGGGTGGGGGAAGTGGCTTATCAGTTGAACCAACCCGAGATAAGTAAAGTGCATCTGGTTTTCCATGTGTTGTAGTTTAAGGCAGCGGTAAGAGAACATCAAGTGGATAAAGATTTACTAAAGTAATTTTTTACAGAATAATAGATTTTGGAAAACATATTTTCAATATAAAAACAAGTCATTTACCAGCTTTCGTTAGTACAATGACATGGGAGATCAGTGGAGGAGGCTACTTGGGAGGATGCCAACCTGGTCAAAAATTAGTTCCCTCATTATCACCTTGAGGACAAGGTGAATATTTAGGGAGGAGGTAATGATAGGTCTGGGGGTGGTACAGTTCAGGAGATGGCACCTTTCCAGTACACTTACCAGAGGAAGGGGCATACTTCTAAAGGGAAGAGTTGTAATCTAGGGTAGAATTATAAATAACCATTCATTGGTTATTAGTTTGTTAGTCTGTATGTTAGTCTATTAAATAAATAGGGGGAGAGGACCAAGTAATGGGGCATCTGTTGTTTTTTGTTGAAGCATCTGGCTTGTTCTAGGGCCTATGGAGCTATTTTCTCCCAGGAGGTCAGTCTGTAATTTTCTCTTTCCCTCTCTAATCTGATTCGCAATAATCTCAAGGAAGCTAAATTATTGTCAAATATCTCTCTCACTACTAAAATAACTTATCAACCATCATCAAGATTTATTACTTTTTTAGTTCTATTTGTAGTAAAGTTGTGGATCCAAATCCATTGAATGTGTTCAAGAATAAATTTTTCATTATACTTTCTCTTTTCACTAATTTTTTAATACCATGGTAAACCTGATAATATATTTAGTGTAATAAATATAGTTATATACATGTGATTATTTATGTTGGATGTATCATTTGGAATGATATATGAAAATTTTGAAGTGATACATTTAAAATCCACATTGTCTAAAATATTATATTGTTATATCGATGAGGAGGAGGTTTAATTTTATGTGAACTATTTTTTCTGAAGTTGAGCATGTTAGTATTCCTAAATTTTTCCATGTGGGAGTAAACATTGGAAGAAAGGGGACTTGTGGCTTAAGAGTAAATCCAATGACACATGATCAAATATTGAATAAATTTTTATATATTTTGAAAAATATAGGTAAGGATAGACCATATATAACCACACATAAGAATGCAGTGGAACTACGATATCTAAAAAAGGATATGTGGGTGATTAATGAGTATAAATAAATATACAAGGCATAGTTTAGTGAGCATGTGGTTAATAATTCAGATGTGTCAAAAATATTGAAATGGTTAGTTAACGAACTATGCTTTATTATGATCACATGATTAGGGTATGATATTAATAGTTATACATATTATATGAAATATCCAAGAAACAAAAGTAGGATATGAAATAGTATAGTAATAATTGTAGATGAATCAATACATTCTTCTAGTTTAAAAGACAAAAAGTTGATCTCAACATCAATTATATATTTTGGAGTTATTAAAGACATGTGAGATGTTGATTATATTAAATTTCAAGTGTCGGTGATCAAGTGTAACAAGGTTGATAATAACAATGATTTTAAACAATATGAATCCATATTTTCAAACCATTCGATGAATTATGATATCATTTTGCAAGGAAAAACACTTTTTTAATGAAAATTTGGGAGGGATTTTCAACTACCATGAGATCCCTCCATTTATAACGTGAATACCAAAGAAAAATAATGAACATGACATGGACGTGGTTCATGTTGTACAAAATGATCATTAATAATGGATATGGGAAACCAATGCTTCAATAAATTATTAATATTTTTGTTAATATATTAGTAGTTTTTGAATAACCACTTATTAGGAGAAAAACCCCAACAACCCATAAAAAAACCAAAAAATATGATTATAGATACTAGAAGAAGTACAGACCTAGAACATCACAACAAAGTGTATAAAAAAATTAGAAAGATAACCCAATCTATCAAAAATCACAACATTTGTGATTTATTTTCTGAGCATTTCGCACCACTCGGCAAATAGTGACAACACAAATAACCTAAATTATTCCCATCAATGAAGTGGTTCAAACCTCCACAAAACAACAAGAGGGAAAAAATTAAAGGATTTAAAATTAATTTGTAGATTATCTCGACCTGAATCATTACATGTTGAAAAATCATAAGGAATTTGAACCTTTTGTTCCTTGGTTGTTTTGAGGGGAAAATGGTAATTTCTCCTATGAGATGATCTTGCATAATTTTTTTGACCACTTTGTTGGTCTTGGAATATGGTGTTTACTTTAGGATAGAGGTTTAGTGGAAATTTTATTTGTTTGAATTTTCACAGAATATTAATATTTAATTAAATATTAAGTATTCATGTGCATTTGAATAGAGATATCTTTTGAATGGGGTGCCAGATTGAGATTCCAACTCCTCTTTTAATTCCAGAATGAAAGGTTTTTCCTAGGAAAGGCATAATCCCATTATAGGCACCAAGCCTAGGCCCCTTTTCTTTTTCTTTTTTCCTTCTATTTTTTTGCTTTTATTCTTTTCTCTCCTCTCCCTTAGATTCCTTCATATGTGGATCCCCCACTTGTGTGTGTTGCATGACCAAAAGAGGATAGGGATAGAAATAGGGAGATGGAGTAGTGGATCATGCCGACTTCATTGATCTGAGGTAGATCGGGCATTGGCGGGTGTGTGGTGCAAATCTAGGTGCAAAACTTCATCGTTTTCTGCCTAGAGGTAGGACCTATTTTCCTTTTACGTCATAGATCCCCATAATGTTGTTTAATTTTTAATATTAAATACTTATATATGTTTTATGGGTTTCCATGAGAGCCCCCTATAGGATTTTTTGGGGATAAATAGTCATTTTGGGGTGATCATGGGGGTTTTCTATTTGGGAAAACCCAACCACACGGCATGTAATTCAAGAACACACACCTTGTGTTCTTCCTTTTGAGCGTGGTGAGAAAGAATTGGTTACATGGTGTGTGTGAGTGTGTGTGTGTGTGTGTGTGTGTGTGTGTGTGTTCGGGACATGCCATGTGGGATGACTCAAGGTGTGGATTAAGGCATGACCATACACCCTATGTTGAGGACACATGGTCATGTGAGGCACATGACTAGTGCCCGTGTAGAGTGCATGGCTAGAGGTCGTGTAGGGTACTTGTCTAGACCTTGAGTAGAGTACACAGTCAGGTACCCCATGTGAAGTTCATGCCAGGTAGGGTTGGTTCACATCATGTACTTTGGGGGGTACACACCAGGTTGTCCAAAGGTACATATCCTGAGTTGATGGTTGGGCATACACGTTGTGTACATGGGGTGCACACCTTATACTTCCTCTTTTAATGATTTTTTCCTATTTTCTCATCCTGAAGTAGAAAATTGGACCCATGGGTAGTCCATTTTGATCATTTTCCCGCATAAATCGATATAGTGATGCCCTTTTGGCATTCAGAATTTGTTTGGATAGTGTTTTGGATTTATGATAGTTTTATTGGGGGTATTTCTTTGAGATTTGGATTCATAATCCTCCTGCAGGTTGGGTTGTGAGATGTGAGGCCCGAGTGAGGGCTGTGAGTTTTTGATCGACCTAGATTGAGTATAAAAAGGTAATTATTTGAGTTTCTTTTATAGGGTTCTCAAATATGGTACCCAGTTATGTCTTGGATCGGTGATTATTAGTCTAGTTGCTCGAGGTTCTGATCCTACATTCAATCTTTGGATCAGTTGGAGCCTTCAGGAAGGGATAAAACCATGGGGTGTTGAGTACGACTATGAGCCATTAGGGAGATGTTGATATAATTCTATGGGACCCATTATGGATTCACTTATAGTTGAGGTAATACCCAAGGATGGGTTGCATGCTAGGGAGGTCGGCTGAGATTTTCTTGTGATGGGATTTTCCCTAAGGTTTCACTTGTGTTGGAGGATCCCCTTATAGGGTTTCCTACTCTTGATGGGTTCATGAGGACCGTTAAGAACACCCTTATTGGAGGGGTGATTCTCATGGATTCCCTTGTGGGAACATTGTTTATTGAGGGTCAGCGGTGGACTGCTTGAGGATGTTTTTCATGCTGGGATTGTCTTGTGCTTTGGATGTGATAGAGGAACCCCTTCCAGGGTGTCATGTTCTATTTTTTGGATGCCCTTATGGGTGGGTTGATGTTCGTGGTTGGGTAGGGTGTCAAATCATCATTGAACTTTCATGTATCAGGCATGGCCTATGGTTTGAGATGGATGTGATCCAGAGGATCGAGGGAGCCCCATGTTTTGGTTGACTCAACAAGGGGTCAGTACTTGCTCAACATTGGTGATGTCAGGTGCCCCTATATAACCTAGATACTGGTGGTGAGAGTCCAAAGTGGTTGTTTTGGTATTTTAGGGGACTATGGAATCCCTGAGCTTTGTTGGCCATGAGATGGTCGGCACTGATGATTCAGCGGTTTGGATTATGGGTCTGAGAGTTGATTGACGCGTGTTTTTTGTCGTTGGTCGGGATATTGAAGTAGTTTCTACTCAGGAATTGGATGTTAGAGGAGACCTTTGGGATATCATTGGATTGGGAGTTTTTATTGATGTTGATATGATGCTCTCCTCTATTATCGAATGGTTGTGGTTAGACGGATATAAGGAGCTAATGGATGATCTTGGGAAGTGCATCCCTCTCTTAGGACAGTGGATTTTTACTCGGCTAGGGGTTGGGTATCCTTGGTCCTGAGCATTTTGAGGACTCGGGTTACGGGATTCTCCCTTCCCCAATGTTTATTTTATGGTTTCAGTGATTTTTGTAGGACTTCCATGTTCTAGATGGTTTCTCTCAGTGTTAGTAGAGTTCCAATCGCTAATTTGGATCATGTTATTAGAGTCCTAGAGCCCGGTAGAGTTGTGTGTTGTAGTATTGGGCACTTATGGTTATGCATTGGGGTCCTACACTCATACCTATTTCATTTTAGACATCTTGGAGCTCCTATGTAGATCTGGAATACATTCCTGATGTTGTGTGGTTGGGTGACCCATGTGTTATAAGTCCTCTATCATGGGCCATAGTAGGGGTGGATTTACCTTAGGTGTTAGGCTAGAACCTAGAGTTGGTTGTTTTATTTGTTTTTTGTTTATCCTACTTTATTTTATGTTTTTTTATTTTATGCCACTTGTTATTGGTTTTTGGATAGGTTGGGTATATCACATGTGCATAAACTTTTTATGACAACATATTATAGGTTCTCCATTGGGGTGGCCTACTGAAATTTACTTCTCTCCCCCTATACATACACCATGTGTGTGTGCAGAATGTATATCTACTTTGATGTTGGATTACAGGTTTCACAATGGTTGGGGAATGAGGTAATGGGTTGCTTGATCATGAATAATCACTCATATGGAGTTTGATAATCGGATTGGATAAGCTCGACAGTTGGAGACTGGGTATATAATACGGTTCAGAATTGGAAATGAAGTGTGGTGTATTTATTTTCAGTTTTATTTATCCTGTTTACATGATCATCCCGGTGGGCGATCGGTTGTATATTATAGCATGATTTTGAGTCTATGTAACTATATGGAACATTTTATTTTATTATAGCGTTATTTTATTTTAGTTATTTATATTGTGTACTCTGGTGTTCATGTTGTGTATGAGTTTGGTTCATTTTCATTTTTGTTTCACTCTGACCAGAGGGTATAGTATACCCACGGTATCTTTTAGACCCTCGCCGCTAATCAGAAGCCTCTGGCATACGGGGAGGTGCACTTGAGGCCTTATGGAGAGCCAGATCAGGTAACGTGTCAGGTTGACCAGGGTTGAATCATTACAAATGGTATCAGAGGGTTATTGTTTTTCTAATTTGGGGAGTTGGTAGACAGGTAGTTTGGGTATGTGTCAGAAATTATGATGGATATCAGATTGGGGTGTCACAAACACCTTTATTGATAAGAAGTACAAATATCATATTTCTATTCTTGGTTTCCATTTTTATAGTTGTATGATTTTTCATGGTGTGATACACTTGGGTTTGTGGATATATAGTTTATTGTTTTTTGTATCTTAGCAGATTGTCAAGAGGCTGGTGTACATGCATCATTCTAGGCATGTGGTATTCACATGAATATGCTTGTTCGTGTATGATTTCACTAATGATAGAGGTTCGATTTTTTAAAGTTTCGATAAAAACCTATATTATGTTGTCTCATATAGCTTCTTGGTAGAATTCTACTCAACTAAATCGCATATATATATATACTCTTCTGATGACATGTCATGTAGATATCACGGCATGAGGTTCACTAGTGAAGGAAATGCAGTACCTTTTTCAAGGTATACATGGAGACCCTTGTGGGTCGGTGCAGGCTCTGAGCACCCTGTTGGTGGCTTAATGAGGACAAGTATGCCTGAGAGATATTTGGATTGGGCTCGAGTATCCCTAAGGTTTTGGTTTCCTTCAAGTTCATGATTCGAGTTGTGGGGGTGGTATTTTAAACCCTTGTTAAGAAGAGGGTCGGTTCATGCCACGTGTTGTCTGTCGAGTCTTACGATGGGGTATGTGTGCCTAATATAACCAGAGACTTGGGTGGGCATGGTCGATCTCTCCTTTAGTGGGACCCAATGAGGTTTGTTATCACCATGGGTTGTTGCATGAGAAGGTTCTTTGGTGGTTATGCATGAGGATGCCTTTTGTTTGAGAGGTGGAGTAATAGGAGTGCTTCTGGTATCATGGTTGTATTGTGAGGGAAGGTTTCGTTAGATACCTAGCTCTATTCATTTTTTGTTGTGGTTTGGGCAACATGGTGGGAGTGTGGTTGGATTCTTGTGGCTTTAGATGAATGACCAAGTGGATGTTGGTCATGTGGTTGATTGTGGAATGAGGGAGATGCCTCAATTTTAAAGAGGAGTGTTGAGGGTACTTCATCTTGTTGGAACTAACCTGTTTGAGGAGCATGGTAAGGGGTTTTAGGTGCATTAGCCTAGGTTCATTAGGACTTGTCCCATTTGAGGGTGAGACCCGGTATACGTTTGGGTGCATGAGAACCTTTGAGAGGTTATTGGAGAATCACTCTTCCATGAGGAGGAGAGTGGTGGTTGGTGTGGCTTTTGGGGATAAAGCCTTGTTGTGTGAGGGCATGTGTGTGTGGGTTATGCACAGTGTCTGTTGGATTGTGTGTGGTTCTGTTGAGAGTTGTTTGGGTCTTAAGGAATTTTGAGTGGTGTAGTTGTGGTGTACCCATTGAGGTCGGTGCTTGAAGAGCGGTGTAAGGAAATCCTTATGGTGGGGGGGTCACCATAAGATATTGGAGGATGTTATCATCATTTAAGTGTTTTTTAGCACAAAGAATGTAGTTCCTAGTGATTTGGGGATGGGTGGTTGTTTCTATTTCTGGGTTAGCGCCCTGGTGTAAGCAAGTCAGCCACATATATTCATTGTGTTATGATAGAGATAGAGGAAACTTATATATAGAATCAAAAATTACATGTTGAAGTAGAAGATGATAAAGACTAAAAAGAAACAAAGAAAACAATCGAGAATGCCCTAGGGAGCTCCCGCCCAAGAAAATGCTGATTCCCAAGCCAAAAGGCCGAAAACAATATTCTCTTCCGTTTTTCCTCACCCCTCCCAACTGCTTATATAACCATTCTCTATCCCCACAAGCAGGGTCCAGAATCTTCCCCCCTAACAACTTAATTGACTCACCCTAAAAGACCATTTTACCCCCTTATTAGAATATTCCCTCCCTTCCAGCTGGATAATCGGTCTCTATCATTTTGTCACCCCTTGAAAACAATCTTATCCTCAGGATTGGAGATGGGTGGTCCTGCTACTCAGGTGCATCAAGAAATCTCCCAGATACGCCTTGTTGCTTTTGTACTTTGGGGAGAACCGAACAACGGTGCTGCAATAGGATCGAGCTGTTGTTGTCCTGTATAAGATGCTCGTAGTGCATATACACGCCACACAATCTCCCATATGTGCCATCCACCGCCATCGATCAGTGTTGGATAGATAAAGTTAAGGGTTTCTCCCTATGTAATGATGTCTCTCCTTCCACCGGAAAGGCCCCATGTGTGTTGTAGTGAACTGGGTCGGAAGTATGGTTGGAACCACCATGTTTCATGCCTGAAAAAAAGGTATGGGTCTCAAAAAATTAGGGGACCCTGCCCCTTCACCGTGAGCGTAACCTGGGAAACTTGTGGTAAAATAACAAGAGCGCTTGTTTGAGCCAACACATGATGCGGTGTCTCGCACTCCAACAGTATGGTCCTAGAAGTGTCATGCGTCGTAGGTGGCAGTTGGACTGAATACCGGCTGGTGGTAGAGTCGTCATGAACTTCGAACATCCCCTTCCCCCAACTGTGTGTCCCATGGTCGGTAGTCCCCCTGGAGTGTGATGCGGACACCTATGTTACTGTCTTCGGGAACTCAAACGTAGTTGAAGGGGGTTCCCCGACAGAGCTTCCAAAATCCTCAAGGATCACTTCTTTGAGTTACACCCAAGTGAACGTAGTCGAAGGTCCTTTAGCCAGTAAAAACCAAAGTGCAGACATACCTGACATGCATAGGTGTTCCATTGGCACCTTCATCTGATCTGATGTTTGATTGCGCAAGAAATAATTCTCAACTTTCGAGATCCAAGTCTTTGGATGTGTGGTAGAAAATTCCGGTAAAAATTCTTCATGTAAGTATTTTTCTTAATTTCTGGTCACTCGGACCAGCGAAGCCCAGAAGTCCTGCATGAGAGTCCCCCATAGTACCCCTCCAAAATCGATCAGTTGTGCGTTCCCTAGGAAGACTCATATTCGTAGGGAGGGAGCGGGCAATGTGCAGCATGATGTTACCCTATCTAGCAGTCTCATTGTAGGTTCTTGTGTTTTTTTTTTGTTTTGATCAGAGAGAAAACTCGGGAGAGCGGGTCACCTGCTAGCTGAACCGAGAGAGTGCCTTGACGCGAGATGGAGGACGTCACTGGCCTGGGTCAAATCCAGCGCGCAGGCATGAAACAGTTAGTGACGGGGCACGCGTGAGGGGAAAAGAGTTTACGGTAGGTGGAACTGGAAGGGAATGAGTGGATGAGGGTTGTGGGGGTGCGCGACATAGCTGGATGGGGTCGGAAGCCGTCGGCAGTGCATGATGTCGCGAAAGGGGTGGTCGACGGTGCGCGCCTCAAGGAAGAAACGAGTTGTCGGGTCACACTGCCTCAGGTGAGAGTCGACGGTGCACGTCCCAACAGACATGTTCTGGTCAAAAGTGCCACCATTGAAAGCGATCTGGCAGTGCCCCTCCCATACGGATGTGAGTCAGTGATGCGTTCTGCTGAGCAAAAGTGTCATCGTTGCACATGATCCGGTCAGAGATGAGACCGCCAAACGACGGTGTGGCAGATGCTGAGGTTAGCACGCGTCGCTGCTCATGGATAACGACATGCAGCACATTGGCCTTCTTCGAACACAAAGATCGGGCAGTGCACAATGCCTAACTTAATATATAAGTCAGTGGTCATCTCCTCAGGGTAGGAACTGACTGTGTTACGCTGGAAGCTAAGAATTCGATGAACAAAGCAGGTCGGACCAATGATAGAGACAGAGGACACTTCTATATAGAATCAGAAATTACATGTTGAATTAGAAGATGATGAAGACTGAAAAAGAAATAGAGAAAACAATCGAGAGTCCCCCAGGGAGCTCCTGCCCAAGAAAGTGTCGATTCCCAAGCTAGAAGGCTAAAAAAAATATTCTCTTCCTTTTTTTCCTCACCCCCTCCCAACTACTTATATAACCATTCTACATCCCCACAAGCAGGGTCTAGAATCTTCCCCCCTAACAACTTAACCGACTCACCCTAAAAGACCATTTTACCCCCTTATTAGAATATTTTCTCCCTCCCAACTGGACAGTTAGTCTCTATCACATTCAGTGATGATCCGTTGTGTCGATGCTTGGAGTGGTAGCATAGAGGTTGGTTTACCATGAAGGCTTCTCAAAGTCAAGAAGCGTTATGGTTGAGAGATTGTAACAACCCACATTCTTATAAGGTGAGAAAATCAGGGTGAATTTGAACATTTTGTTTTCAAGTTGTTTTGAGGAGAAAAATAATAATTTCTCATATGAGATGATCTTTGATAATTTTTCTGACCACTGTGTTGGTTTTGAAATAGGGTGTTTACCCTAGGACAGATGTTTGGTAGAAATCCAAGTCATTTGAATTTTCACAGAATATTAATATTTAATTAATTGAATATTAATTATTTGCATGCATTTGAATAATTATATCTTTTGAATAGAGTGTTGGATTGAGATTTTGACTATGCAGTTGAGTCCAAAATGGTGGGGTTTTCCTAGGTGAGGCATAATCCCGTCACGAGCATCAGGGCTAGGCCCGAGCCCCTTTTCTTTTTCTTTTTTCCTTTTCTTTTTTCCCCTTTTTACTTTTCTTTCCTCTCCCTTGGCTTGTTACATATGCGTCCCCCCCCCACCGTGTGGGTGTCGCACGACCGAGATAGGATAAGAAGAGAAAGGGGGAAAGGGGGTAGGGGATTGCATCGGCTTCGTCGATCGTAGGTAAATTGAGCATCGACAGGTGTGTGGTGCAGATCCGAGAGTGAAGCTTTGGCGTTTTATGCCTAGAGGTGGGTCCTATTATTATTTTTAAGCCATAGATCCCCATAATGTTGTTTCTTTTTTTAATTTTAAATACTTATATATATTGTTCATTATGCCATGATAGCTCATGTGGTCTATTTTGGGGAGAAACAGGTGCTTCGAGGTGATCATAGGGGTTTTCTATTCAGGAAAATCTGATCACGCGTTGTGTAGTTCAAGAACACAAGTTGCGTGTTCTTCCTTTTGGGTGAGGTGGTGACGAAGGGGTTACACGACATGTATATTCGGGACACGTCCAGACACCCCGTGTTGAGGGCACATGGTTGTGTGTGGAACACGGCCAATGTCTGTGTGGAGTGCATGGCCAGAGGCCATGTGGGTACTTGGCCAGACCCCGAGTAGGGTACACGGCCAGGTACCCCATGTGAAGTGCACACCATGTAGGGTTGGTTCACGTCATGTACTTTGGGGAGTACATGCCAGGTTGGTCAAAGGTACATGGCCAAGGTTGATGGTTGGGGGGTACACACCATGTACATGGGGTGCACGCTATGTACTTCCCCTTTTAAGGTATTTTTCTTGTTTTCTCAGGCATAATTTAGAATTGGACCTGTGAGTAGTCCATTCTGATCATTTTTTCATGTGGATCACAATGGTGATGTCCTTTCGACGTTTAGAGGCCATGTGGATGGTGTTTTGGATTTGGGTGAGTTTTGGTGAGAGGATTTCTTTGAGGTTTGGATTCAGAATCCTCCTTGGGTTAGGTCGTGAGATGCATGGCCCGAGAGAGGGTCGTGAGTTTGTGATCGACCTAGCTTGAGTATGCCAAGGTGGTCTGTTTGAGGTTCTTTTGGACAATTCTTGAAGATGGGACCCATTGATGCCTTGGATTGGGTCTTATTTGTCTGGTTGCTCGAGGTTTCGATCTTGCATTCGATGTTTGGATCGGTTAGAGCCTTCAGGTTGGGTTGACACCATGGGATGTCGGGTACATCTAGGAGCCCTTGAGGAGATGTTGAGATGGGTTTGAGGGACCCATTGTGGTTTCCCTTATGGGCAAGGTAATACTCGAGGATGGGTTGCATATCGGGGAGGTCGACTGAGGCTTTCTTGCAATGAACTTTACCCCAAGGTTTCACTTGTGTTGGAGGTGCCCCTTGTAGGGTGTCTTGCTCTTAATGAGGTCATAAGCACCATTGAGAACACCCTTGTTGGTGTGGTGATTCTCTTGGATTCCCTTGTGGGTGTGTTATTGATTGAGGATCAGTGGTGGGTGTCAAGTGACGCTTGAGGATGTTTCTCATGTCGTGATTGTCTCGTGCTTTGGATGCGATAGAGCCCCTTATAGGGTGTCATGTTCTATCTTTGAGGATGCCCTTGTGAGCGGGTTAATGGTCATGGTTGGGTCGGGTGTTGAGTATCCATTGAGCTTTCAGGTATCGAGTGTGGCTAGTGGTTTGAGATGGATGTGATCTAGGGGACTGAGGGATCCCCATGTTTTGGTTGACCTAACAAGGAGTACTTTCTCAGCATTGATGACGTCGGGTGTCCCTATATAACCCATACTGGTGGTGAGAGCCTGAAGTGGATGTTTTAGTGTTTCAGCAGACCATGGAAGCCTCGAGCTTTGTTGATCGTGAGATGGTTAGTGCTGATGAGTCAGCAGTTTGGACAATGGGTTTGAGAGGTGATTGACCGTGCTTTTTGGCATTTAGCTAAGATGTTGAGGTAGTTTATGCTCAAGACATGGATGTTAAAGGAGACCTTTCGGATATCATTGGACTGGGCATTTTCCATGAGGTTGATATGATGCTCTCCTATGTTGTTGGCTGGTTGTGGTTAGACAGGCATAGGGTAATGGGCGATTTAGAGGAGTGTAGCCCTGTCCTAGGCCATTGGATTTTTACCTGGGTAGGGGTTGGGTGTTTATGGTCCAAGACATTTTGAGGACCCAAGTTTCAAGCTTCACCCTTCCCTGATGTTTATTGTCTGGAGCTGGTGAGTCCTGTAGGACTACCGTGTTTTGGATGGGTTTTCTCAGTGTTAGTATAGTTTCTATCACCGGTTCAAATCGTGTCATTGGAATCCTAGAGCCAAATAGAGTCGTGTGTTGTTGTCTTAGACGCCTATGGTTATGCCCTGGGGACCGACATTCATGTTTGTTGTGTTTTAGATGTCTTGGAGCTCATGTGTAGATCTGGCAGACACGCCTGATGTCATGTAGATGGGTAAACCATGTGTTATATAAGTCATCTAGCATGGGTCAGAACGGGGTATATTTATCCCGGGTGTCAAGCTAGAATTTGTGGTTGATTGTTTTCTTTATTTTTATTTAAGCCCCTTTATTTTATGCAGTCATTTCTTTTATGTCAGTTGTTATTAGTTTTCAGTTAGGCTAGGCATAGCACGTGCACATGCACTTGTTATGATAGCAGATTATAGATTCACCGTGGGGGGTGACCTATTGAGATCTATTTCTCACCCCCTGTATGTGCACCTTGGTGTGCATGAAGACCATATATCTGCTTTTAGGTTAAAGCAGAAGTTCCATAGTGGTTAAGGGGTTAAGTCTCAAGGTTTCTTGATTGAGAGGAACCGTTCGTGTGGAGTTTGATGATCGGGTGGAGCAGCTTGACAGTTGGAGATCGGGTATGTGATACGGCTCAAAGTTGACAGTGGGGCTTGATATATTTATTTTTAGTTTTATTTATCCTGTTTATGTGATCTGCTCTGTGGGAGATCGGTTGTATGTTATAGCATGCTTTTGAGTTTGTTGATTGTATGTCGCATTTCATTTTTTTATAACATGCTTCTATTTCAGTTATTTACATTGCATACTTTGATGTTCGTTTGGTTCATTTTCACTGTTATTGTACTCAGACCTGATGGTATAGTCTCCTCATAGTATCTTCTAAACTCTTGTTGCTAATCGACAACCTTTGACGTACGAGGAAGCACGCTTGAAGCCTTGTGACAAGTCGAATCGGGTGAGACGTGTCAAATTGACCCAGGGTGGTTCGTTAAATAGATCCATGGTAATACCAAAATGATTCCAAAAAAATGTCACCCAAGAATCGAAGAGAAAGAGATGATTTGTGGTTTCCATCTTTAAAAAATCACATCATATACTTTCAGAGGCAAGAAAGATATTATTTGTATGTGTGCATAAATCTTACCAACATGGCTATCAAAAATGTTAAATGGGAATATAATTGTTAACGAATGAATCTGGATGATTCTTCACTCTAGTGATGAGGGAGAGTGTGGTGTGAATCAGAGGGTATTTCACCACTAAGTAAAACATTCATATAAGAAATCCATAGGGGTTGGATCACTCGCTGGATGCACCCCATATTTTGTAATTATTCAAAATATGCAAATATAAAGTCATGAACCCCCATGGCTAAGTGGATGAACATTCAAAATAAACACACATTAAAGGCACCCTACTGACTTCCCACAAATGATAAATGGATTCTCTCAATAATTACATAATAAAGGACTCCTAACGGACCACAAATGACAAATTGATTCCTCCAAAAAATACACATTAAATGCCCCCTTTAGACTTCCCACGTGTGATAAATGGATTCCACGTACACATTAAAGAGCCTTTTTAAAGTTCCCACAAGCATTAAATCTACATCTAGAATTCCCAAGGGTGAATGAATTTAAACTTTTAAAATACATAAACGCACAACATTAGAAGGGAATTTCATCCAAATATGACTATTAAAAAATATTGGATGATTTATTGTCCATAAAAGATGTAACATGCATGGAAATTCACTTGTTTGAGAGTTCACAGGCTGATTGGAAATCAAATTCCTTTTAACTCTCCAATTTCATGCTAATTCCTACACATTTATGTCACTTTAATGCTTGTTGGAATCATGGAAATTATTTGAAAAATATAGCTCTAAGACCATCTCCAACTCAATTACTTCATTTTCTACTTTAAAAAGAATATCCTCTGATATACCTGATTTTTATATATCAAAAATAAATATAAACCATTTATTATATAGATAAAATGAGTACAAGTAAAAAAAAAAAGGATATCACAGCTACAGTGCAGTGCCAAATAAAGTGTTACTTGTAGCATATCGTCATTTTAGCGCTGCCAATAGCGCTGGGTTGAAGCTCTCATCCACGCTAAAATAGTTTTTACACTATTACAACGCTCGGTTGGAGATGGTCTCATAGCTCCTTAATTTTCACAAAACTCGTATTCTTTTCTCTATTTGCATGCAAGTAGGTCATTGAACTAAATCTTGAAATGTTATAACATGGAATTATTGAGTCAAAACCTACTTAACTTGAACGTTGCACTAAACCTGGTTTTTTTCCCGATTGCACTTCAACTGCCTTTCCATGAATATTTAGGTCTTGGTAACTAGAAATCAATTCTTCTTCCTTTGTAAACATAACATCCTCAACATCTTCACCTTCACTTTGAATTTCTCAATGATTTTCCTGATTTTCCATTAATTTATGATTCTGCCATTCTGAAGCAACATGATCACTCCCTATGATTCCATCGCGCTCCAAATCTCGATTTTGAAGCGTAGAAAGAGAAATTTCAGCAATAAGGCTTTTCTTGGAAGAAACCAATAGTGACCAATTTGATTTCTTGGATGTTTTTGGCGCTTTTTTCTTATTTGAATAAAAAATGGAATTAAGGGTACTAACCATTATTGTAGTATGTCTCTGTTGCCAATCCAACCCACGTTTATATTAATCTGGTACAAACTTCTTTCCATGAGTCTCTTTATCAAAGGGAACGGTGTTAATATCCACAAAATAACCCACGTATGTTCCTTGTTCATCATGCCATTACATTCTCCCACCAAAGGTTAGCATAACGTTTGAATTTTAAGACCATTAGTCACACCTTTATTTCAGAATAATCTTTATGATCAAAAAACTTCTCCTCAACTCTAGAAATTCATCTAGAGAACTAGTATGATAGGAATGTTTGGGGTACTGTTAGCATAACGTTTGAGTTCCTTCTTCATTATCTATTCTTCTCCCCACTCATACGTATTTCTGCTCTATTTTTCTGTCTGATTAAATATAAAGTTCGTCCTCTGTGTTTCTTCGTCAATTGGTCCGACCTGCAGCACCCTGCCGTCTCCATCTCTACTCTTGCTCTGCACTGCTGCTGGAGACCCGATATCAGTCTCGTCAGGAGGGTGTCGAACAGTGCCTCGGAACGCTCAGCCTCAAAAAATATTCGTCGTTTACAACACTGACCTCAACCATGGATACTCTCACCGCATAGCAACGATCCTGATACATCGAATTCCAGAAAAATCTCCCTGCCCTCCCCAATGCTGGCGTAGACACCGCCCGCCCTCATGGGAGGGACTCACTGCGGGAGTCGCCACAGAGGTGGCGACCCAACAACCTGTTGCTGCCTACCTTATTTCCACTCACACCGGGATTGTACTTCCGATGGAGACTCGGCTTCCAATTCATCCTGACACCCTCAGAGAATCCCGGGAAAGGTTGCATCACGCGCAAGCTGAACACGAGCGCAATGAACATGCACATGAATTTGATGAATTTTGCATGTATATCTCCGGCCTGGTATGCCACCTCAAGAAGGCCCCACTACCCAATGACCCCCCCCCCCCCCGGCAGAAACAGACTCCATGCCGTTTGGTGCTACGGTGATGCAGGGGCACACCGTGGGAATGACCACTTTCTGGGAGAACAAAGCGCCACCAGAAAAACAAACCGCAAGAGTTAGGACCATATTCTGGCAGGTTCGCCGAACAGTTACGTCGTTACTAGAGGCGATCGTGGCTAGAACAATAGGTCTGCTTGTGATGCTGTTAATGGCGTTTGACAATCCAGAGAGGCATGACCCTGCTGAACCACATACAATGCTATTTGGAAACAAAGAGAAGGAGAAATAGGAAATCAACTCTCAGTATGTTGAACCTCTTCTGGAAACTGTTGTCACTTCATCCAGTACCCGGGCTGCTACGGTACCTACGAACATGGGACAGCCTGACACAAACCGGGTCACTTCTCCCCTTCTTACTAATGTGGGTGCGTGTGATGCTGGATGGAGCTCAACAGCAATTTATACTCACAACAAACTGAATTCTTGGAAGCATGAGCACCGTTTGGACAACTACATTCGGGTTACCAAGGCTAAATGGTTTACCCAGGAGATCCGTATTTAATACACGCCGCAAGTGCAAGGAATCTTCAATCCTGCCAGCAATTCTTTGCAGTACCGAGTTCCCAGCAATTCAATATCCAGCAGTAACATTTGTCATTTCCCACATTTGGAATTCAAGAAGTGAACACCCTGCCATTGCCAAAAAATTCTATTTCGTTACCTGCTCTCTACAGCTGGAGTACATGATACAGCCTACAATCCCAGCTCTACAACACCTAGAGTTGAAGAGCGGTCTGAGATGCATGGGCAACAAAGTAGGAGTTCCTAACGTCAAACATGGGGCACTTGTGTTAGAAACCAGCCCCCACCACTACAATTACATGTTGTTCTGGTTGGTGTCTAATTCTTATCAACCTATCTTCAAAGGAGTGGAACCGAGACATCACACTTTGGGACACATCCACCACCTTGAGGACAAGGTGGTTTTTCAGGATGGTGGCAATGATAGGAATGCAAGGGGTACTGTTGTATGCAAGGGAAAGGGGCTTGGGGCAATTTTGATATTCCTTAAGTGGGGGTTTGTGGTTAGCTGGAGTTGTTGAGAAGTGGTTAGAGGGAGAATATTCTATGGGGGCTAAGTGGTTAGAGGTGGGATACAAAGAAGTTATAAAAGGGGGAAAGAGGAACCACACATGGTGAGGATTTATTCTGTTAAAGAGGCGGACATCTGGGCTTGGGGAAGATCTTCCTAAAGAACTCTTGAGTTTCATCTCCATTCTCTATTGTTCTCCGCCCCACAATCTGTATTTCAGCTCTAATTTTCTCTCTAGTTAAATATAAAGAAGTCTATCCTCTGCATTTCTTCATCATTGTACCTTCGAATGGAGGAATTTTAAATGAACATTTTCATGAAATATATCTTGTTGGCTTTGTCGCATAGGTACTTGGCATGGTTGTCTTTGTTGTGTGTTATTCCTCTCAATAGCCACCAATAAACGCTCAAATTGTTCTGTGATTTTGTCTTCACTTCGTTGAATATTAAGAAATGTTGCTTATTTCATTGTCACCACATTTGAAACATCTCCAATCATAATAAGAAAAACTGAAGCTCAGTCTGATGCCAAATGATGTAGAATCTGCAACTCAAAAGAGAGAACCAGAAAATAGTGAATGATAGTTTCTACGCCATACTCAAGTAATTCTCCACTCCAGAGAAGGGAGAGTGATAAGAATCAGAGGGTATTTCGCAACTAAATAAAGCACTTCGATGAGAAATTGGAGGTTAAATGTCTCCCAACTCTCTGATATAATGTCAATTCCTACACATTTATGGCACTCTAATGATGCTTGATGGACTCCTAAAAATTGTCTTAAAAATGGGGTGAAGATCATCCTGAAAATATCACATAGCATAAACCACACATAGAAATAAGTAACTGTGAAGATCATCAATCTTAAAAGTAATACGCAAGTTAATACAACTTAACTCGATATTCTCTCCCTAGAGAACCCATATTTAATGGTTGACTGGAGAAGCATATACATGAATTTAGAGAAACAAATTCACCATGAAAAATTAAAAATCTCCTCGGCCTTATGTTTGGAATCAAGAAGGGCAATAAAATAAATCTGAGAAGAAAATTTTTCCTTTTGAAGGTACTAAGTTTATCTAGGGAAGCTGATAGGAGTCAATTTGGAAAGAGAGAGAAAATCAGTAGTAACTTCACTTACAGCAGTAGGAATTACAGAACAAAGAAGGAAAAGAAGAGAAATAGAAGAAGAATAAATCCTCTAGAAGCGCTGCTCTCCGAGGCCCAAGGCAGCAGCCCGCAATTTTGCAAAGCAGATCTTAAACTAAAACAAATCGCAGTCCCCAGCCTTCCCTTAAGCCATCTAATATAGGGGGCTAAACAGTTGGAACCTTCTAGATAACTACTCCTAACAACCGGAACCATTTATTTGTTGAATAGCTGGCTAACCACTAGACAACCTGCCCAACCAACTTCTGACAGCCCTAACAAACTAATTCAAGGGAAAAGACACCTCTGCCCCGGGCAGTAAACAACCTATTAGAACAGCCCCACCCATGTGCCTATCATTTCCTACTCCTTGAAATTCCACCTTGTACTCAAGATGGAAAACTCGATGAGCTTGTAGCCGCTGCAGCCTCTGGAAGCAGATTTGAAGCTGTTGAACCCGTTGTACAGCAAGGAATTTGTCTCCATTGTTTTCCCCAAGCATACCACCGCCTCAGTTGCTTGCCTCCCTGAGTAGGATCTCCATCCTCCCAGCAGCCTGTTGATAAACACCTCCGACTCCACCACTGAGTGAGCATCAACAGCCCTCTCTTCCTTCTTAGCTTTAGTATTATGAACACGATGACGCGCCTTACGGTGTGGAGGTTCTTTGTAGTTTACGTCTTCCCCGCAGATTTTTGCCTCTACAACTACTCCTAGTTGCTGTTTAAATCTCTCTAATGTAGTTTTAGACCTCACACCACCAGAGAACGTGTACCAGGTTTTCCACTGCTTCGCGAATTCTGCAGCTTGGTCTGAACGCTCCTGCTCAAGCATTTTCAGATGGATGCCACGCAACTCTTCCCATTCCACCGTACATATTCTTTGTACAAACTGTTCCGAAAAGATACCAGGCTTCTCCTCTTTTTGTTTTCATACCTCTCCATGTCCACAGGCTTCAAATGCTCCCAATTCAAAGCAGAAAATTTCAGCATCACCACCTGTTTTGAGAAACCATGCATCTCCTCCTGTGTCGTTTTGGCAATCCTTGATCTTCCACTATAGAGTCTTTTCTCTAGTCACTACTTTGAGTAGTTGTCTTTGAACTACCACCGCTTTCGTCATCAAGATTTGACTTCCAATTGCTGCCTCTGCACTTGTCTTCCTCAATTTCGGCCGATTTTCAATTTCTATCCTCCCGAGCCATATGTTCCGCCTGTGCCTCCAAAAGCTGAGTCACCAACGCCTTTATCTCATGAAGCTGGTGATCTTGACGCCGACTAGCATCCTCTTGTTGCTGAAACGCGTCTTCCAGTCGTTGAAGACCGGCCTCATGACGATGAGTCCGATAGTCAGTTCTGCAGTTGTTGCTTCCAGTTGCGCTACTCTTCCTTCCATGTGAGTGGACATTCAGGTTCAGCAGGAGATTAAAATTCTCTCAATGAAAGCACCAATTGATAGGAATCAATTTGGAAAGAGAAAAAATCAATAGTAACTTCAATTGCAACTGTAGGAATTACAGAACAAAGAAGGAAAAGAAGAGAAATAGAAGAAGAAATCCTTTATAGGCGCTGCTCTCCGAGACCCAAGGCAGTAGCTCGTAATTCTGCACAGCAGATCCTAACTAAAACAAATCGTAGTCCCTAACCTTCTCCTAAGCCATCTTATATAAGGAGATGAACAGTTGGAACCTTCTGGATAACTACTCCTAACAGCTGGAACCATTTATTTTTTGAATAGTTGGCTAACCACTAGACAACCTGCCCAAACCAACTTCGGACAACCCTAACAGACTAATTCAAGGGAAAAGACACCTATGCCCCTGGCAGTAAACATCCTGTTGGAACACCCCCCACCCACGTGCATATCATTTCCTACTCCTTGAAATTCCACCTTGTCCTCAAGGTGGAAAACTCGATGAGCTTGTAGCCGCTGCAGCCTCATGAAGCATGTTTGAAGCTGTTGGACCCGCTGTACAGCGAGGAATTTGTCTCCATTGTTTTCCCCAAGCATACCACAGCCTCAACTGCTTGCCTCCCTGAGTAGGATCTCCATCCTCTCAGCAGTCTGTTGATAAACACCTCCGACTCCACCACTGACTAAGCATCAACATCCCTCTCTTCCTTCTTAGCTTTAGTATTAGGAATACGATGACGCTCCTTACGGTGTGGAGGTTCTTTGCCCTTTATGTCTTCCCCACAGATCTCCGCCTCTGCAACTACTGCTATTTGTTGTTTAAATCTCTCTAATGGAGTTTTATCCCTCACACCACGAGAGGACGTGTACCAGGTTTTCCACCGCTTGACGAATTTTGCAGCTTCGTCTGAACACTCCTGCTCCTAAAGCATTTTCGAATGGATGTCACGCCGCTCTTCCCATTCCACCGTACGTATTCTTTGTACATACTATTCTGAAAAGATACCAGGCTTCTCCTCTTTGTTGTTTTCATACCTCTTTGTTGTTTTCATACCTCTCCGTGTCCGCAGGCTTCAAATGCACCCAACTCGAACCAGAAAATTTCAACATCACCACCTGCTTTGAGAAAACATGCATCTTCTCCTATGTCGTGTTTGGCAATCCTTGATCTTCCACTATAGAGTATTTTCTCTGGTCACCACTTTGAGTAGGTGTCTTTGAACTACTACCGCTTTCGTCGTCAAGATTTGACTTCCCATTGCCGCCTCTGCTCTGGTCTTCCTCAGTTTCGGCCGATTTTCCATTTCTATCCTCCCGAGCCATATGCTCCGCCTGTGCCTCCAAAAGCTGAGTCACCAACACCTTTATCTCCTGAAGCCGGTGATCTTGACGTCGACTAACATCCTCTTGTCGCTAAAACGTGTCTTCCAATCGCTGAAGACCGGCCTCATGACGATGTGTCTGATAGTCGGTTCTGCAGCTGTTGCTTCCAGTTGTGTTATGTGAGTGGACATTCAGGTTCAGCAGGAGACTAAAATTCTCTCAATGAAAGAACCAATTGATAGGATTCAATTTGGAAAGAGAGAGAAAATCAGTAGCAACTTCAATTACAGTTGTAGGAATTACAGAACAAAGAAGGAAAAGAAGAGAAATGGAAGAAGAAGAAGAAATCCTCTAGAGGCGCTGCTCTCCAAGGCCCAAGGCAGTAGCCCATAATTATGCACAGCAGATCCTAACTAAAACAAATCGTAGTCCCCAGCCTTAACAAACTAATTATTTGTTGAATAGCTGGCTAACCACTAGACAACCTGCCCAACCAACTTCTGACAGCGCTAACAAACTAATTCAAGGGAAAAGATACCTCTGCCCCTGGCAGTAAACATCCTATTGGAACAGCCCCCGCCCACGTGCCTATCATTTCCTACTCCTTGAAATTCCACCTTGTCCTCAAGGTGGAAAACTCGATGAGCTTATAGACATTGCAGCCTCAGGAAGCAGATTTGAAGCTGTTGGACCCGCTGTACAGTGAGAAATTTGTCTCCGTTGTTTTCCCCAAGCATACCACCGCCACAGCTGCTTGCCTCCCTATGTAGGATCTCCATCCTCCGAGCAACTTGTTGATAAACACCTCTGACTCCACCACTGACTGAGCATCAACACCCCTCTCTCCGTTCTCTTCCTTAGCTTAAGTATTAGGAACACGATGACGCTCCTTACAGTGTGGAGGTTCTTTTCCCTTTATGTCTTCCCCACAGATCTTTGCCTCTGCAACTACTGCTAGTTGGTGTTTAAATCTCTCTGGTGTAGTTTTATCCCTCACACCACCAGAGGACGTGTACCAGGTTTTCCACTGCTTCACGAATTCTGCAGCTTCGTCTGAACGCTTCTGCTCAAGCATTTTCAGATGGATGCCACACCGCTCTTCCCATTCCACCGTACATATTCTTTGTACAGACTGTTCCGAAAAGATACCATGCTTCTCCTCTTTGTTGTTTCCATACCTCTCCATGTTCGCAGGCTTCAAATGCTCCCAACTCGAACCAGAAAATTTCAGCATCACCCCCAGTTTTGAGAAAAGCATGCATCTCCTCCTGTGTCGTGTTTGGCAATCCTTGATCTTCCTCTATAGAGATGAGTCCGATAGTCAGTTCTGCAGTTGTTGCTTCCAATTGCGCTACTCTTCTTTCCATGTGAGTGGACATTTAGGTTCAGCAAGAGACTAAAATTCTCTCAATGAAAGCACCAATTGATAGGAGTCAATTTGGAAAGAGAGAGAAAATCAGTAGTAACTTCAATTACAGTTGTAGGAATTACAAAACAAAGGAAAAGAAGAGAAATAGAAGAAGAAGAAGAAATCCTCTAGAGGTGCTGCTCTCCAAGGCCCAAGGCAACAGCCCGTACATCTGCAGAGCATATCCTAACTAAAACAAATCGTAGTCCCAATCCTTCTAGATAACTAGCCATCTAATATAGGGAGCTGAACAGTTGGAACCTTCTAGATAACTACTCCTAGCTGGAACCATTTATTTGTTGAATAGATGGCTAACCACTAGACAACCTACCCAACCAACTTCTGACAGCCCTAACAAACTAATTCAAGGGAAAAGACACCTCTGCCTCTGGCAGTAAACACCCTATCGGAACAGCCCCCACCCACGTGCCTATGAGAACCCACACCCCTAACATTCCATGATTGGATTTTAAATATTAGGAAGAGCAGAAATCCTTCTAAATAATGGCAGGATCACTATCTTCCTGATCAAATGTGACTTTCATATACTGCTTGAAAATTTTCAACTTCCAGGTTGTGGACCAAGTTCGGAAAAGGGGGTGGGAATCTGACAAGTGAAGACATGTAACCACAAGCTTATAATCCCTGCCATTATAGAAACCCATTGTCCAAAAAAAGAGCAGGAACCTCCGATTGTGAAAAACATGGGACTCACAAGGCCAGGGCGAAATCCTTGTCAGAAAACTAGTGAATGCTAAAGTGGTGATGATCAAGTAAACTATCAACTGCCAGAGAACCTAAACCCCAAGAAGAATTAGCATACCTCTCTAAGATGTAAACAGGCAGACGGTCTGGAATAAATTTGGCAATGAGCATCCTATTATGATATTTAGCTGCCTCCAAACAAGAGTTACAAGAGTTTTAAGTCACGCCAATTCCCTTTTCGTTTGAGTCCCTTGAGCCCTGGCTTGGTTTCTGAACATGAATTTGAGTTCCAAAATTCTACAATTGATTTTAACTCCACATTGTTAATGGCTTGAAGAACGCACTCTTCATTGGTTCCAATTCTTAACTTACGTGATATGGAGTCATGCAATGAAAAACATATGTATGCTATTATGAGCAAAATGTTCATTTAAAAAAATCGCCAACAAAAAAACCAAAGTGCAGCTTTTGTTACTAATTTTGGCAATAATCAGGGGAGGGAAGAGAGGCAGAACAACACCCATAATGGAATGGCTAAAGATCACTCTGTATATACAACTTCATCATCTGTATCCAGCAACGCACAGAAATGAACAATACAAACGAAAATGCAATTTCATTAAAACATAAAACATTTAAAAATGCCCAAACAAGATACATATTACAGGCATGGCATGGCAGATGGTTCACCTCTTTTTAATTCCACTACATTTTCCTCAAGTTATCCAACCTTGCTTGCAGATCACTGTCTATCCCAGAATCTTCACTGCCTGTGGCTTCTGGCTGGGCAACCTTGTTCTTTGCAGCGGGTGCAGATACCATGCCCGAAGGAGCATTCAACAGCTGCACATCAAATTCAAAGAACGCCACCGTTAAGCAAATGTATATTTTGTTTTCTCATAAGCAAATCACTCTTTAACAAAGTAATAGAGTATACCTCTTGATTGATATCAATGCCAATCTCATCAAGAACTTGGCTCACAAGCTCTTCTGTTTCTTCCTCTTCCTCATCCCCTTCCAGTGCATCATCAATGGCATCGCCCATCACTTCTGTCACCATTTCCATTTTCTCATTCTGTCTTTCGAATTCCTGCATTATTTTCTGGAGAGATGGCAAGTTCATCTGCCTGTTCATCTGTCCCATTGCTTTTGTCACACCTTTCATGGCTTCCCCCATTGCTTGCGTCGATTTCAGAGTCTGAATCCTAAGGCTCACACCTTGAAGCTGTGATTTAAGCTTATAGAACTTCTCAATCTGGTGGCGCGTTCGAATGAGGTCCTTTGCCATCACTTTCACAGCACCCTGAAACATAAGCAGAAAAGATCAATAGACATAGATAATAACCTGAATGGCGATCACCCCATGTTTAACAAAGCATGTAATCCAGCTTAGCATACCATCTGCCCTTGCTTGGCACTTTTCTTAATCTCTGCAATGAGTTTCTTTTCCTGTGTCTGTAGACCTTGTCTCTCCCTCTCGATTTCTCTAATGGATTTGTCCAGCATGCGCTTATTCTCCCGCAGCAGTTCTGAAATCACCATCGCAATAATTTTAAGCCGTAGAAGGTAGTTTCACAGAAAATGATTAAAAAGACCATTGCACTGACCAATTCATTATCAAGACTGGCAATGCAATAACAGATGAGGTGAGTCAATTTCTTATAGACCGAACAAGGCGTGAAAATGCAATGTAAATTTGCATTTTACAAAGCAGGAAACAACTGATTCATCTAATGCATGCCACTGCAGAAATTTATACCCAATATAATGATATCTTAAAATAACAGATAGAAAATATATATAGCTATACTCATTTCAGATCAATTTGACATGAACCTAAAACAATATGAAGGAGGTTTTGCTGTATGATCCAACTATCAAACATGAAGCAATGCTGATATTATTCTGGACATTGTTAGCATAAAAGATTGTATCCTTTGACTTAGCAAAATAGCCAGTTATATTGCAAGCTACCAGAGAGATCCAAATCGTTACCCTGGAAAGCAGACATCCTTTATAGGAATGGACTCGGAATGAGAGAACTGCATATTAAAAAATGCTCTCAAATCCTACTCTAAAATTGTGCATGATTTCCCACAGACAGTCTCTGGTATATGTCACACAACAGAGACTAGACTAAATTAACAGCCCAAATTATAACCACAACAATTCCAGATTACTCACCCGATTCATGAAGAGGCTGTCAAACTAGAGGCGGGCTAGGGCCCTCAATTTGTAGTAGATAAAAAAATTGGAAAACCCTAATTTTGGGTGAGCAAACTAACTGAGAAGTCATTAGCTTGAACAAGCCATCTTTAGAATCAAAATATTCCAACTTATTTTACAAAAGTAATAAAGGGATAACCTTAAATTTGTACAAAATACAACAACACCCAGTAAAAATTGAAAATAAACCAGAACACTGAAGTGGGGGAAAGGAGCAAACCTGCGGGAGTCTTTTTCTTGCCAAATAGAAAACTCATTTAAATCAAAATCGACAGAAAATTGAGAAGGATCAAAGAATATCAGCGACTGGAGATCTTCTCGCAATCTCCCTCTAGTGCCTCCTGAGTTTCCTTCTTACAATGGCGAATGCGTTCCTATGTGAATGTGACGGACGCGGATATGGAAGTCAACACACGTAGCAACCCAAAAAAAAACTCCGGACACTGCTATGACCTATTGGAATGGGAAAAATAAGAGCAGAATGAAAACAGGAGGAGCAATAATTTGAAGGAAAAAAAATTAACATATTCAGAGTAGAAAAAACAACAGAAAACATGTTCAAACATTTATTAATAGAAGTGGGATTGTTAAGAGGAGAACATACCGCAGGAAATTGATGAGAGCAATCGACCAGTTGCGAGGTTGAACAGAAATTGAGGTGCGGACAAGATGGAAATGGATCGATGTAGGAGCAGGCCTGAATGGAAGCCTTGGTCGAAGATCGGGGAAACGTTACGCCGCGAAGGAGAGTAAGACCGAAGTGTCGTCAATCCGACAGCTGAAAACCCTAAAAACCTTCCGAAAACGGCATCGGCGGGTCGGCGTATTCTGGAGGTGTGAGGGGCAGAGATCTGCGAGGGAGACGAAGATAGACAGTGGGAGGAGGGCCGAAAACGGGGAGCGGGGGAACAGGGAAGCAGGGGGAGCGGGGTGGGGGGGGTGGGGTGGACAGGGCCGGGGAGACCGAGAGGGCGACTGGGAAGATGAGGACGGGGACGCAGAGGCAGCAAGAACACGGAGATTAGGGAGAAGAGGACTTCGAGATGAAGAAGGGACGGCGAAACGGAGAGCGGGAGATGGGGATGGGAAGCCGGGGAGAGGGGAGACCGATGCACAGCGCATTGGATTATTGAAAATAGAAGAAAAATAATTGACCAATCAAATAACGTATAAGAAAATGAGAACGCAAATCCAAGAAAAATTAGGATCAAGATGAGAGGTTTGTAGGAGAGCATCAATGACAAGCTCTTATTTGATATCTCATAATCACGAAAATAGGGGTTTAATAATGTTAGTGAACTAGGATGAAAATGTATGATCAAATGCGGAAGAATCGTGGATAGAATAACCAAAATAAAATCAGATATGTAGTGATTTGAAGAGAACCTATTGCGGAGGATGAGCCGTTAATGTATATGGACGATGAAAGTTGAACGTAGGGGAGGGACGTTGAGCAAGTATTCGGGGAACGGAGGGGAGCGACGCTAAGCAGGTATTCAGCTAGGAGGTCGGAGCCGGAGGCGAAGCACGCGGAGGCGGAGGAGTCGAAGGCGGAGCACGCGGAGGCGGAGGTGCGGCTGGAGGATGTGGTCTACGGGAACCCTAGGTCGAGTTGAGGGGTATCGCGAGCAGGAAGAGAGTCGGGAGGGAAATCGTGTTGTGGTGGTGGGAGGGAGGGAAGCACGCAGAGGCGGAGGAGCCAAAGGCGATCGGAGGCGGAGGCGAAGCACGCGGAGGTGGAGTAGCCGAAGCCGGAGCACGCGGAGGTGAAGGCGAAGCACGTGAAGGCGGAGGAGCCAATGACGAAGCAGGCAGAGGCGGAGGCGCGGTTGGAGGATATGGTCTGCGGGAACCCTAGTTCAAGATGAGGGGGTATCACGAGCGAGAAGAGAGTCAGGAGGGAAATTGTGTTGTCGTAGCGGGAGAGAGTGAATGTAAGGGAAATGAGACAGAGTAGGGGTGTGGAGGAATATGGTGATGACATGTGGTCCATGAGTAGTGGGGTGATGACACGTGGCAGCAAGGGTACCCAAGATTAGTATAGTTCCTGAATGGCCCAAAAGCCTTTTATTTTATTTTATTATGGATAATCTCCTTTTTTAAGGGTTGAAGGGGAACTCGTACATGACCCGTAGGCACAAGGCACAAGACCTGACACACCCGCAATACATGACTCGAAGGCCCAGAGGCATACCATGCCCAATACATGACCCGTAGGCCCAACCCACTTGAACCGCCCCTCCCCAGCTTTCTGCGTTATTGATCACCTAGCTCCCCACCTTGCATTGCTAATCGGTTAGCATTGCTCCGTACAAAGCTGCATGGTGTCTGGTCCCGATGACGGCTGCCATATCCTCTCTTTCTTCCAATACGGTTAGCTTTGCATCTGGTGGTTGCTACTCCTGTTGCTCTGATCCTCTTCTGGGGCATGTTTTGTGTGAATTGGGCTACTCCATGGTCTACGTGACCCGAAGGCCCTATGACCCGAAGGCCTTTGATGACTCGAATGATAAATAATAGATATTAATAAGTATTATTATTAGTGCTATTAATTTTGTTAATTTAATTATTTTATAAATTTATGTACAATGCATTTCATTACTCAAATATCATTTTAGTATTGCACGAAAAAAATCAAATATTGAATCCTTCAATTTCATCACCATCATCATTATTATAACACAGATTTGAAAAAAAAACCTACGTTTTATTTTACAGATATACAGAAAATTGTTATTGCTTGTAAGATCCGATCTTTTTTCTAGTACGTCCATCTTTGAGTTTTTCATTTGGGTCTTGATAGTCGAGTCTTGTTCGGAGACGGATAGCCTTTGTTGGGGGAAATGACATAAAGTTCAAGGATGTATGTATGTTTAATCCGAATAAATGTGTAAAAAGTGGTTTTGAGGGTTTTCTAAGGGATTGAAAGACATTGGAGGTGGTTTGGATCCTCATGCAGAAATATGGGCTGAAAATTGTCTGCAGAACATTTACATGCCATGTAAATGTATTACACCATGTGTAAATGTCATTAGACACATGGTGTGCACGGTTGCAGGTCGTGAATTGATTCACGACCTAAAAAGAATACACGTGAAATCAAATTACACGACGTGTAATAGTCGTTCAAGAAAAAATTCAGTCGAGGGGTTTTTCGACATATCCCTCTAAAAAGAAATACACGACGTGTAAAAGAGTTACACACCATGTAATATCCCGACTAGCAGCTTTAAACTGCACCGTGTGTGAGATTTTTCTCATTCCATTGATGCAGCTTCCTCCTCTCGACCTAGGACGGTTCTCCAGGCGATTTTGGAGTGCCATCATCATTTTCAAACATCTCGTTTGTGTGATCGTCCCCTGGTAAGTCTTTGGCTTTGGTTCTCCCTTCCTCTGTCGTTGTTCTCTGTTAGGGCGGTGGAATCCCTTGGACCACGTTTGGGTTTGATGTTAATCTTGATATAATTTGATCTAGGTTTCATCTTATGTTTTTTTGCACCTTCTTCCTCGTTGGTGTTACCCCTCTGGAAGTGTTACGTTAATCTTCGGTTAAGGTAGAGGATCTAAATCTTAACCTTGTGATCTGTTTAATTGCAAAGTATGTGCAATATTGTGACTGGGCCAACATGACTTGTGCCTAAATTAATTAAGCGATGAATTGGATTGTTCTTGGGAATCCCTTTGGATCTAATTGTTTACGACTTGACTTATGCCTACTGTTCAGGTGAGCGAACTCTTGATTATAAATGAATTGACTAATTACTTAATGTGCATTTAATATGACATGAGTTTTGGGTGATTGCTTGATATAGATTCGCCTTGGTTTGGCTTGATTATAGAAATGACGGGCATGTTATTAGTTTATGACCAAATGATAAAAAAATGTGTAATTGAAAGATAAATGAAAATTTTCATAACTAACCATTGAGCTTTATGATGTGATATTGTGATTTATTGTTGTAATGCTTATATATCGGGTTTGGTCCTGAAACATATTGTAATGCTTATATACCGAGCTTGGCCCTGATACATGTTGCAATGCTTATATACTGGGTTTGGCCCTAATACATGGTGTAATGCTTATACACTGAGCTTGGTCCTGATACATGTTGCAATGCTTATATACCGAGCTTGGCCCTGATACATGTTGTAATGTTTATATATCAGGATCGACCCCGATTTACTGCTGAAATGATTATATAGCGGGCTTGACCTAGATTTGTGTGATTTATACCATGGATATATGGTTATGGTTGGCATGGTTGTGAGGCATGCTAAGAGACATATCGACATGGCGCCGAAGTAAGTTATTTGGGTATATGGTTGTGGTTGGTATGGATGTGCTACATGTTCAGAGATATTCTGGCATGGTGTCGGAGTAGGTTGATGTGGTATTTATTTAATTGTTTAATTAATTAATACACTTGTATATTGCATGCACTTATTATTAGTCTGGTTATGTTTAGACACAGTGGTTTTGACTTACTGAGTTATAATCACACCCTACTTGGGCCATCATTTGGTACCCGAGCAGATTACATGGATATAGGATTTGACAAGGGCAAGGGATCTTGATGTTGATTATTTCTTGCCGAATGACCTGAAGTTTGGAGATGGGACCGACATGGTGCTCGGGACCAGGGACTTTTGAGTCTTCTAGACTTTTATTTGTATTACTTCTAGCATGACATTTAGTTACATTTCAGTCAGACATTACATTATTCCTTTATTATTTATTGGATTATTCAGCTGGCTTTTATTGTTTGGTTTTTCTGATGTATTGTTTTTTTCCGCTATTTTTAATACTCTAATATTTCTTCTTATATGATTATTCTCCTATGTTGTAACTCTGTACCAGAGGGTATAGTCTCCCCACTATATTCATCTCACCCCCGTTGCTAGTCGGCAGCCTCTGTCATATGGGGAGGCGCGCTTGAGGTCTCATAACCAATCCTTTTTTTCCACGTGAGACATTGCCGAATCTAGGGACATTACAAAGTTGTATCAGAGCACGCTGAGTTTCTTTTTCTGATTATTATTTGGGAAAGGTATAAAATAGACTAGGACTTGTCAATACTCGGTAATGAGCTTGTGCATGAGAGTAACTAACCCATGTACGGGGGGAAATCCGTGTACCCAAGGATGTGATTACTGTTTATATTGTTCGCTTGTTACAATTGATGTTATTTCACCATGGGTGATTCACATTTTGTGTGAGGTTATTATTTCATGATGTTATTGGTTCTTGAGATTTATACTCATGGTTTGGTATGGTGCGAGATGCATATGCATGCATTATGATAGACACGTAGGGATATATATTGACATGCATTGTTCATGTTAGTGACATATTTATTGCACGTGATATATACTTGCTCGTTTGAATTGTGATATAATATGCTTGTTACATATGAGAAATGAAATAAATGAACTAACATTTCATGCTAAAACACTTGTAATCCATGTTTAAAGAGACCAGGAGTCGACAGTTCTCTGTTGTTGCTACCTGTTGAGGTTGACCTTGTTATAGATAGTGTTCTATGAAATGTGTTTTTCTTGTAGAGAAAATGTCTCCTCGTCATCTTCAAGTTGAGAATCAGGAGAGTGACAATCATAATGCTCTTAACACTGCTAAGCTAGAGCTTCTCGCTCTTAAGGATCAGATGGATGTTCAACTTCGTGACTAATTCTTGAGGGTCATGCGATCCATGGAAAGGGAGATTGTTCGCAATGTGTCTTCGATGTCTGAGTTGATGAGAGAGTTCCAGCTATAACATCCACCTACATTTAATGGGGAGGGAGGACCTCAAACACCCAAGTTTTGGATCGAGTCAATCTAGATGATCTTTAAGCATCTTGAGACACCTGTAGATATGAGGGTGAAGCTTGCAACATATATGCTTCGTGGACCATCCAAGCATTGGTGGGGCATTTTAGAGCAGGTTGGGCAGTAAGAGGAGTTATCTTGTAAGGACTTCAAGATGAAGTTCTTGAGCCATTTCTACCCTAAGATGTTGAGGGATGAGAAGGCTCATGAGTTCATGCACCTGACATAGGAGGGCGTGCCAGTGTTGGACTACATTAGATGTTTCACTGACCTGTAGTGCTTTGCATCATCTTTAGCTGCTAATGAGATCTCCAAGGCAATAAGTTTTCAAGATGTTCTTCATAATGAGATCAGGTCACAGGTGAATGTTTTCTATCTGAGCAGCTTCAAGGACGTGATGAACCAAACACTCATCGTGGAAGGGAATCTGAGAGAGGTCTCAAGCAGCAACCAGACTATTTTAGTAGAGAAAACTATGAACTATTCTAGTAAAAATAAGCATTTCTATGATATTTTTTGCCAAGGTAACAACAAACAAGGCAGTCAGGGCAGTGGGAAGCCATCTCATGGTTGTGTTATGCTATAGTGCTATCAGTGTGTCAAGATGGGCCACAAGTAGCCTCAGTGTTCGTACCCTGCTTTTGAGTGTCAAGATTCTGGCATGATGGACCACCTACAAAGGTTTTGTAGGGGCATGCAACAACGAAGTAGAGGTAGGGAATCAAGACAGGTACCGGAGTTTAGGAAGGACTCAACTACTCCTCAATAGATAGGTATTCAGAGTTCCATAGGAGGTTCTGGTCGAGGTAGGGGACATGGTAACCAGTGCAGGAATGACAGTTTTAGGTAGAGGGAACAACACATATGAGTTAGACTGTAACCCAGGGTAGAGGGTCTAGTCAACTACATGTTATGAAATCTACTCCGGCCTGTGTGAATGCATGACCTTATAACGTCAGAGGTATAATTCTTGTATTATCTACCCTTGCTTGCATTTTTTTAATACAGAGGAATCACATTCCTTTTTTATTCGCTCTTTTTGTAAATGGTTTGGGCTTGGATGTGGAAATCTTATATGATGTTTTGACCATCGATACACCTTTGAGAGTACGATTAGAGAATATCAAACATTGTAAAGTGCATTCTCTAGAGATCAGCGGTTACCATTTCTTCTAGGAACCATTTGTGCTGGAAACGACAGACTTCGATTTGCTTCTTGGTATGGATTGTCTAGTTCTATACCAGGCTCATATCAATTATTACCAAAGGATAATTACCTTTCTATCTTTAGAAAAGAGCAGTTATTCTCACTAGGGTAAGTGAGATCTTCAGACTGGTCATACAAGACTAATTCAATACAGATTGGATTGTCTCATGACTCAGATATCTAGTCTTACTCTAGATGATGGTGAAATGTAGTATGATTATTTTCCTCCAGTGGTAGACCATTTTCATGATGTATTTCCTGATGAGTTATGTGACTTACTGCCTGAGCGGGGGATCAATTTCATGATTGATTTGGTGTCGGGAGTAGATCCAGTTTCTATCTCACCTTACAAGATAAAACCAACATAACTTCGAGAGTTGAAGCTTTAGTTGGAATATTTGGAAACTAAGGGTTTCATATTACCTAGTACATCTCCATGGGGTTATTTAGTTATTTTCACCAAAAAGGATGATGAATATTTGCACTTATGTGTGAATTATTGGAGATTGAACCAAGTGACAGTCAAGAAATGGTATCCCCTTCCACATATCGATGATACCTTTGATCAATTGAGAGGTGTTAGGATCTTCTCCATGATCAATTTGAGATTAGGATACCATCAGTTGAGGGTGATACCATCAGACATACCTTAAAATGATTTTAGGAGCATGTAACGTCCCGGTTCCGGGAGCCGCCCAGAGGTGCCCCGTACCTGGTTGGTCACATGGCCTCAAGCACATTTCATTGAATGCCAGAGGCTGCCGACTAGAAGCAAGGGTCTTGGGCGTGATAGTGGGGAAACTATGCCCTCATTGGAAGAGTAACATAACAGAAGTAAAACAGATAACAATATCGGAAGCAGTAAAACATGCAATAAGTAAACAGTGGAAGTAGTAAACAACGGGAGCACACACATATATATGATGCATGATACATATGTATATGAAAGAAACCAAACAAATAACAATGTTGGAATACAGTAATAAACCAAAGTACAAAAGAAAATCAAGTAAACATATCCACAAAATCGCAAGCTTCAGCTCGGTCCCATGCTCCCCAGCTCCACAGTAATCAAGTACATGAAGTAGAAAAGTGTCTGCCCTTGTCTATACCTATAGTAATATAATCTGTTTGGGCCCAAAAGCATGACCCAAACAGGGTGTGAGAATAATCCCAGTAGACAACCACCCGAATATCTATGCCTAATAGTCAGTGAATATATATGGTTGACAATAAGAAAAAAGAAGCAGTAAACAAGAAAGTACTCAAAAGTAAACAATCCTACAATTTCATTTACAAACATTTACTTTTAAGTATTTAATCAACCAAAAATAAATACAAGCAACCCTATGGGTAGTTATCATAGTCTAACCCCTCTAGCTCACATTACAAGAGAATATATAACAAAGACTCTCTGAGGAAGCACTCACCGTCAATTTCGCCTTTAGTCATATGTGATCAAAGACTCTCTGAGGAAGCACTCACCGTCAATTCCCCCTATAGTCTTTTAACGGTAGTCTACAAACAATCTGAGGAAACACTCAATGTCAATTACTCCTGTGGCCTCGTAATGTAACTATAGACACTCTTTGGGAGCACTTAACATCAATCCCCACTATGGTCTCGCAGCGTGATAATTATAATAGACACTTCGGGAAAGCCCTCAACATCAATTTCCCCTATGGTCTCACTACACCAGGTTCCTACAGCCCTGTGTAAAGCAATTGTGCACAAATGATAATCAGCAGCCAAAGGAAACCTCAATAACTACTTGGATAAACAATCTACAACATATCATAGTATTTTAGTTAATAATTACTCCACCCTAATAATACCAGGCATGGAAAGAAAAGCAGCAACCTAACAGACAAGGCTAGACAAAACAGTCAAAACAAGCAAACATGGGAAAAAACTCCATAGCATGACAAAGATAACCCTATTCTCAAACAATTAACCTCTATCCAAACAAACTAGGCATAGGAGGCAAATAAAAGGGCTAAAATCATAAACACACAATACCCCAAACGAGGGTATTGAACACTTTTGCACATATAACTCAAGACTAACTACAGAAAGGTACAAACCACTTACCTCGACATCGTGAGATCAATATAAATGAACCTCAGGCCTCAAATCTCCCTATAATTCCATAGATCTATAAAAACGCTTAAAACATTCAACTGTGGATAACTCGTGAGAGAGAAGAAAACAGGAGATGAAGTTCTAGAAGAAGGAAGAACTCACTATGGTGATTCCAATGCAATTGACATCAGTCGACTCAGAGAACGGACAATGAGTCAGGGGCTCAGAGAAGATTTGTGGTTGTACAAACACTCTTGGATAAGACGGACGAAGAAGAAGTGCATTCTATCCTTCAGACGTGACCCTCGTCCGTTTAATGAAAAAAAAGTACACGGTGTGTATTTTAAAATTACACAATGTGTACTTGCCTTTTTCAGCCTCCACTTTAGGCGGTCTCTAGGTCACCACACACGGCCATGTACCCGGCCATCACCCAGCTAGTACACAGTCACCTGTGGCAACCGAGTACACGACGTGTACTTATAAGTACACGACGTGTACTCCTGAAATTTCCAGATTCTCCTCTTTTTCTCAAAAACAACCAGAAGCAAAAATGTACCTTAAAAGAAGATCCAGGTTCTTACAAATTTCCCCCTTAAAGAAATTTGTCCATGAATTTCCCTAGTGAGGTGGTGTAGAAGAAGAAACCTCAAACAGCTCCGGCCACTACGATCGTACATCGGCCTCCCTCTCCCAGGTTTCGTCATGTACTCACCCATGCTGCCATAACACTCATACCAGAGGAACAGACCAGCCATAGAGAACCTTCACACTTTAATAAAAAATATAGATAGGATGCTCCTAAAAGGATGCTTCCACCTCTAACTCAACCTCATTGGGTTGGAAAACATGAGACAGGCCTGAGAAGTAACGTCGAAGCTGAGAAACGTGGAAGAAATCATGCATAGCCTGGTACCTCTGAGGTAACTGCAACCGATAGGAAACCAACCTAACTCTCTCCAACACCTCAAACGGTCTGATGTGCCTCAATGAAATTTTACCCTGCGTCCTAATCCTCCTGTTTCCCAACCTCGGTGTGACACATAGAAAAACCTGATTTCTGACCTCGAACTTTAGAGGTCGTCTCCATCGATCAGCATAAGACTTCTGTCATGACTGTGCAGTATCCATTCTCTTCTGAATCAACTCTATCTGCTCTGTGGTCTCCTAGACAAGTCTAGGTCCCAGCATAGCTACCTCTCCTTCCTCCAGCCAGCATAAGGGTGATTGACATGGCCTACTGTACAAGGCCTCATAAGGTGCCATCTGAATAGTTTCTTGAAAACTATTATTGTAGGAAAACTCCACAAGAGTTATGTCCCAAGAACCTCAAAAATCCAGGACACATGCTCAAATCATATCCTCAAGCACCTGAATTGTATGCTAAGACTGACCATCTGTCTGGGGATGGTATATTGTACTCAGAAGTACCCGTGTACCCAAAGCGTTCAATAATCCCTACTAGACCTAGAAAGTAAAACATGCATCTCTTTCTAACACAATGGAGTGCAGAACACCATATAAACATACAATATCTCAGATATATAGTCTACCCAACTCATCAACACTAAAGGTCTCCTTAATCGGTAAGAAGCGGACAACCTTCGTGAGTCTGTCAATGACAACCCATAACGCGTCATTCCCTCGAGGCGACCTCGACAAACCTGTCACAAAATATATCGCGCTATCATTCAACTTCCACTCGGGAATGGGTAACTGTTGTAAAAGCCCTGCTGGTCGCTGATGCTCCGCCTTCACCTGTTGACAGGTGGAACACCTCATGACAAAACCAACAACATCTCCCTTCATACCTGGCCACCAATACTGATGGTGCAGATCTCGATACATCTTGGTGACACCAGGATGAACTGCCCAAAATGAGGAATGAAAGTCTAGCATAAGCTCCTCACGTATATCTACTGGAACCCACACACATCTATAAAAATGCAAGATCTCATCCTCACCTAATACCCATACAGGAATAGGGTCCTCTTCTGAAACACTCCCCTGTAGGACTAGGCCTTCAAAATCTAATAGTTGCCTCGTTGGCACTCGATCAAGTAGAGTAGAGGTAATGACCACAGAAGAAAGAAACATTTTCCCCTGACTTTCATGCACCTCCAAATGAATTTTAGAGAATAGAACCATAAGCTTCCACTCACTGCTGACCTCCTAAATTGCATGTGTCTGAGTCCTACTGCTCAATGCATTAGCTACAACGTTGCCTTTCCCAGGCGTGTAGGCAAGCTCAAAGTCAAAGGACTGAAGGTACTCAACCCACCTTCACTGTATCAAATTCATATCGCACTGAGTGAAGATATACTTGAGACTATGGTGGTCAGTGAAAACCACAAAATGATCTCCCAGAAGATAATGTCTCCAACAACGTAAAGCATGAACAACTGTAGCCAGTTCGAGATCGTGCGTCATGTAGTTCCTCTCATGTGGCCTCAACTGCCGAGACCCATACGCAATTACTCCTCCCCCCTACATAAGCACAACCCCTATCCCAATACTTGATGAATCATAGTAGACAATATAACCCTTGCCCGACTCTAGAAAAACTAGTATCAGTGCTGAAATCAACCTCCATTTCAACTCCTAAAAGGCTGACTCACAAGAATCTGACCATAATTACTTCTCACCCTTCTTAGTCAGGCCCTTCAGTGGCTCTTCTAAGCATGAAAAATCCTGTATAAAATGTTTATAGTAACCAGCAAACCCTAGAAAACTTTGTATCTCAAATACGTTCTTTGGATGATCCCAGTAAACTACTGCTCTCACTTTATCTGGATCTACCGATACTCCTGTCTCTAAGATAACATGACCCAAGAAGTGAATCTGGTCTATCCAAAAGTGAAATTTTGATAGCTTATCATATAAATGATGCTCTCTTAGTGTACTCAAAACGGTCTCAAGATGTGTGGTACGGTCATGTCGAGTGTGAGAGTACGCCAAGATATCATCCATGAAGACTACCACAAAGGAATCCAAGTACGAATGGAATACTCGGTTCATTAGTGCCATGAAGACTGCAGGCGCGTTCGTGAGACCGAACGACATAACCACATACTCGTATATACCATACCTTCTTTGGAAGGCTGTAAGAGGTATATCAGATGGTCTAACGTGCAACTAATGATAACCGAATCTCAATTCAATCTTCGAGAACACCTGAGCTCCTTGAAGTTGATCAAAGAGATCATCAATCCTTGGCAAGGGATATCAGTTATTGACCGTCAACTAGTTCAACTTCCAATAATCCACACAAAGTCTGAGGGTACCGTCTGCCTTCTTCACAAACAAGACAGGCGAACCCCAAGGAGAAGTACTGGGTCAGATGAAACCCTTTGACTGCAACTCATCCAATTGCTTCTTGAGCTCCTACAACTCTGGTGTAGCCATCCTATAAGGAGGAATATACACTGATTCCGCTCCTGGCACAAGCTCAATAGAAAAGTCCACCTCTCGCTCCGAAGGCAAACCTGAAAAGTCCTCTGGAAAGACATCCCTGAAACAATCCACCACTGGAGGAAAGTCCATATGTGAAGTCCCCTGGTCATCCAAATATAGACTAGAAATCTGAGCTATAACTCCTCCTAACCCATGATGCTCGGGTCCCCCTCTGTTCGCCTGAACATCAAATTCACCCTTATGAAGAAACGATATGCCCTCTGGTGATGTGAAACTCACCCTACAATGATAGCATTCGACAACATCCTGGAAGGAAACTAACCAATCCATTCTAAGAATGACATAATAACCTATCATTTCTAGGACATAGATGTCCCAAAAGAAGTGATACCCACCAACCTCTAGAGGGTACTCCTTGAACTGTCGTACACTAGTCGTTCTTGTCCCCAACAGAGTGTCTAACGTCAAGATATCAACAGAAGAAAGGATACAGAGCCCAAGACTCTCCAAAACTACAATAGATATAAAGCTATGGGATTCCCATGTATCGATAAGAGCAAAAGCTAAAGCTGGGGCAACTAGGATCGTACCTCGAACTGTAGAGGGTCCAGGATCCTGCTCTTGCTGGGTCTACTCCACTGCAAAAGTCTGACCTGCACTGCGGCCCTATGACCCTGCCTGCCCACTCTGAGCTGATCCACCCTCTTGTCACTGAAATCCTGGTGACTAGATACCATGTACACAATCTCCACCTCAGTCTGAACGGATGGAATAACTCTAGTTCCTAGACTGGTGAGAAAATGGTGGTGCTGCTCCTAAATGAGGAGTCAAAGAAGAACCCCTATCACCAGCTGCTGGTGAGAAGATCTGACAGAAGCACTGAAGATGACCCATATTACCGCAAGATTGGATTTCCACTGGGTCTCTCGGGCAATGTGGCCTGGTATGCCCGACCTTCCCGCACTGGTATCATACCACCTGGCTACCTGAAGGTGCATCTCACCTACTAGGATCTCCATGTGTAGACTCCCTATGGTGCTTCCTGCTATCAGTCGGAGAATCACTAACTCTGGATGTGGAACCGCCCTGTCTCACAGCTCCAGAATCCCTTAGTTTGAGCTCTGTGATCAGCGCCTGGTTTACTATGAAAGATATAGAAGTCAACCTGAAGATGTTCACCTGAGCCCGAATATCCTGCCCGAGACCATCCTCAAACTTTCGTGCAAGGAACAAGTCATATCCCCCCAAAAGGGTGTAAAACATTGTAGCTCTATGAAGCAAAAATAATACTTAATAACTGAAAGAGTACCCTGCTATAGACTCATAAACTCTCAGGCTCAATCGGCCCTCAAAGTCTCCAGGTAGAAGTAATCGTAGAAGGTATGCTAAAACTCGCCCCACACCATAACCTGCTGGCATCCCGCCTATGAGATCACATCCCACCATCTCTTGGAGGAGTCCCAAATCATATACGTAGCGAGCTTGAACCTCCTCTCTGGAGGCATCTCCAGATGTTCGAAGATCATCAACATGGATTCTATCCATGACTTTGCAGCCTGGGGTCCTCCATCCCCTGAGAAAGTGGGAGGATGCTGTTGCTGAAAGACCCGCATCAATTCTGCCATCGATGGGGCAGAATGCGGTACTCCCTGGAAGGTCTGCATAAACCTCAAAAATACCTCTCGGAACTGTACCTCGACACCTATATCCAAGATGATGGCTGGTGCTAAGATTGACACAACTGGAGGGTCTACTGGTAGTTCTTGATCAGCAATATCTGGTGTCTAATCACTGCCCTGTAACTGGTAGACAACCAGATGACATCTTGGTGGCATGACTCTTCAAGGTCAAGCGTACACCTTAGATCAAGATTAACAGGGACTAAAACTTAGAAGTGTAAGAAGGGAACAAGAGAAAGAAATCATTCAAGTTTTTCAAAACATGGATACACGACGTGTATAATGCCTACACGACGTGTTCCCTTAATCCTTCACATGGGTGTGTACTTCTGACAACCCAGGTCGTGTAACACCCCATACACACAATGTGTTGTCCTAACACAAGGCGTATACTTAAATCATTTTCCCCTGCTTGAGTTCTTCTATACGGCTAAGCCACACGGTTCTCCTAGAACTAGACTACACAACATGTTAGTGCCAGACACATCATGTACTAGACAAACTTCACTGACCCGTGTTGTTAGTTACACGACCGGTTACACGGCTGACTCAACACAAGGTGTTGAATATTGACACGGTGTGTATAACTTAAGTTTTATCCATCTGTGTCGTTAGTCACACGGGTGGACACATGGTCTATACAACGCGGTGTGTACAACTGGTACACGACGTGTTCCCCCAAAGATTTCCCAACCCCGTGCCTCTACCCACACAACCAGTTACATAGTTAGAGACTACATAGCATGTATATATAGTACATGACATGTACTTAAGAAAAGCAGTTCCTTCCTGAAAAGGACACATGGCGTGTATTCATCATTACACGCCGTGTATTCTGGGTTCTTCTGGATAGTAAGCCTCAGAAACTAATTTGGAACCCAAAAAACACTAAAACTAACATTAAGTTGCCAAATTACAATTCGTGAGGGCCCATACTCCCTGTGAATCAAAGCTTTGCATCTTATAAATGTCATTTTCAAGCATAACAGTGTAATTATCCACCAAATTCTGATCCATGAGGGCCCATAACACCTCAAGAACCAAATTTTGGAATTCATTCAAATGAAACCTTTCACAATTCAATACCCTATAAAAATCAGGTAATCTATCAAGGCATTTATCACAAAAATATTCATATCTAGCACAATATCTATCACAAAAACATGAAATCACTATTGCACCCTAAATGGCATGGAATGAATGCATGACATGTGATTTCTAACAAGTGCATATATGATGCATGAGATGGTATACCCTCATCTCATCGAGTTGCAACAGAAATATAACCTTAAAACAAATAACAATAGAGGAAGGAGTAAAACATGCAATAAGTAAATAATGGAAGTAGTAAGAAACTGGATCACACACATATATATGATGCATGATACATATGTCTAGGAAAGAATCCAAATAAATCACAATGCTGGAATACAATACTAAACCAAAGTACAAAAGAAAAGTAAGTAAACGGATCCACAACACTGCAAGCCTCAACTCGGTCCCATGCTCCCCAGCTCTACAGTAATCAAGTACCTGAAGTAGAAGGGCGCTTACCCTTATCTATACCTGTAACAATATAATCTTTTTGGGCCCAAAAGAATGACCCAAACAAGATGTGAGACTAATCCCAGTAGGAAACCACACAAATATTTGTGCCTAACATTCAATGAATATATATGGAAGACAATAAGCAAAAAGAAGTAGTAAAAAAGGAAGTACTCAAAAGTAAACAGTCCTACAGTTTCATTTACAAACATTTACTTTTAAATATTTAATAAACCAAAAACAAATACAAGCAACCCTATGGGTAGTTCTCACATCCTAAACCCTCTGTCTCACATTACAAGAGAAAATATAATAAAGACTCTATGAGGAAGTACTCACCGTCAATTCCACCTATAGTCTTTTAACAGTAGTCTACAGACACTTTGAGGAAGCATTCAACATCTATTCCTCCTATGGCCTCGTAACGTAACTATAGACACTCTGAGGGAGCACTCAACGTCAATACCCCCTATGGTCTCGCAACATGATAATTATAACAAACACTCTAGGAAAGCCCTCAATGTCAATTTCCCTTATGGTCTCACTACACCGGGTTCCCGCAACCCTGTGTAAAGAAATCATACACAAATGATAATCAACATCCAAAGAAAACCTCAATAATTACTTGTCTAAATAATCTACAACATATAATAGCATGTTAGTTAATAATTACTCCACCCTAATAATACCAGGCATGGAAAACAAAGCAGCATCCTAACAGACAAGACTAGACCAAACGGTCAAAACAAGAAAACATGGGAAAAACCTTCATAACATGGAAAATATAACCCTATTCTCAAACGATTAACCTCTATCTAAACAAACTAGGCATAGTAGGTAAATAAAAGGGCTAAAACCATAAACATACAATACCCCGAATGAGGGTATTGGGTAATTTTGCACATATAACTCAAGACTAACTACGGAAAGGCACAAACCACCTACCTCAACATTATGAGATCAATATACATGAACCTCAGGCCTTGAATCTCCCTATAACGCCATAGATCTACAAAAATTCTTAAAACATTCAACTGTGGATAACTCGTGAGAGAGAAGAAATCAAGAGATGAAGTTTTAGAAGAAGGAAGAACTCACTGTGGCGATTCCAACACGATCGACAGTGGTCGATTCAGAGAACAGACGATGATTTAGGGGCTTAGAGAAGATCCACGACCATATGGATGCTCCTGGACGAGACGGAAAAAGAATAAGTGTGTTCTGTCCATCAGATACAACCCTAGTCCGTTTAATGAAAAAAAAGAAAGTACACGACGTGTATTTTAATAGTACACGGCGTGTACTTACCTTTTCTGGCCTCTGCTTTAGGTAGTCTCCAGGTCACCACACACGACCATGTACCCAACCGTCACCCGACCAGTACACGTTCACCCGCGACAACCAAGTACATGGTGTGTACTTATAAGTACACAACATGTACTCCTAAAATTTCTAGAAACTCATCTTTTTTCTCAAAAAATAACCAAAAGTAAAAACATACCTTAAAAGAAGATCCGAGTTCTTAAAAACTTCCCCCCTTAAATAATTTTGTCCCCGAATTTCCCTAGTGAGGTGGCATAGAAGAAGAAACCTCGAACAGCTCTGACCACTGCGATCGTACATCGGCCTCCCTCTCCTAGGTTTCATCTTGTACTCGCTCATACTGCCATTGAACTCATACCAGAGGAATAGACCAACCATAAAGAACCTTCACACTTCGATAAACAATCCAGATAGGATGCTCCTCGAAGGATGCGTCCACCTCTAACTTAACCTCCTCAGGTTGGAAAACATGAGACGGGTCTGAGAAGTAACGTCGAAGCTGAAAAATGTAGAATTCATCATGCATAGCTCAGTACCTTTGAGGTAACTGCAACCGATAGGCAACCTGACCGACTCTCTCTAACACCTCAAATGATCTAACATACCTTGGTAAAAACTTACCTTGCCTCCTAATCCTCCCATGTCCCAACCTCGGTGTGACACATAGAAAAACCTGATTTCCATCCTTGAACTCCAGAGGTCATCTCTGTCGATCAACATAAGACTTCTGTCTTGACTATACAGTAGCCATCCTCTTCTGAATCAACTCTATCTGCTCTATGGTCTCCTGGACAAGTCGAGGTCCCAACATAGCTGCCTCTCCTGTCTCTAGCCAACGTAAGGGTGATCGACATGACCTACCATACAAGGCCTCATAAGGCGCCATCTGAATAGTTACTTGAAAACTATTATTGTAGGAAAACTCCACAAGAGGTATGCGCTTCTTCCAAGAACCTTCAAAATCCATGAAGCATGCTCGAAACATTTCCTCAAGCACCTGAATCGTATGCTTGAATTGACATAATGGAGTTCGTAACTCCATGTAAATGTACAATCTCTCATATGTACAGCCTACCCAACTCATCAACACTGAAGGTCTCCTTAATCGGCAAGAAGTGGGAAAAATTTGCGAGTCTGTCAATGACAACCCATACCACATCATTCCCTCGAGGCGACCTTGACAAACCTATCACAAAATCCATCACGACATCATTCCACTTCTACTTGGGAATTAGTAACTATTGTAAAAGCCCTGCTGGTTGCTGATGCTCCACCATCACCTACTGATAGGTGGAACACATCATGACAAAACCAGTAACATCTCGATACATCTTGGTGACACCAGGATGAACATCCCAAACTGAGGAATGAAAGTCTCACATCATCTCCTCACATATTTCTACTGGCACCCACACATGTCCATGAAAATGAAAGATCTCATCCTCACCTACTGCCCATCCAGGAATAGGGTCCTCTGTTGAAAAACTCTCCCATAGGACTAGGCCTTCAGAATCTAATAGCTGTCTCGTTCGCACTCGATCAAGTAGAGTAGAGGTAATAACCACAGAAGAAAGAAATGTCTTCCCCTGACTGTCGTGAACCTCCAAATGCATCTCAGAGAATAGATCCATAAGCTGCCACTCATTGCTAGACTCCTAAACTACCTGTTTTTGAGTCCTTCTACTCAACGCATCAGCTACAACGTTGCCTTTCCCAAGCGTATAGGCCAACTCAAAGTCAAAGGACTGAAGGTATTCAACCCACCTTCGCTATCTCAAATTCAGATTGTACTGCGTGAAGATATACTTGAGACTTTGGTGGTCAGTGAAAACCACAAAATGCTCTCCCAGAAGATAATGTCTCCAACAACGTAAATCATGAACAACTACAACCAGCTTGAGATCGTGCATCAGGTAGTTCCTCTCATGTGGCCTCAACTGCTGATACTTGTACGCAATGACTCTTTTCCCCTTGCATAAGCATAGCCCCTAGCCCAATACCTGATGTATCATAGTAGATAGTATAGATCTTTCATGGGTTTGGCAAAACCAGTATTGGTGCTGAAGTCAACCTCCCTTTGATACCACTTTGTAATGTTCCAGTTTTGGGAGCCACCCAGAGGTTCCCCGTACCTGGTTGGTCACATAGCCTCAAGAACATTTCCCCAAACGCCAGAGGCTGCCGACTAGAAGTGAGAGTCTTGGGTGTGATAGTGGAAAAACTATGACCTCATTGGCAGAGTAACACAATGAAAGTAAAATATATAACAATAGAGGAAGTAGTAAAACATGAAATAAGTAAACAACAGAAGTAGTAAACAACTGGAGCACACACATATATATGATGCATGATACATATGTCTAGGAAAGTAGCCAAACAAATCACAATGGTGTAATATAGTACTAAACCAAAGTACAAAAGAAAATCAAGTAAACAACTCCACAACATCGCAAGCCTCAGCTCGGTCCCATGCTCCCCATCTCCACAACAATCAAGTACCTGAAGTAGAAGGGTGCTTGCCCTTGTCTATACCTGCAGTAATATAATCTTTTTGGGCCCTAAATCATGACCCAAACAGGGTGTGAGACTAATACCAGTAGGAAACCACCCAAAGATCTGTGTCTAACAATCAGTGAATATATATGGCTGACAATAATAAAAAAGAAATAGTAAACAAGGAAGTACTCAAAAGTAAACAGTCCTACAGTTTCATTTACAAAAATTTAATTTTAAGTATTTAATCAACTAAAAAAAAATACAAGCAACCCTCTGGGTATTTCTCACAACCAAACCCCTCTGGCTTACATTAAAAGAGAAGATATAACAAAGACTCTCTGAGGAAGCACTTACCGTCAATTCCCCCTTTAGTCATGTGTGATCAAAGACTCTCTGAGGAAGCACTCACCGCCAATTCCCCCTATAGTCTTTTAACAATAGTCTACAAACACTCTGAGGAAGCACTCAACATCAATCCCTCCTGTGGCCTCGTAACGTAACTATAGACGCTCTAAGGGAGCCCTAAACGTTAATCCCCCCTATGGTCTCACAATGTGGTAATTATAACAGACACTCTAGGAAAGCCCTCAACATCAATTTCCCCTATGGTCTCACTACACCAGGTTCCCGCAACCCCATGTAAAGAAATCGTGCACAAATGATAATCAACAGCTAAAGGAAACCTCAAGAACTACTTGTCTAAACAATCTACAACATATCATAGCATGTTAGTTAATAATTACTCCACCCTAACAATACTAGACATGGAAATCAAAGCAGCAACCTAATAGACAAGGCTAGAACAAATGGTCAAAACAAGAAAACATGGGCAAAACCTCCATAGAATGGAAAAGATAACCCTATTCTCAAACAATTAACCTCTATCCAAACAAACTAGGCATAACAGGTAAATAAAAGGGATAAAACCATAAACACACAATACCCCGAACGAGGGTATTGGGCACTTTTGCACATATAACTCAAGACTAACTATGGAAAGACACAAACCACCTACCTCGGCTTCGTGAGATTGATATACATGAAACTCAGGACTTGAATCACCCTAGAATGCCGTAGATCTACAAAAACGCTTAAAACGTTCAACTGTGGATAACTCATGAGAGAGAAGAAATCAAGAGATGAAGTTCTAGAAAAAGGAAGAACTCACCGTGGCGATTCCAATGTAATCGAAGAATGTCGATTCAGAGAATGGATGATGAGTCAGGGGATCATAAAAGATCTGTGTCCATACGAACGCTCCTGGACGAGACAGATGAAGAAGAAGTGCGTTCTGTCCGTCAGACGTGACCCTGGTCCGTTTAATGAAAAAAAGCACACGACGTGTATTTTAAAAGTACATGGCATGTACTCGACTTTTTCAGCCTACGCTTTAGCCAGTCTCCAGGTCACCACACATGACCATGTACCCGACCATCACTCATCCAGTACACGGTCACCCACAACAACTGAGTACATGCCGTGTACTTAAAAGTACGTGGCGTGTACTTGCACGAGGGGCTGATGAGAGAGTTTAATACTTCTAGATGGGCGGTACATCTTGGTTTGATAAAGATGTATCATGATCTCTATAGATAGTACTGGTGTTTAGGAATGAAGAAATAAGTATCAGGATTTGTGGCAAGATGTTTCACTTTTCAGTAGGTGAAAGTCGAGCATTAGAGGACAACTGAGCTTTTGCAGTCTCTTCCCATTCTTGAATGGAAATGGGATGATGTCACTATGGATTTTGTGATAGAATTTCCTAGGGAATATCATAAAAATGATGTACTATGGGTGATTATGGATCGACTGACAAAGGTAACCCATTTTTTTCTTATTAGGGAGACCTTCGTAGTTGATGATTTGGGTAGTCTTTACATGCGTGACATAGTTCAACCGCACGGTGTTCTGAGGAGTATCATTTCTAAAAAAGATCCTCATTTCACATTGCGGTTTTGGAAGGGTCTTTAAAAGGATCTAAGATAATAGATTTGTTTGAGAACAACCTACAATCCTTATATTGACGATCAATCTGAGCATATCATTCAGGTTTTGAAAGATATGTTACGAGCCCATGTTTTAGATTTTAGTAGTTCATGAGAGCAATATATGACACTCGTGGAGTTTTCATATAATAACAACTTCCAGGAATCAATCCAAATGGAACCTTTTGAGGCTTTGTATGGAAGGACATGTCGTTCACATCTTTTCTATTTAGAGGCAGGTGAGTCAGCGCTTATTGGGCCTAGTCTCATGTAAGAGACATCTAAGAAAGTTTAGTTGACTAGGAGGCAATTGGTGACTGTGTAGAGTAGGAAAAAATCATATGATGTAAATCAAATATGACCTCTAGTGTTCTATGTTAGTCATTGTGTTTTCCTATGAGTCTATTCTAGGTTGGGGAAACGACGTATTAGAAAATAGGGAAATCTAGCACCCAGGTTTGTCAGGTCATTTGAGATAGTGGATCAGGTCAGTATAGTGGCATACCGATTAACCCTTCCATAGTGCTATAGTGTCATGCACAACATATTTAACATGTCACATCTTCAGAGACAGTATACTAACTCTTCTCATGTGGTGGACATCGACGATATTGAGCTTTGTGCTGATGCATCCTTTAAGCAGCATACGATGCAAATTGTGGACCGTGGTGAGAAGTATCTCTGGGATAGGAATATACCTATGGTTTGAGTGCAGTGGCAGCATGGGAGTTTTTAGGAGGATACCCAGGAGAAAGATCCTAATATGCAGGCACAATGGCTAGACTTGTTCACAGAAACCCCACAGTGATGCTTGAAGTAGCTTGGGGACGAGCTGTTATATGGTGGGGAGGTTGTAAGAACCCATCTTTTTTCTAGATACATACCTATTTGAGTTTTTTATTTGAGCATTGGGTTCTGAGTCTTATCCAAAGATAGAGAGCCTTTGTTGGGGAAAATGACCTAAAGTTCAAGGATGTATATTTGTATGAATTAACGAGGTCTAGATAAATGTGTAAAAAGGGGTTTTGAGAGTTTTCCAAGGGATTGGAAGATATTGGAGGTAGTTTAGATACTTATACAGGAAACTAGGATGAAAACTATCTGCATAACATTTACATGTTGTGTAAATGTATTACACAATGTATAAATGTTTCCAGACACATGTTGTGAACAGTTGTAGGCTATGAACTAATTCATGAAATGAAAAGAATACACATTTTGAAATAAAATTACATGATGTGCATTAGTTGATCAAGATAAAATTCAGTCGAGGTGATGGGTTTTTTAGAATATCCCTCTAAAAATAAATACACAACATGTAAAAGAGTTACACACCATGTAATATCCTGACTAGTAGCTTTAAACAATGTCGTGCGTGAGATTTTTCTCATTCCTTCAGTGCAGATTCCTCCTCTCAACCTAGGATGGTTCTCCTAGTGATTTTGGAGTGCCATCCTCCTTTATGGATATCCTGTTTTTGAGATTGATCTCTGGTAAGTCTTGGGATTTAGTTTTCCCTTCCTCTTTCATTGTTCTCCATTAGGGCGATGGAATCCCTTGGACCACATTTGGGTTTGATGTTAATCTTGATCTGATTTGATATAGGTTTCATCTTTCAATTTTCCACACCTTCATCTTCATTGGTGTTACCCCTTTAAAAGTGTTGCGTTAATCATCAATTAAAGGTTGGGGGTCTAAATCTTAACCCTATGGTCTGTTTAATTGCAAAGTATGTGCAATATTGCGATTGTGCCAATATGACTTGATCCTAAATGAATTAAATGGTGAATTGGATTATTCTTTGAATCCCTTTAGATCCAATTGTTTATGAATGGATTATGAATACCATTTGGGTGATAAAACTCTTGATTATAAATGAATTGACTAATGGCTTAATGTGTGTTTAGCATGACATGAGTTTTTGGTGATTGCTTGATATAGATTCACCTTGGATTGGATTGATTATAGAAATGATGGGCATGTTATTGGTTTATGACCAAATGATAAATGAAATGTGTAATTGAAAGATAAATGGTAATTTTCATAATTAACTATTGAGCCTTATGATATGATACTGTGATTTATTATTGTAATGCTTATATATTAGGCTTGGCCTTGATACATGTTGTAATGCTTATATACTGGGCTTGGCCTTGATGCATGCCGAAATGCTTATATACCATGCTTGGCCCTAATACATGTTTTAATTCTTATACACTAGGCTTGTCCATGATATATGTTGTAAAGATTATATACCAGGCTTATCCCTGATACATGCTATAATGATTTTATATCGAGATCATCCCATATTTATTGATTAAATGCTTATATAGAGAGCTTGACCTAAATTTGTGTGATTTATACCATGGATATATGGTTATGGTTGGCATGATTATGAGAAATGATCAGAGGGATACCAACATAGTGCCAATGCAGGTTATTTGGGTATATTATTGTGGTTGGAATGGTTGTGATACATACTCAGAGATGTTATGACATGGTGTCGAAGCAGGTTGATGTGATATTAATTCAATCATTTAATTAATTAATACACCTGTATATTGCATTATTGCATGCACTTATTATTAGGATGTTTATGTTTAAACACGATGATGTCAACCTACTGAGTTATACTCACATCCTACTGGGGCCATCATTTGGTACCTGAGCATATTACATGGATGTAGTATTTGAAAAGGGCAAGAGACCTTAATGTTGATTGTTTCTTGGTAGATGGGTTGGAGTTTGGATGTGGGACCAACATGGGGCTCGGGACTAGGGGATTTTGAGTCTTTATTCAGTTGGATTTTATTGTTTGGTTTTTCTGTTGTATTGTTTTGTTTATGCTATTTATGTTAATATGATATTTCTTCTTATATGATTATTGAGTTGTATTGTAACTCTATACTAGGGGGTATAGTATCCCCACTATATCCATCTCACCCTCGCTTCTAGTAGGTAGCCTCTGGCATATGGGGAGGTTCTCTTGATGCACACCCATGGTAGGGTGTGGCAAAAGCAAATTATTTTTCTAGTGCAACACAATGGCTGACCAGAGTCATCTCACTTGAGCAGCTTCTCAGTTTTTTCACTTACTTAATCTAATTCTCCTAAACTAATTATTTTTGTTGTTTTAATTATTTAATGAAAACAATGATAAATATTTTTTGGGTTTTTATTTTCTAAAACAAATACATGAAAAATGAGAATTTAAACTAACATGCAATTCCAAACAAAATGAGTTAAGGAAAGAAAGGACTTGGTTTTGGGTTTGGTTTTTGGGTTTAATCATTATTCTCCTTTATATGTTTGATTTTAGTTTGATAATACAAGCATGAAATCTCATGTTTGAACCACTATTCTTTATTTAGGAATTGTGAAAATCATTGAATGCCCAAGTAATCTCAATTCTACCTCCTCCTTTAATCAAGGTTCATGACACACCTTGGTTTAGAGCGTGCCTTCTTTTAGGACCCAACTTTATCGATGTTGTTTTATCCATTGATTAACTCAACTCTATCATGTGAATAACTAACCAATGGAGATAGGAAAAAAAGATTAAATAAAATAATATAAATAGATTGAGTTTCATGTCATTAGTGGGTATTCACCACATCGAGTACATTAACCTCACCCATGCATGCTACTCAAATCTACCACAAACTTAAAAAATAAACTTTAAGAAAATTTCAAGAACACCTTCAACTTCCCCAGGCTAAGACTTGGGTTATCCTCCCATTATTGGGAGTAAGAGATCACTTTGATGGATGAGAGAGAAGAAGAGAATAAAAATAAAATATAAAAAGAAGAAGATAAAATAAAAAGAGTAAGGGTGAGAAAAATAAAATAAAAAGAAGAAAATAAAAGAAAATAATTGGTTTGAGAGAGAGAGAGAAAAAAAAATAAAATAAAAAAATAAAAAAATTATAAATAATAATAAATTTATATAATAGATTAAGAATGATAAAATAGTAATAATAATAATAATAATAATTAAAATAAGAAAAATAAGAGGATGAAGAAGAAGTGAGGATGGTGTATGGTGTTTTTTTAAATCATGAAATAATTTATTTAATTAACTAAAATTGAAATTATAATTGAATAAAACTTAAAACAAAATAAATAAAGGAAAAGAAAATAAAGAAGATTAAGAACAGAGGGGAGAAGGGTGCAGTGGCCCGTGGGCGGATTCCCTCCCTTAGGGATCAATGTCTAGATAGTTCGGAAAAGAGGGATTGACACCTTATATAGGAAACGAGGAGGGGTTTTGGACTTCATGGCTTCCCCAAGACCTGGGGTTTTGAGATTTAAAAACCCTGAGGATCTCAGGTGTTTGAAGAAGCCGCGTAGAATAGATTCACGGGAGGCACATTGGGGCTTCGACCTCTCCTCCTCTGATCATGGCATACATGGCGCACCAACATACATGGAGGACGTGGTAAGGGTGCACCTTGATAGTGTTGGTGATTGGTGTCAATGACAACACCAAGTGGAGGATCCGCGACGGCGCAAGGCAGAGTGACAAAGGTGGTGCTCGAGCAGTGGCAATGGTGAGGCCTGATGTGGTAGTGGTGCTCCTCATCCTTTTCAGCCTTCTAAGTGGCTGGAGGGAGCCATCAAATGGATTTCATGGATTTCTCAGAGGCCTCAATGGCAGAGTGAAGGCACTAAAGTGGGAGTGCTGCTTGACTCTGAGCTTCTCCTAGTCATCCATGGAAGTTATGAGGTGCAAAAGGTGGTATCATGCTTTAGTAGTGAATTTGGAGATCAAACTGAGCATTAGGAGGGGGTAAATGGCATTCCTAGTGATCAATAATGGAGCATGGAAGTGCCAAGCCTACTTGAGGAGGTTTTTATGGTGGATTCCATGGCGTTCATGTGAATCAGCTTTCAACCCACAATTCAAATTACCCATTATTTATTAAAACATCAAAAATCATGGATATTAACATTGAAAACATCAAAAAACCATAATAATTTGTTTAAAAATATGCATCAAATTTATGTATGTCAAATTCCCCACACTTAAACCATGATTGTTCTCAAGCATAAAATCTCAACATGGAAGATTAGAGGGCATCTATGCTGACAATATTCAAATTTCAAAGTAATGAAATAAAACAATTTTCAATGTTAAATAAAAATTTCAAAATTCCACATAGAATATCAATTTAACTTCTAAATTTTCAAAGAAATAATCAATTCAAAAATTTAAATCTTCTCATTTGAAATTTATGGAACTTCTCTTCTCATTCATTCAAGTTCCTCAATTCATTATTACTAAGCATTCCAAATCATGATTTATCTCACTTGAATCTTTACACTCATCACTCATGATAAAATTCAAGTAGATTTATGATCCTTATCCATAGTCTTGTAAATTAACTAATTTATCTACTTTGTAAAGACAAAAGACATATGAAATCACAAGGACTTTCAATTAAGGTTCAAATATCTTTGAGGATTAAGGTTGGTATGAATTGATGTTAAAAATTAAGGCTCAAGGAGAAGGTTAATCTCTTAAAGCATAAAGCATGATATTAAAAATAAGTATCATGAAATTATCCCCTTTATAGTATAAACTCCCACTTACCTTAAACTTTCAAAGCAAAGGTCATGAAAAAATTAATCTTAATGAATGATTTGTGAACCCTCTTGAAAATTTCTCTACTTTTATACTTTTTTTCTTTTTCAAAGAACCTTTTCATTTTTTTCTTTTTCAAAAGTCATGATTTTATAATAAACCTCACATCCACCACATAACCACATATAATAAAAATCATAGGTCTAGTAATGGTGATTTTTGGTTTTCCCAAATCACAACCCATTTTATTATTATTTTGGTTCTTTTTGTCATTTTCTCTTTTTTATATTCAAGAGGGTAAAAACAATTATATATCATGAATGAATCAACAACCATACTTTATTCCCACAATAATCACCCCCACACTTCTTACTTACAATGTAACATCCCATTTACCATGATTACCTTCACCCCCACACTTAAACTTAAAAATATCATGCAATTACTAAGAGGATAGTATGAATGGATAAAAATAGCTTGAAATGTGGCTCATTCCTAACATTTCCATTCATGGTTTCTATGCTTTAAAGAATAATTGAAGTAATGGTGATATTTTTAGGATAAGTACATTTCAAAATATTCCTTAATCATTTTAAATGTATTTTTTTTCACAGTCACAGCTTTGACAAGTTCAAATGAAAGTTTTAATAGGTGACATGTTCCAAGATCACTTAAGAAATATGCTCAAGAATAAATAGGAAGTACTTAGTCTAGAAATACTCTCAAGAATGAGAATTATGATATTGGACAATAACTTAAGTAATGATTAACAATAAAAAATAAATTCACATGAATTTCATAAATTCAAAGCATGAAAAATGGTTGAGGAGTTTCATTTACATGAACCAAACAATTCCCTTAAATCACGAGTCTTCAGCTTAATATTCATGCTTCACTTTAATAATCCAATTCTCCATTTTACTCATTCAATCTCATTAACATTTGAATTATAAAACATAACATCACAAGATTCATAAGAAACTCATGCCTCCTAGACAAGTCAAGTAAAACATGAATTCAAGTGTGGGCATGCAATTTTAACTTTAAAGCTCAAAACATGTTGAAAAAAAATCACAAAGAGTTTAAAAGATAATCATAAAAGTGAACTCCCTTTCCCATGAAGCTTAGTACTATTTCCTCCTTTACTGTTGAAGGGCTTACTTGTGCTATCATGAACCTATAAAAAAATTACTCAATTAATCACAAGGATCATGTCATTTAAGCTAAAAAAGATAAGAGGGAGTGGCCTTCATGCTGGAATAATTCCTAAAAATTAAGTTTAAATCTAAATTCCTAGAAATAAAGTAGAAAGGGATAAGTTTTGGTATGATCTACTAAGTGTCCCCTAAATTTTTACTGCCTCTAAAGGGCGGTACCGGTTGTTATAAAAAGTATGGTGGTGGATGAAGATTCTTTGATTTGAACCACCACATGTGGACTTTCACAGCTTGTGCTTCATCCTTCTTGGTGAGGAATGATCCATGGATAGAGTACACCAACCCCCCTCACAATTAGGTATAGCTTGCATGGAGGGGGTAGGATGAATTATGGATCATCCTCCTTATAGGTTGCTATTTGCGCAACCTTATCTTCCTTATTCAGTGTTGTCTTAACATCAGATGCAAATATGAATGTTTAATGGGGAAGTAAACAAATATTTTCAATTGAATAAAATTTGAATTTTTAATAAGTAATTTCTCCCCTTTAATATGAAAAGACTTTGTTCTTATTTCCTTAGGCTCAACTACTTGGATCTTCTCATGGGCTTCCTCAAGTGCATGTTCATTTAAATCAGTAATCTTTATGTGTTCCTCAACAGGTGTATATATAGTTTCTTCATCTTTCTCCAAGGAATAACAAAGATTTTATGAATCAGAAAATTAAAATAAGTGGGAATTAATACTCAATTAAGATTGAATAAAATCAGAAGATATAGAGTCAAAGAAAGGTTCGACTCCCTAAGTTGGTTCGGTTTCAATATCTATCTCAGTGGAGTGTTATTCTTGGAGTAGATTCTTAGTGGATGGAGGTAGGTAGTTGGGATCCTCCACCTTTACTTCAAATTACACCACTTGGGTGGTTTCTTCCATCAATGGCGCTGGATCTTCTTCTTTACAAGGTTTTAGGAGATCAAGTAATTCCTCACATTAATTCCAAAAGTTATCTAGTTCTTGTTGATCTCCCACATGTAGCTCAATAGGTAATTATTATTTATTGGTATCCTTTAGTAAATCAGGAAAGACAAGTAGATCATATTCTCATTCAGGTTTAGTTTGCTCTGATGATGCATGAAAATATGCAGTTATTTAACCCATTTGGCGTTGGATATCTTCCACTATCTCTCCAAGCTCTTGAATATCATATTTGAGTTTGTGTTTTTCTACTTGATTCTGGAAATCTTATGGGGGAACTTATTCAAAGATATTTGGAGGAAATAAATATGGTTCTTCTTATATCTTGGCCAGCCCTTGATAAAATTTTGGGAAGTACTCTCAGAATTCAATGAGCTCTCTGGCCAATCTTTCAACCACTGGTTGCTCGAGGGTCTCTTTAAGATGCTAGATGAAGTTCTTGAATTCATAATCTATGCTCATTTGGCTCAATTCTCCCCTAATTTTTCTAGACCACATGGAAAAACTATCTTTTGGAGACTAGGGTGATTCAACCACTAGTTCTTTCACCTATGAGTAATTTTCAGTCTATTCAAAATAATAATCATTTGAATTAATCATGAATTTTTTTAGTTTTTATTTTTATAAAAGAAATAAAATCTATCTAAAATGTGAAAATATAAAAATCAAATGAAATAATGATTGGATCCTCGGTAATGACAACGGTTTTGATGCACACCTGTCATAGGGTGTGACAAAAACAAATTATTTTCTTAGTGCAACACAATGGATGACTAGATCCATCTCACTTAAGGATCTTCTCAGTTTGTTCACTTACTTAATCTAATTCACATAAAATAATTATTTTTATTGGTTTAAGTATTTAATTAAAACATTGATAAATATTTTGGGGTTTTTTATTTTCTAAAACAAATACATGCAAAATGAGAATTTAAACTAACATGAAATTCTAAATAGAATGAGTTAAGGAAAGAAATGACTTGGTTTTGGGTTTGGTTTTTCGGTTCAATCGTTATTCTCCTTCATATGTTTGATTTTAGTTATATAATCCAAACATGAAATATCATGTTTTAACTACTATTATTTATTTAGGAATTATGGGAATCATTGAATGTCTGACCAATCTAAATTCCACCTCCTCCTTTAATCAAGGTTGATGAAACACCTTGGTCCAGGATGTGCCTTCTTCCAGGACCTAACTCTATCAATGTCATTTCATCCATTGATTATATCAACTCCATAATATGAAGAACTAACCAATAAAGACAAGGAAAAAATATTAAACAAAAGAATAAAAATAGTTTGAGTTGCATGTCATTGGGGGGAAGTCACCACACCAGGGATATTCTCTTCACCCATAGAACATGAGCCTCATGCTAGTTGGTGAGGAATCGAAAAATACATCCAAGAGACCTCAGATCAAATCTGATTGGAGACATATTTCTGGGTTACCATAGCAGTACTGTAGCAGGTACTGTAGCAGTCATAACTATTCATCCATCTGGCCTTTAGGCCACTGGTTTGGTCCTCAGGTCCTACAAGGATTTTAGGCCACCCAAGGACTTTGGTACAGTTGTCTCTCAAGGCCTTTGGGCCACCTCAAGGCCTTCATGCCACCCCAAGGACTTCGAGCCACATGAATATGCATATGTACCAGTCAGACTATATGGGACAAGGCTCCAAATGAGGATTCAGAGCAAACTCATTCACCAGAGCAGAGCTAACCAGAATTGGAAGAATGAGAGAGTATGACATTTCCATCGGTACCGGGCCTGTGTAGCTCTACACAGGATAGCTAACCGAATGACCTTGCGAAGGTGGAGTGCTGATATCATGACATGTGATGAGGAGGAGCAGTTCCAAGTTGTCTTGTCTGGGTGATTTCCTCTAAGACCTCCTCCAAATCCTTTTTTTATTTTTTTAAAATAAACCACTTTTTGGGTGAGTGGGAACCTTACAAACACTGAATACAATATTGAAGAACCTCCCTCTTAAAACAGCATTACACCTCTTACACCATTATGAAAAGACACATTTAAAATTGAAAATTCAAATTCAAAAAGTAGGAAAAAAATCGCCTGTGCAAAATGAGAGCTACCATGACACAATTGCAACCATCATCACCTCACCGACCTTATCATCTCGTCACTACCACCGCCTTCCCACCGGCTCATCACCATCACTACCATCTGGTCACCTTCATCACACCGCTTCTCTAAACCACAACCATTGACGTCACCACAATGTCGTCGGAGCCGAATCCTCATCCGGTTGCTACCAACCATTCCAACCAACAATCACAACATCACCGAGAAAGAACCTCAATGCAATTGTCGTCGCCGGATAAAAAGCGAGCACCATCACTGATAGAGGAAACCACAAACTAGGGACGCAAACACTAGAATAAAACCTGAATAGATCGAACCTCAAAAATGACCTCCTCGAATAGCCTTGCTGATGAGACCATCATCACTAGACCGAAGCCACATAACTGCCAGTGCACTCCAGTTGGAATCCACCGAGACCCTCTAAAATTGTGAAACAAACTCCCAAAACTCCTCTGGAAAGAACACGTTCCACAAAACAGAGCTATTGAAGAATCCAGATCGAGGAAGAACTTGACCAGATGACATCCTATCATCACTTCACCTTCTTTGATAGCATCCTTGTCACAACTCAAACTCACCCATGTCATCACCATAACTCCAAGAAAATCCATCGTCGAACCAAAAAGATGGGAATAGAACTAATGAAACCCCCCAAAAGAAAACACCCAAAACACCGAGAGAGAGGAAGAAAGAATGAGGTTGGAACCCTAATTGAAACCTAGAAAAAATCACAAAAAGAAAGGTGAAAGGCAACCAAAGATCGCAACAACGAGGGGATGAAACCCTAAAAAGTAACCCGGGGCTGAAACCCTAGAAGAGGAAAAAAGATACGCCGAGAGGACCCTAGACCATCAAATCGTTATCCCAAAGCCTCGGTGTGTCCATACCTCTAGATCCTACCTGGAGCGGAGCTATGGAACTCGAGGCCAGAGCACGGAATGGCAGAGAGAGAATGAGGGTGAGAATAGAATACGAAAATAAAATATATTAGAAAATAAAATAGAAAAAATAAGAAAATAAAAGATATTAGAAATAATAATAAATTTATTTAATATTAAGAATGTTAAAATAAGAATGATACTACTACTACTACTACTACTAATAATAATAATTAAAAGAATAAAAAGAAGAAGAAGATGGAGAAGATGAAGAAGAAGAGAGGATGGTGGATGGTGGATTTTTTTTAAAAAAACATGAAAGAATTTATTTAATTAACTAAAATTAAAATTACAATTTAATACAAATTAATAAATAAATAAATAAAGGAAATAAAAATAAATAAGAATAAGAACAAAGGGGAGAGAGGGGTGTAGCATCCCATGGGTGGATTCCCTCCCTTGGGGCTCGATGTCCAAATAGTTTGAAAAGGAGGGATTACCTCCTTATATAGGCAATGAGGAGAGGCTTTGACCTTCATGGATTCCCTAATACCCATAGTTTTGAGATTTAAAAACCATGAGAATCTTGGTTGTTTGAAGAAGGCACATGGAATAGATCCACACATGGATTATTAGGGCTTCGACCTCTCCTCCTCTGATTATGGCATACATGGCACACCGCCATGCATGGAGGACATGGAAAGGGTGCACCTTGATAGTATTGGTAATAGGCGACAATAACGATTCCAAGAGGAGGAGCCACAATGGCACGAGGCGGAGCAACAGAGGTGGTACTTGAGCAGTAGCAATGGAGAGGCCTAGTACGATAGTGGCACTCCTCATCCCCTCTAGAATTCAAAGCGGTCAGAGGGAGACTTAGAATAGTTTTCATGGATTTCTTTAGAGCCTCGGAGGTGGAGTGGAGGCGTGAAAGTGGGAGTGAAGCTCAACTCTGAGCTTTTCTTGGTCGTCCATGGAAGTTACGAGGTGCTCACTAAGGTGCATAAGGTGGTCCCATGCTTTAGTTGTAACGTCCCCGACCCGAAAGCCACTAAACCGGTGCTCCGAGCCGGGTGGTTACATGACCTTAAGCGCGCCTCCTCATACGCCAAAGGCTGCTGACTAGTAGCAGGGGTCTATGTAGTCAAGTGAGGAGACTATACCCCCTTTTTATCAGAGTATGCCACAACAAAAATATACCAATAGTAGAAACAATAATTAATAAACCAGGAACTTGTATAACAACCAATTCCAAACAATAAATATGCCATGTCATACTACAAGTGCAAAAGTGGACAAAACCCCAAAATAAAGACAATGACCAAAATCCCCAAAATGGTCCAGACTCCAAGTCTGGATCCTCCACCAAGTGCTACCCATGTCCACCCACTATCTAGAAAGGACCTTTGACCTTCTCCTGACCTGCAAACATGAAGTCTTCTCGGGTACCCAACGACGACCCGAGAAGGGTGTGAGTACAACTCAGTAGGCCACCACCAACGGTGTCTACAAAATATCTAGTCTAAACAGATAGTGCATGCAAGAGAATATGAATGATAATTTCCAAGTAATAATCTAAGGTACCATTATCCAGTTTAGAGCCAAGCCAATGCCACTTCCATTACCATTCATTACACACCCATTATCACCATTTACTATTTCATCACATTTCCATGGGTTAATCACATACACTATGTTACATGGGTCTAAGGCCAACAATCACATGCAAGAGGTTAAACACATAGTTATCCTATCTCACTAGGACTAACCCCTCATAGCAACCATAACCTCACCTCGAAGCCTCAGTCTGGGTGGTGTAACCGTTAGGAGAATAGACCCTCAGTACCCTTTCCTAACCCGTGCATTTAGGGTGGAGTTTAGAACCTTAGTCTTCAATCAACCCATGGGCGTAGATCCTCAAGTCGTACCCCACTCTACGAATCCATGTGCACATGCTTATATATAAGTAACCATCAACCATCCAAACCATTGCCCTTCGACAACACTATTCACCACAACCCACATGGGAAACCACATCATGCCTTAACCCATTAAAACATTACCATTTCACATCATTTAACCATTCAACCAATTCCCATGTGTTATGCCTATCTCACTAAGCATTCAACATTAAACCCATAATCTATCCCATTATGGTCTTTAATCCGTTTACGCATTAACCCATTTAAACTGTTCATCATTCCCATGAATCAATCATTTAACCCATTCCACTTTAACCCATAGGTTATTACCAAGTCTAGGTTCATCACCTAACTTCTATTCCAAGTTAAACCAATCATGCCAACACATTTATCAAGGGCTCTACAATTCATTACAACAAGGTCACTTGTTTAATATCAATCCCTAAATCCGGGAAATGCCAGCACATCCCATGGATGGCCCCAATTAGGCCAAGTCTATCCCAAAACATCCCACAGGGATCGTGAGGGTTCCCATTTTCCATTTTAAACCCCATTATTACAAAACATGCCAAGGTTATCCAAAACATAACCAAAGGAAAGCAATAACACAACTAAACATGAACAAATACCCAAATAACTATGGGATATCACTTGTAGACCACCTACCTCAAAACTGAGGTTGAACGCACTCTCAATCGAGTCCTTAGACATCAATCCGACCAAAATTTGTAGCTTCACCCTAAAACTCACCCAAAAGTTAGGGTTTTAGAGCTTCAAAACGAGGGGGAGATAAGATACAAACTCTAAACCAAAAAGAGAAGCAAGGATGGGATTAACCTTACCCGGAGCTTCGATCCGCAACCAACGACACCAAAAATGCCTTAGAATAGAAGGAGATCGGTCTCTTAGAGACTTTGGGCATTTTGCTTCGTGCCTAGGGTGGAGAGGGAGGAAAAGAGAGGAAATACCGAGTGGGGTTTTAAATCCTGGAGTGGAAAACTTGTAATTTTTCCCAACTTTAAGTGGCCGCACGGTTTATCTGCACGGTTTGGAAAACCGTGCACAAACCGTGCACATGCCACTGTCTGGAGGAGGAGGGGTTTCACGATTTAGCTGCACAGTTTGCAAAACCGTGCGCAAATCGTGCGCATGCTTCTGTCGGGAGGAGGAAGGGTCTCACGGTTTATCCTAGGTAGGCTGCACGGTTTGCCTGGTCATGCACAGGTCGTGCGCCCTGGCCTGTCTTGCCTAGATTTCCTTTCTTCCGTGTCCCAAGCCCTCAGAACATCCCTAAGGCCTCTCACATAGTCAGGAAACATCCCTTGAAGCCTGAAACAAGGGATTCAACCAAAACATAACGAAAACATACCTTTCCAAAACTAGGATCTTGCAACCTCCCCACCTTATAACGGCTCGTCCTCGAGCTGAGTTTCCAAGCCTCATTGATCCACCGAAGAGAAGAGTTCGGGCCACTGAGCCCAAATATCCGATTCCCTCTCCCAAGTTTCTTCCCGAACTTTCCCATGCTGCCATAGTACTCGCACTAATGGCACAACCTTTCCTCGCAAGACTTTTTCACTACAATCCACCACACAAACCGGATGCTCCTCAAACGATGCATCAGCCTCAAGCTCTACATCCTCGATATCAACCACGTGAGATGGGTCAGGGTGATACCGTCGAAGCTGTGACACATGAAACACATCATGAATCCCACCATACCGCTGTGGAAGAGCCAATCGGTATGCCACTGGTCCGATCCTCTCCACAATCTCAAAAGGTCCCACATAACTGGGCGCTAACTTACCCTGCCTTCGTATCTGACGGTGACCCAAAATTGGAGACACCCGAAGGAACACTTTACCACCCACTGCAAACTGAAGAGGTATATGCCTTTGATCTGCATACGACTTCTGCCTACTCTGAGCCGTAGCCATCCGCTTCCTGATCAACTTAACTCTATCTGAAGTCTCCTGCATGAGACTTGGCCCCAACAACTCGGATTCACTGACCTCTAGCCAGCACACCAGATATCTACATGGTCTCCCATAAAGAGCCTTAAAAGGTGCCATCTGAATCGTAGCCTGAAAAATTTTGTTGTAGGAAAACTCAACTAACGATAGGTGTCTCTCCCAAGAACCACCAAAGTCCAAGACACAAGCTCATAACATGTATTCCAACACTTGGATCGTACGCTCCGACTGCCCGTCCGTCTGCGGGTGGAAAGCCGTACTCAAAAACACCTGCGTACCAAGAGCCTTCTGCAACCCTTGCCAGAAATACGATGTGAAACACGGATCTCGGTCCGAAACTATGGTCCATGGCACACCATGCAACCGCACTATTTCCCGAACATACAGCTCACCCAACTAGTCGACTATAAGGGTCTCCTGAATCGGTAAGAAATGAGCCACTTTAGTTAACTGATCCACAACCACCCATATTGCATCATTCTTCTGTGGTGTCCTCAGAAGACCCACGACAAAATCCATTGTCACATCATCCCACTTCCATTCTGGAATGGGAAATGGATGCAACAAACCACCTGGGCGTTGATGCTCGGCCTTCATCTGCTGACAGGTAAGACACCGTGCCACAAAGCCCACAACTTCCTTCTTCATTCCAGGCCACCAAAACTGCCTTCAGAGATCACGGTACATCTTGGTCAAACTAGGATGCACTGCCCACTTTGATGCATATAACTCACACATCAATTCTTCCCGCATACACTCTCGCACAACCACACGATCATGAACACAAACAACTCCGTCCACACCGACGGCCCAACCAGAAGGTAGCTCCCCACCTTTAAGATTTTCCTTCATGATCAAACACTCAGGATCATCAAGATGACCTTCCTTAACTAGACTTAAAAGTGTCGACTCCATCATTAAGGAAGCAAGAGTGACTTGACCATTCTCCTCCTGCACCTCCAGGTGCATCTCTGCAAACAAAGCCATCACCTTCCACTCGGTACTGGATTCCTGAACCACCTGATTCTGAACCTTCCTGCTCAGAGGATCAGCAACACTTTTTACCTTTCCCAGCATGTACACCAACTCAAAGTCAAAATACTGGAGGTATTCAACCCATCTTCGCTGCCAAAGATTTAGATCCCGCTGTGAGATGTACTTTAAACTCTTATGGTCGGTAAACACGGTAAACCGTTCTCCCAATAGATAGTGCCTCCAGCACTTCAAGGCGTACACTACTACAGCCAACTCAAGGTCATGAGTGGGATAATTCCGCTCATGGGGTCTCAACTGACTTGACCTGTAAGCCACCACCCGCTCATCTTGCATCAACACAACCCCAAGTTCGATTCCAGACGCATCACAAAACATGATGTACTTCTTACCCGATTCAGGTAAGATCAAGATAGGTGCAGTCGTCAGCCGCTTCTTCAACTCTTGGAAGACATTCTCACAAGCCTCAGACCATTCGAACCTGATACCCTTTTGATCAAGCCCGAAAGTGGTGCTGCCAAGTGATAAAAATCTTGAATGAACCTTCAGTAATACCCGACCAAACTCAGAAAACTCCGAACATCAGAAACACTCTTGGGCTGCTCCCAAGATACAACTGCCCGCACTTTCTCTGGATCCACTGACACACCTGCCTATGAGATGATGTGACCCAGAAAATGTACCTCACCTATCCATAATTGACACTTGGATAGCTTGGCGTATAGCCAGTTCTCTCTTAGCGTACCCAAGACGATGTCAATATGTTGGGCATGATCGTCATGAGTTTTCGAGTACACTAAGATATCGTCTATAAAGACAAACACAAAACGATCTATATAGGGATGAAAGATCCGGTTCATCAAATCCATAAACACTGTCAGTGCATTAATCAAGCCGAAAGGCATTAACACAAACTCAAACAACTTGTACTGACTCCGGAAAGCTGTCCGAGGTATGTCGAAAGATCTCACCCTCAACTGGTGATAACCTGACCTTAGATCAATCTTATAAAACACCGATTCACCCCTCATTTGATCAAATAGGTCATCAATTCTAGGAAGAGGGTACCGATTTTTCACCGTCATCTGATTTAATTTTTGATAGTCAACACACAGCCTTAACGACCCATCGTCCTTCTTTGTAAAAAGAACAGGAGATACCCAAGGCGACGTACTAGGAAGGATAAAACCCTTACACTCCAACTCATAAAGCTGAAACTTCAGTTCCTGGAGTTCTGCTGGTGCCATTCGGTATGGAGGAATAAAAACTGGCTCCGCTCCCGGCAACAACTCGATCGTGAACTCAACATACCTCTCAGGGGGTAACCCCAAGAAATCCTTAGGAAACACGTCCTGAAACCGATCCACCACAGGATGGAAATTAGTTTGTTCCCCTCCCTCATCATCATCAAGCATGATACATGCCACTTGAGCCACGAGTCCACTCATCTGTTGACAAAACGGCCCCACACGCCCTGCTCGAATATCCCATTCGCCACGGTGGGCATAAGCGTCACCCTCAAGCGACCTAAACAATACTCTGTGATGGTAACAGTCTATGTGCACCTGATACAAAACCAACCAATCCATTCCCAGGATTAGGTAAAAACCTGACATCTAGAGAATGAACAAGTCCCACAGAAAATGATACCCACCAACTTCCAAGGCACATCCCTTGAACTGCTTGATATCCTCAACCTGCACCCCCAACAGAGTGTCAATTGAAATAACTCCACACACAATCTCCACAAGTAAACCCAGTGCCACCACAATTTGAGCAGAGATAAAAGAGTGTGTGGCACCTGTGTCAAACAATATACTAGAAAAAGTAGAAGCTACAAGGATCGTACCTTGAACAGTCGACGGTCCAGCCTCACCATCACCAGGTGCAAACTGAACTGCCTGAAGCTGACTTGCCCCTCTACCCTGGGCTCCAGCCTGAACTCCCTACGCTACACTGTCCTGCTGGCGTGAGTGATCTTGCCCTGGAGTTCCACGTCCACCGCCCCTTCCAGTACGGCCCGTGGAGCTCCAACTGCCTTCTTGATATGGGGCAACTGATCCCCTTACCACATCCGGTTCCTGCCTTCCACTATCATACTCACCCAACTGCTGAGGTTTTTTGTAGAACTTCTACACATGTCCCATCCGGCCACACGAACAAAACTCGACTAGAGGTCGAGGACACTGACCACGCATATGCCCTGGCCTACCACACTGATAGCAGAACACCTGATTTCCACTATGAGAGGATGAAACTCTCTTCCAACCACTTTTCACACTTCTTCCATGCTATGAGCTCTCATGGCGTCACTTCCGACCTTCGGTAGCTGCACCGCTCGTCTGCCCTGCTAGCACCACAAGCCCACTACCCGAAGCTCCCTTTAGGTTTCCTTCTGAGATTAGCGCCTGATCTACTACCTCTATGAACCTCTTCAAGCAGAAGATGTTTACTTGAGACCTGATCTCATATCTTAGACCATCCTGGAAATGTCTTGCTACCGCTACCTCATCCCCTACTAACACTGGGACAAAGCGTCTCAAATCAGTGAAGCGACTAGAATAGTCCATCACCGATAGCGACCCCTGAGTCAGGCTCATAAACTATGAATCCTTCTCCTGTCACAAGGTTTTTGGGTAAAAATGCTTCAGAAACTTTTCCTGAAAAACCTTCCAAGACATTCCCTCAGCCTGCTCAATTTGAGCCTGAATGTCCCACCAACACCTAGCCCGACCCCACAACATATAAGCGGCCATCTTCACTCGCTTTTCAACTGGGGTCTCCAAATGGTCCAGTATCGTCTGGATAGACTCTAACCAGAACTCTGCTGCCTCTGCCCCACCCTCTCCAGTGAAGGTTGGAGGGTACTGCAGCTGGAACTCCCTAGTCAGCTCAAACATACTCGGTCCAACCCACCCTGGGTCCCGATCCATCATCTGCATAAGGCGAGTCAAGTTCTCTCAGAACTGGTCTTCTCTACCTTCATTGATCACCACATTTTCTTGCTCCTCTACTATAGGAGTGTTCTCAGCAACACCCTCCCGTTAACTGACATCGTGGTGGCATTTCTCTACAATGCCAAGCATGAGATTTAGCACACATACCACATAACTTTCATGACTCCATCAAAATCTCTTTACTAGCTACAACAAACCATTAATATACTAACCCAACGACATTTTACAACTTGTTTCAAATCCTATTACTCCATTAAACATCATTTACACACTTGTTTTATTTCATTATTCTCATTATCTCTTGGTTTCATGAAATGCATGATGCACCCTACTTTCCTGCCTCACACACCCACCCCGTGCGTGTGCATAACACAATGCATGTCACCTATCTCCCTAGGTGCCTACAATGATGAATGAATGCAAATCCTCGTGCCGTTAAGGCCACGGGACAATGTCATAAAACAATCACATCAAACCACATGTGCATCACCCAACGGTGAAATATCATCAACTGTAACATCACACAACCAAGAACATCATTTCCCACCCAGGGTGACTTGGGTTTCCCCCATACCTGGGTTAGCTACTCCCAAGCACGAGCTCATTACCAAGGCCCGACACGTCTTAACCCTTGGCTACCAATCCCAAATAACAAGACCTCAGATAAGGAGAAGAAATACCTCCTTTGATACCACTATGTAACGTCCCCGACCTAGAAGCCACGAAACCGGTGCTCCGAGCCGGGTGGTTACATGACCTTAAATGCGCCTCCCCGTATGCCAAAGGCTGCCGACTAGCAGCGGAGGTCTATGTAGTCAAGTGGGGAGACTATACCCCCTTTTTATCAGAGTATGACACAACAAAAATATACCAATAGCGGAAACAATAATTAATAAACTAGGAACCTATATAACAACCAATTCCAAACAATAAATATTCCATGTCATACTACAAGTGAAAAAGTGGAAAAAACCCTAAAATAAAGACAACGACCAAAATCCCCAAAATGGTCTCGACTCCAAGTCTGGATCCTCCACCAAGTGATACCAATGTCCACCCACTATCTAGCAAGGACCTTTGCCCTTCTCCTGACCTGCAAACATGAAGTCTGCTTGGGTACCCAATGGTGGCCCGATCAGGGTGTGAGTACAACTCAGTAGGCCACCACCAACGATGTCTACAAAATATCCAGTCTAAACAGATAGTGCATGCAAGGGAATATGAATGATAATTGCCAAGTAATTATCTAAGGTACCATTATCCAATTTAGATCCAAGCCAAAGCCACTTCCATTACCATTCATTACACACCCATTATCACCATTTACTATTTCATCACATTTCCATGGGTTAATCACATACACTATGTTACATGGGTCTAAGTCCAACAATCACATGAAAGGGGGTAAACACAACATTATCCTATCTCACTAGGACTAACCCCTCATAGAAACCATAACCTCACCTCGAAGCCTCAGTCCGGGTGGATGCAACCATTAGGAGAATAGACCCTCAGTCCCCTTTCCTAACCCGTGCATTTAGGGTGGAGTTTAGAACCTCAGTCTTCACTCGACCCATGGGCACAGATCCTCAAGTCATACCCCACTCTACGAAGCCATGTGCATATGCTTATATATAAGTAACCATCAACCATCCAAACCATTTACCTTCGACAACACTATTCACCACAACCCATATGGGAAACCACATCATGCCTTAACCCATTAAAACATTACCATTTCACATAATTTAACCATTCACCCAATTCCCATGTGTTATACCTATCTCACTAAGCATTCAACATTAAACCCATAATCTATCCCATTATGGTCTTTAATCCATTTACGCATTAATCCATTTAACCCATTCATCATTCCCATGAATCAATCATTTAACCCATTCCACTTTAACCCATAGGTTATTACCAATTCTAGGTGAATCACATAACTTCTATTCCAAGTTCAACCAATCATGCCAACACATTTATCAAGGGCTATACAATTAATTACAACAAGGTCACTTATTTAATATCAATCCCTAAATCCAGGAAATGCTGGCACATCCCATGGATGGCCCCAATTAGGTCAAGTCTATCCCAACACATCCCACAAGGATCGTGAAGGTTACCATTTTCTATTTTAAACCCCATTATTACCAAACATTCCAAGTTTATCCAAAACATAACCAAAGGAAAGCAAGAACACAACTAAACATGCACAAATACCCAAATAACTATGGGATATCACTTGTAGACCACCTACCTTGAAACCACAGTTGAACGCACTCTCAATCGAGTCCTTAGACCTCAATCCGACCAACCTTTGGAGATTCACCCTAAAACTCACCCAAAAGTTAGGGTTTTAGAGCTTCAGAATGAGGGGGAGAGAAGATACTAACCCTAAACCAAAAAGAGAAGCAAAGATGAGATTAGCCTTACCCGGAGCTTCAATCCGCAACCAAAGACACCAAAAAAACCTTAGAATCAAAGGATATTGGTCTCTTGGAGCCTTTCGGTGTTTTGGTTCGTGCTTAGGGTGGAGAGTGAGGAAAAGAGAGGAAATCCCGAGTGAGGTTTTAAAGCCCGGAGTGGCAAACTTATAATTTTTTCCAACTTTAAGTGGTCGCACGGTTTGTCCGCACAATTTGGAAAACCATGCGCAAACCATGTGCATGCCACTGTCTGGAGGAGGAGGAGTCGCACGATTTAGCCGCACGGTTTGGAAAACCATGTACAAACCGTGCGCATGCTTCTGTACGGAGGAGGAAGGGTCGCACAATTTTTCCTGGGCAGGCCGCACGGTTTGCCTGGCCGTGCGCAGGCCGTGCGCCCTGGCCTGTCTTGCCCAGATTTTCTTTCTTCCATGCCCTGAGCCCCTAGAACATCCCCAAGGCCTCTCAAACATTCAGGAAACATCCCTTGAAGCCCGAAACAAGGGATTCAACCAAAACACAATGAAAACATACCTTTCCAAAACCGTGATCTTACATCGGTGGTGAAGGTAGAGATCGAACTGAGCTTTAGGAGGTCAGAAATGGAATTCCTGGTGATCAATGATGGAACATGGAAGTGCCAAGGTGGAGAGGTAACTGCAGTGTGATGGCAGTCCTCTTCTCCTCTGGCCTTCACACCATCCAAAGGAGGCTTTGATGGTGGTTTCCATGGTATTTGGGTTACAGGAGCGATGATGGATTGATGTTAGGCGGTGGAGCGACCATAGCATGACAAAGTACGACAGAGCTATTGTCCCACATCAAAATGGGATGGCTCCATGTGAGCCTTTATAAGTAAGGATACAGGATCCCATCGACAATGAAGTCGATGGGGGTGTTGGAGGATGCCCCTCACCACTGTGGCCTACCCTATCCTAGCGAGTCTCTCCTCCCACGATTGTGCGGGCTTGACTATCGCACACTCGTGCACTCAACTTTGGCATACCTATATAGACCATGGATTTGATCCCCATAGGCCCCTATGCACGTGCCTGATTCCCTCATGCACCCTGTGGTTCGAGATGGCCTTCCCACTAGGCCCTTAGTCGGATGGCCCTAAAAAGGGCTGACTATGTGACTTGGGATTAGTGTTTGAGGGCTAGCCAACCATGGGTATTTTTTTTGAGTAAAATCCTAAAAAAGTGTTAGAAAAATTTCAACACTTATAAAATTTACTAAACAAAATTTTAATGAAATAGTTTCAAAAATCTAAACTCATTTCTAAATTAAAAATCATCAATTTTTTAACCATTTGAATCAAATTTCAATCCGTAATTCAAATTACTCATTATTTATTAAAACATTGAAAATCATGGGTATTAACATTGAAAAACATAAAAAAATCATCACAATTTGTTTAAAATTATGCATCAAATTTATGTCTGTTAGCATTTGAGGTCTCGTAATCAACCCTTTCTGGCCATGTGAGAGAGTTTTGGATGAGGGGATGTTACATTGTTGTTGATATTATTACCACTACCGTAGTTATTATTACATAAATCTTTAAAATTGAAACATATTTTTTCTAATTTTAAAAATATTATTATTTATATTTTTTAATGTTATTTACTTAGTCTTAATCAAGTTTTATTCCAATAACATTATTTATGTGTTTAATTTTTTTAAATGTATTATTTTTTATTTGAAAAAATAAAATAAAATTTATTTCCAAAATATATTTTATTTTTAAACCCTATAATAATATTTTATATTTTAATAATTCAAATTACTTTTTTAAATTTAAATTTAAATATAAAAATACAATATATTATAACTTAGTTTTCTTAGTATGATTTTTTTTGTAATGATAAATTGTATGTTGGATTTGTTGTCAATTAATGTTGGAGATGTTGTCAATTATGGTAGATATGTGCATTAAAAGGCCGACTATGGCATTGTGGTTTAGAGCACGCTATGGTTTATCCTTACATGTACCATGACATAGTGTGAGACATTATGCCATGATGAATGTGTATGGGATTATTGTTTTGGATGATAATTCCCGATTTGGCCCCCACATTCCACTCTAACTGTCATTCTCAATTGGATCATCATATTATGACAACTAGAGGAGTTTGAAAGTACAAAATTAATTGTTTAAACATTAAACTATGAATCATAAATGAATATCCAAGAGTTACAATAGTTATAACTCATGAAGTGTTTATGAAACACTCTATTTCATATAGCCAATTGTTTGGTATCTAAAGGGTATCCATTGATGGTGTTGGGTTTTTGTGTGAAAACTATTTTTTGGTTAAATGTTGTAATTTTAAGAAGTTAAGACTCTAGAAGATACACTTGGTAAACCGAATAGAGACAAAAATATCTTCACCATTGGTGATCAGATTCATGTTAGTGAAAGTAATGTTGGGAAGCAGAACCTCCATGCAATCAACTGATGATATAACTTATGTTCTCTGAAATATTGCAACTATCAATGGTTCTCCAATGTAGAATTAACCACCAGAACCCTTTGTGTCTTATAGCACCAAAAATAGGAATTGAACTGCACCCTAATCAATGCTAATAAGATGCACCACTCATAGCTTCTGAACAACTAACAAACAAGATTTCAGAGAGACAAAAGGAATAGATAAAAATGAATGCAGAAAGAGTTATGTGGTTCATAATTTCATCCTACATCCACGGGAGAACACTACCAAACTTTATATTGCCATAAGTATAAAATACTACAAACACTATATCTAAGGATACAATGTTACACTTTTAATTACTCATATAATACACATTAACAATTGGTGCCACCTCTTCTTTATAGAGGCCATTAGTTGGTCAAATAGGTTTCATTACCATCTGATATTTGCGGTCGACCGTCCATTGACCTCACTATTCTTAAGTAGCTTACACTTCCTCATCCACTACAACTATTGGGCTATTCATAGCCACAATTTGGTGAACATGGACTAGCTTTGTTAGATCCCATTAGAAGTTTTCCAACTTCCAGAAACAATACCTGTAGGTTGAAGACATCGCTGTGAAGGTTTCAAGTATAATAAAAGTGTCTATTGGTCATATACAAACTCATATTTTTGTCATAATATACAAATAATTTGAGATATACATGATGAATAATGCCAAATTAAATCTAAGATTAATTAATAGAAATACTTAAACCAAGAAGATATGATCTTTTCACATATAATTTATAATTAATTTGTTTAAATAAAGAAATATATTTTATTGAATTTCTTTCTTCTTTATTGATGATCAAATGAATACCACTTTTCATACCACCATTTCATTATATGAATTAAGGTAACATTCCCTCTAGTGATGATCTACACGTGTTTTACAAACCTCTGATTATTAGCATAGAATTCTTTAGGTGTTAGCATGAATGATTTAAAGGTTACGACGATTGTTGTCGATTGCACCAAAACCCTTCAAGGTGAGAAGGAATCATTTTGGTGGAGGAGGAGATTTTTTTGCATTCTAGAGATCATTCTAAAGGAAGATCTCTGTAGGGATTTTAAGGATCTTCTCTAGAACTTGTTGTGAACAACAATAAGAAAAATGGACAGAGTTTCAAAAAATGTCATAACGAAGTTTAAATAGAGATAGGATTAGAAAATAATAACTACATAAGGGCCTACACTGTTTTCTTAACCCATGATGAACCCTATGTGTAAGTAATAATTGAATTATTATTATTTTCTTGGAATGCACTAAACTTATAGATAAAATAATTATTATTTCCTTGAATAAATAATTTAATATTTATTCATATAACATCTAATATAACATTTCTCATCATACCATTAAACTCGGTCCACCAATCCTCCTCAATATTTATCGAACCTTAAATAAAGATTATTTATTTAATTAAATAAATATCACTTCATTATTCTCTAATAAATAAATAAATATCATATTCACTAAATTAGTGAATAAATATTTATTAAATATAATGCCCCGACCCTAGTTACCTAGAGTCGATGCATTATTACATAACATTGGCATGATCACAAAAGATCAAGTCTCAAAAGACCGATTAGTTTAGTAGCCTTGGAAGTACTAGATACATACATAAGTTTTACATTACATCATGAAATAAAACAACAACAACATTTTGTCCCCTTTGAACACACTTATATTCATTAGCCTATCCCTGCAAGTCAACCATAAAATACTTCTTCACATCCTGGGAAAAATAAAACATAGAAAGGGGTGAGCTCAGATGGTTAGTAAGGATAACAATATAGCAAAAACTTCCATAAATAAGCATAAACATTTAAGGAAATGTATAAGAGTAAAACATAAGACTTTTAAACTTAAACTTCAACATGATATGGAAAATATAAATCAAATAATGCCATGTACTTATTCACATGGATATTCTACTAGTTGAATAATCACATTCAATTTCAAAATCCAATTTCATAATGATGGAATGCATAATGCCAGACTTCATAACCATATAGTCAAGGACTCGTGCCAAGACTACAAATAAGATTTTGTCAAGTCCTTGTTCCAAGACACTATTTTGTCTCATGAGACCTACCGATGCATCGAGGAGCTATAGAGGGCTCCACCCATCACTTACTAAGTCCAATGCATTCCTCATATGAAAAGGTTTAAACATAACATAAACATTCGTATTAAAACTAGCATATAAAATGCAAATAATTTATCCATAAACCATGAATGGTATAAAAATAACACATCCACAGTAAAACATATCACAAAACCTTCAATATAATATGGAAGATTTGTATCATAATAAATCAACTTCAAACAAGTTTAAAATCCATCAAAGGATGTTGACATAGATGAAATGAAAACTATATAAAAGAAATACCTATTTATATTTTGAAACCATTTAAAAGTCACATAATTATAAAAGAAAACATTTATTTTGGAAGTATTCTCATAAGCTTGTAAGGGAATCTTTGAAGGTGTTATAATAGCGGAAAATAGCTGCACCCTCTGTATAAGTTAAAAAACATTCTTTCCTTAATTTTGTCGAAAAGGTCGTAAAGGACCTTGTTTGGAAAACGACAGAAATATTACTTTATAAATATCTTATAAAAAGTAAAACAAGGGTATAAGTGACTTTAACCCATAGTTCAGGAAATAGTAAAAATGTTTTAAAATACATTTTTAAGAAACACAGATGTGGATGATAAAGTGGTTCCAATAGATATGTATAAACAACCTAGGATAATGAAGAGATTGTAGAATCAACACTTACCTTGTAATTTTCCTTGATCGAGGGTATATCAACCTTCTGTATAATAGTTAAATAATTGTTATTAAATTATAAAAGAACCAAATACATAAATATGATATCATATATGATCTTCTAATATTGCTTTGTTAATAATATTTTAGTAGTATTATTGTTTCAGGTGTTAACTGATTCATATTCCTTTATATGTTTTGTTATGTAAGTAATGTTTGATATAGATAGGATGTATTTGATTCATATCCAGAATGATATTAAGTTTAATGGTTACGATGGGGAATGAATTTCATCGCGTTCATAGAGATGGTAATCCGTACGTACGTACGAGCGACAATATCATTCTATTGATGGTGAAATTGTATGTAATTGGATGGTATATCATATATACAGAATCATTAACATGTTATATTTATTATTTACATTAGTTATACTCATTATTATACCCATCCAAATAATGAAGCGTTTGAATAACCAACTACACTACGACGTGGAGACGGTAAGCCGTACGTACGCACGTATGGTGACATGTCATTCATAGGATGGATATAATAGTGAATATGGTTGTAACATATTTATAATAACATCACAGTATGTATAATATACTATAGTTATTATTTTGGTATGGAAACAACAAAGAAAAAGGAAGTGGAAAAAGAAAAGAACTTTGAAAAAAGGGTGGTGAAATTATTACCTCTTCTTCGGGTGTTTCCTTTTGAGTTGATCAAAAGGTCTCCTTAGGTTGGCTTTCAGATAAAAGTAAGGCCTCTAGGTTTAAGTGAGGGTAGTTGGGAGGATATTTGGTTAGGGGTTTTCCGAGCCAAATGGCTTTGGAGGTGTGATTTTGAGAGAAGGGGAAATACCTTTTTATAAGAGAGGTGAGGGTCACTTTAGGAAAAGCATGAAATATTATTTTATTATATAATCATATTTGGTTTATAATGGCCCCAAAATGATTTATTTAGAGTATAAGGTAGGTATGGGTCACAAAAATCTCAACCAATAGGTTTTAAACAGGTTTAGGTTACCATATTAACCATATCTTTTAGATTTAACTCTTAGTTAAATAGTTTAACTTTTACCATGTATTCTTGTATTATTATAATAAATGGTTAATAAACTTACTATAAAATTACAAGTGAACCCCAAGTGGTTCATTAATAATATATATATTATTATTTAAGTCCTTTGTCTAAACCTTATATTTTTAGGACTATTATATCATTTAATAATATAGTATTTGTTTTAAAAACTCATTTATGTCAATTTTGACACTATTTGGTATTTTGTTTTTGGGAAAGTCATTACAACATGATTACTTCAAAAAAAATTCATTGAATAAACCCTAACATGTCATATTAGTCTAGAAAATTTGTGTAATGCATCAAAAGTATCAATTTACATTTATTTTGATATTTATAATATCAATTATTTTAAATATTTCATTAATAAGGTAATTACTACATCATCATCGTGTCATAAATAAATTTAATTATTTAATGTCTAAAAATTATAAATAAAATACCATTATATAGGAAATATTTTTTAGCTTTATAATGAATATTTATAGTCAAATTTATCTTATGTATAACCCTATATTAAAAATGGTTTAGTTATTAAATTTTGAATTTAACACTTTTAACTATTCTTTAAATAAAATAATAATAAATGTCCTAATCTAATCCAAGTGGACCAAAATGATCATATTTTATCCCTAAGGTTGATTTTAGTCGAAATACACTAATACAATATAATTAGGACATGTTTTAGGGTAATTATAACATCATTTTTTCCTTTAATTACCCTATTTACTTTTAACCGTGATAAATAAAAGTCAAAAGTTACTATTCGCTAAAAATTATTTTCATCTAATTGAACCACATTTTACTTACTGATGTCAACCATGTCTCTCAGATTTTTGAAATTCAATTCACAGAAGCGGTAAAATTATGTTTTATGCAAATTTTCAAATGCGCCTAGAAGGTGGGTAAAAGACGGTAAAAAGTTCAATAAAATTATATATATATATATATATATAATATTATTATAAAATTACTCTAATGAATTACATTGAACATAAATAGGTATTAGGTACCTATTTTTACCTAATATAAATTTAAATAAAATAACTAATTATTTAAATAAAAATCCAATTTTAAACAATAACGCAGTGTTTTCACTATTCATCAAAAATTGAAAGTTTTCAGAAAAATACCAAAAATTCACCTAAGCTAATTTCAATATTCTTAATTCAAAAATGAAGTCCATTTTGAAAAATAAAATTTATAAAATTTCAAAAAGTGGGTATTACTATTCATAACAGCTAGTTTGATTGGTCATGGTGTGTTAAAACTCCAAGTTGCGTACAACGCAAGCTATTGTATTATTCAAAGGGTAACATACCGTAGAAGCTTTATGTGTTACATTCTGCCCTCCTTCAAATAATTTCATCCACGAAATTTCTAGAATATTACTGCATAAAAATATTTGAATGGTTCTTCATCATAAGTTCCTCGGGTTCCCATGCCGCCTCTTCCATCTTTTTGTTTCTCCACAGAACTTTCACCAGACGAGTCGTTCGGTTTCTCAACACTTGTTCTCTGGTATCAAGAATTCTGATAGGATCTTCGTAATAAGACTGGTCGAGTTCCAGTTCTATTTCTTCATAGGTGAGTACATGCATTGGGTCAGGCGTGTATTTTCTCAATAATGATATGTGGAACACATCATGAACTTTAGAGAGAGTTGGCGGCATTTCCAAATGATAAGCTACAACTCCAATTCATTCTAGAATTTCGAAAGGTCCGGTGTACCTGAGACTTAATTTACCCTTCTTACCGAAATGTATAACACCCTTCCATGGAGATACCTTCTAGAAAACTTGATCTCCTACTTGAAATTCCAAATCCTTCCTTCGGTTATCGGCATAGCTCTTTTGCCTATTTTGAGCTGCTTTGATGTGGGTTTGGATAATCTTCACCTTTTCCATTATTTCCTCAACAAGTTCTGGGCCTACAAGTTTTCTTTCACCAACATCATCCCAACAAGTTGGTGTGCGACATCTCTTTCCATATAACGCTTCATATGGTGCCATATGAATACTTGAATAGATGCTATTGTCATAGGAAAATTCTACGAGAGGTAAATATTGATCCCACATATCTTGAAAGTCAAGTGAGAAAGATCTCAACATGTCTTATAAGTTTTGGATAGTCTATTCTGATTGTCCATCAGTTTGAGGGTGGTAGGCAGTGCTCAAACAAAATTCAGTATCCAAGGCCTTCTGAAGACTTTTCCAGAATCTTGATGTAAAATGGAGATCACGATCAGAAAAAATCGATTGGGGTACTCCATGAAGTATTATAACTTCATTAATATATAGTCTTTCTAAACTTTCAAGTGGTAAATCTTCTCTTATAGAAAGAAAATGTGCTGACTTAGTAAGATGATCAATAATGACCCATATTGCATCATTCCTTATAGGAGTTTTTAGTAGCCCCATGACAAAGTCCATCATAATATCATCCCATTTTCACTCAGGTATGGGAAGAGGTTGCATGAATTCTCTAAGATGTTGTCTTCCAGGCTTCATTTGTTGAAAAACCATACATCTTGCCACATAATCAACAATCTCCCTCTTCATGTTGTCCCACCAAAAATATTCCTTCAAATCTCTATACATCATAGTGCTACCAGGGTGTATAGAGAAATTAGAGCTATGAGCATCATCTAAAAATTCCCTTTTTAGATCAGACATGTCAGGAACACAAAGTCTCTTCCCAAATTTCAAAATTCCATCTTCATATACGAAGTCACTCAATCTCTCATCATTCACAGCTCTAATATTCTTTTGAAACTCCTCATCATCAGTATGAGAACTCTTTATCCTTTTTAGTAAATATAGTTTGGAAACCATTTGAAAAAGTATTGATGTTTCACCTTCCATGGTTATTCCCATATCCATCTTTACTAGATCCATGAAAATAGGATCCCTTTCAACTCTCATCTTGTTCAAAACTCCATGATCCTTTTTGCTCAAACATCTTCCACCTTATTTTCCTTCCTCGGGTGGTAGTGTATAGTGCAATCATAATCCTTGAGTAATTCAAGCCATCGTCTTTGCCTCATGTTGAGTTATTTCTGTGAGAAAATATACTTCAAACTCTCGTGATCAATATAAATCTCACATTTTTCACCATAGAGATAGTGTCTCCATATTTTCAGAGCAAAGATTACAAATTATAATTCAATATCATGAGTGGGATAGTTTTTCTCATGAATTTTTAGCTATCGTGATGCATAGACAATAACCCTATCATTCTACATAAGGACACAACCAAGTCCTTTTTTGATGCATCACTATAAATAACAAACCCATCATTCCCCAATGGTAGAGTCAGGATAGGAGCATTGACTAATATTCTCTTCAGTTATTCAAAAAATTCTTCACACTCTTTTGTCCAAACAAATTTAACCCCTTTACGTGTGATCTTGGTTAATGGGTTTGCCAATCAGGAAAAATTCTGGACGAAACATCGATAATAACCTGCTAAACCAATAAAACTGCATACCTCAGTTATACTCATCAGTGCTGGCCATTCTTGGATTGCTTTGGTCTTTAAAGGATCGACATAGATTCCATCCTTAGAGACAATATGGCCAAAAAAATAAATTTTCTGAAGCCAGAATTTGCACTTACTAAACTTCCCATATAATTAATTTCTTCTGAGGGTTTTCAGAATAGTACACAAGTGATTTTCATGATCTTCGTAGCTTTTTGAGTATACCAAGATATCATCAATAAATACCACTACAAAGTCATCAAGATATTCCTTGAAAATTCTATTCATTATATCCATGAAAACAGAGGGTGCATTAGTTAGTCCAAAAGGCATTACTATAAAATCATAATGCCCGTACCTAGTTCGAAATGCTGTTTTTGGAATGTCTTCCTTCTTCACACACAACTGATGATATCCAGATCAAAGACCAGTCTTTGAAAAATATTGAGCTCCATGAAGTTGATCGAATAAATCATCAATGCGAGGTAGGGGATACTTGTTATTTATTGTTATAGAATTGATCTCCCTATAGTCAATTCACAACCTCATAGATCCATCTTTCTTCTTAACAAAAAGAACAGGGGCTCCCCATAGAGAAACACTAGGGTGAATAAATCATTTATTACCCAATTCCTTTAGTTGTTTCTTTAGTTCCACTAATTCCACAGTGGCCATTCTATAAGGGGTCTTCGATATGGGCCTTGAACCAAGAATTAAATCAATGGAAAACTCAATTTCTCATTCCAGAGGATGTCTAGGTAAATCCTCTGGAAACAAATCAACATATTCTTATACAATAGGTGCATCCTCTATTCGAACATTTTTTTCCTCACCCATAGTTATTTAATTCTCTTCCTCCCCAATAATTGAATTTAGTAGAGCTACTGGGGGTGGATATACATAAGAATCTGGTGGTGACGTTTCTGCTCTAAATATAAGGTACTCCTTATCATCATAAAAAATTATAACCTCCTTCTTCTTACAATAAATTTTTGCATCATGATCTTAAAGCCAATCCATATATAGGATTATATCAAATTCAATCATGGGTGTGACGATGAGATCAACAAATAAAGAACATTTATATGCCCTAATGGGGACTGATTCACAAAACTTTGTTGCAATGATACTTCCCTTAGGAGTTTTTACTGATAACTCCCTTGTTAAATCAAATTAGAAATATCTAATTTTCTTAGAAAACTGGGAAGATATGAAACAATGCAATGATCCAGAATCAAATAAAGCATTGGATAAACTTGAGGAAACCATTAAATTACCTTCCACCACATCTTTTAGAGCTTCAACCTTAGCAGTAGTGATTGCATAAGCTTGGAATTTCTACCTTGGTATTTTCTGAGGTAAGTTTCCTTGGCGCTTAGGATATTAATTTACATAATGCCCTATTTATTTACAATTATAGCATTCAACATTGACAACCTCTTTCTTTCCCTTGTAATCACGAGCTTAGTGGCCCTTTTCACCACACTTGTAACAAACTCCCATTCCCTTCAGGCAAGTACCGGGGTGTTTCTTCCCACATTTACCACAGGATGAATATTAAACTTTTCCCTTCTTCCCCTTATTTCCATTTCCAGAGTGTTTAGCAGATCTCTTCTTCTCTTGCTTTTCTTTAAAGTCATAAGACTTAGAGAATTCATTTTCTGTCTTGATAACACATGAGACAATATCTTCGTACGATGAGAAGGATTGTGAGACTAATTCTTGACGAAGAAATGGTTTTAACCCATCAAAGAATCAATCAATCTTACTCCTTGGGTTATGTATATAATCTGATGCATGCCTTGATAACCTTGTAAAGTTAGCCTCATACTTTGCGATATTCTCATCCTCCTTTTGCCTCAAACTCAGAAATTGTCTTTCCATATCTGCTCGATGGTCACAGGGAAATTATTTTCTAAGAAAAGATCTTTAAACTCACTCCATTACATATTTGATATTTCTTCATCCTTCTTTGTGTTTTTAATTAATGACCACCATTGATCTTCATCTCCTGTGAGGTGATAAACTGTCATGATAACTTTTTCCCTTTCGCTACTCCCCAAAGAATGAAATATTTTCTCTAAGGAACCTATCCATTGCTCAGCTACAAATGAATTTGTAGTCCTATTGAACATTGGTGGTTGTTTCCTCATAAATCGGTCTAACATTGATCCTCTGTATTGTGGATCAGGGTGCTTCATATGGGTAAGGTTATTATTCATAACCCGAGTGAGTTGTCCTAGTACGATGATAAGATGATCAGCACCAGTTGCATCACCAGCTCCACTATAATTATCTTGAGTAGGAGGGAAATCCCTACATGGATTATGTGCGTCGATACAGTTTCCATTCCCTCTACTAGGCATCATTTCTAAACAATGGCATACACTAGATTAGTTTATGAATCGCAATACATAATTCCAAACTTATAAAACACTTAACATAAATTGAACAGTTTATTGATATAATCCATAATCATAAAAATGTTTTCTTTGAGGAGGTATATACTCACAAATACTTCATAATGGTTTTTAAAGAAAATGTGAATTATCCTAATCATATCCCCTGGGAGTGTCATAACCAATAGTGCAGCAAGACCCATTGTCGTGTACCAGGATACCCCGGGTCAAGCACAAAACTCCTTGTTAGAGTTTTCACTCCTCGGTACATCTGTGCCAGAGATGCATCTACTTTCTCGTATCCAGATAGGGATTTATTACTTGGAAAACTCACAAAATATCCACATTACCAAAATTCTAGGAAGTTCTTCAATACTAATCCTCAAAGTTTATCTTAGGGTAATGTTCTCTAATCAGAGTTTTTCTAAATCTAGCTTCCAAGGTTTGTACTAAACTTCCTCTGATACCAACTGTAACACCCTGATCCTAGTTACCCAGAGTCAGTGCATTATTACATAACATTGGCATGATCACAAAAGATAAAGTCTCAAAATACCGATTAGTTTAGTAGCCTTAGAAGTACTAGATACATACATAAGTTTCACATTACATCATGAAATAAAACAACAACAACATTTTCCCCTTTGAACACACTTATATCCCTTAGCCTATACCTACAGGTTAACCATAAAATAATTCTTCACATCCTGGGAAAAATAAAACATAGGATGGGGTGATCTTAGATGCTCAGTAAGGATAACAATATAGCAGAAACTTTCATAAATAAGCATAAAAATTTAAAGCAATGTATAAGACTAAAACATAATCCTTTTAAACTTAAAATTCAGCATAATATAGAAAATATAAATCAAATAATTCCATTTACTTATTCACATGGATATTCTACTAGTCAAATAATCACATGCAATATCAATAACCAATTTCATAATGATGGAATTCATAATGTCAGACTTCATAACCACATAGTCAAGGCCTCGTGCTAAGACTAAAAATAATATTTTGTCAAGGTCTTGTTTCAAGACACTCGTTTGTATCATGAGACCTACAGATGCATCGAGAAGCTATAGCGGGCACCGCCCATTACTTACTAAGTCCAATGTATTCCTCACATGAGAAGGTTTAAACATAACATAAACATTCATATTAAAACTAGCATACAAAATGTCAATACTTTATCCATAAACCATGAATGTTATAAAAATAGCACATATACAGTAAAAAATATCACAAAACCTTCAATAAAATATGGAAGATTTGTATCATAATAAATCAAATTCAAACAAGTTTAAAATCCATCAAAGGATGCTGACATAGATGAAATGAAAACTATATAAAATAAATACCTCTTTCTATTCTGAAACCATTTAAAAGTAACATAATTATAAAAGAAAAAGTTTATTTTGGAAGTATTCTTATAAGCTTGTAAGGGAAGCTTAAAAGGTGTTATAATGGCAGAAAATAGCCACACTCATCGTATAAGTTAAACAAACATTCTTTCCTTAATTTTGTCGAAAAGGTCGTAAAAAACCTTGTTTGGAAAACAATGGAAAGATTACTTTATAAACATATTATAAAAAGTCAAACAAGGGTATAAGTGACTTTAACCCATAGTCTAGTAAATATTAAAAATGTTTTTAAATATATTTTTAAGAAACACATATGTGGATGATAAAGAGGTCTCAGTAGATACTCACGTATAAACAACCTCAGATAATGAAGAGATTGTAGAATTAACCCTTACCTTGTACTTTTCCTTGATCAAGGGTATGTTAACCTCCTGTATAATAGTTAAATAATTGTTATTAAATTATAAAATAACCAAATACATAAATATGATATCATATATTATCTTCTAATATTGCTTTGTTAATAATATTTTAGTAGTATCATTGTTTTGGGTGTTAACTGATTCGTATTCCTTTATTTTTTTTGCTACCTAAGTCATGTTTGATATAGATAGGATGAATTTTATTCATATCCAAAATTATATTAAGTTCTTAAACATTATTTTTAATCATAAAATGAAAATTATTCTTAAATGGTTACAATGGAAAATGAATTTCATCGCGTTCTTGGAGACGGTAATCCGTACGTACGCACGAGCGACAATATCATTCTATTGATGGTGAAATAGTATGTAATTGGATAGTATATCATATATAAATAATCATTAACATGTTATATTTATTATTTAAATTAGTTATACTCATTATTATACCCATCCAAATAATGAAGCGTTTGAATAACAAACTATACCACGACGTGGAGACGGTAAGCCATACGTATGCACGTATGGTGGCATGTCATTCATAGGATGGATAGAATAATGAATATGGTTGTACCATATTTATAATAACATCACATCATGTATAAGGTACTGGATTTATTATTTTGGTATGTAAACAAAAAAGAAAGAGGAAGTGGAAAAAGAAAAGAACTTTGAAAAAAGGGTGGTGAAATTATTACCTCTTCTTTGAGTGTTTCCTTTTGAGTAGATCAACAGGGCTCCTTAGGTTGGATTTCTGATAAAATTAAGGCCTCTAGGTCTAAGTTAGGGTATTTGGGAGGATATTTGGGCAGTGGTTTTACAAGACAAATGGATTTGGAGGTGTGATTTTGAGAGAAGGGGAAATACCTTTTTATAAGAGAGGTGAGAGTCACTTTAGGAAAAGCATGAAATATTATTTTATTATACAATCATATTCGGTCTATAATGGTTAAAAAATGATTTAGTTCGAGGATAAGGTGGGAATGGGTCGAAAAAATCTCAACCAATAGGTTTTAGACAGGTTTATGTTACCATATTAACCTTATCTTTTAGATTTAACTCTTAGTTAAATAGTTTAACTTTTACCATGTATTCTTGCATTATTGTAATAAATGGTTAATAAACTTACTATAAAATGCCAATATAACCCCAAGTGGTTCATTAATGACATATCTATTATTATATAAGTCCTTTTTCTGAACCTTATATTTTTAGGACTATTATATCATTTAATAATATAGTATTTTAAAAAAAAACTTATTTATGTCAATTTTGACACTATTTGGTATTTTGTTTTTGTGAAAGTCATTACAACATGATTAATTTGAAAAAAATTCATTGAATCAACCCTAACATGTCATATTAATCTATAAAATTCTTGGAATGCATAAAAGTATCAATTTACATTTATTTTTATATTTATAATATCAATTATTTTAAATCTTTCATTAATAAGGTAATTACTGCATCATCATTATGTCATAAATAAATTTAATTATTTAATGTTTAAAAATTATAAATAAAATACCATTATATAGGAAAGCTTTTTATATTTCTAATGAATATTTATATTTGAATTTATCTTATGTATAACCCTATATTAAAAATGGTTTAGTTATTAAACTTTGAATTTAACACTTTTAACTCTTCATTAAATAAAATAATAATAAATGTCATAATCTAATAAAAGTGGACCAAAAGGATCATATTTTATCCCTAAAGTTGATTTAGGTCGAAATACACTAATCCAATAGAATTAGGACATGTGTTAGGGTAATTATAATATCTTTTTTACCTTTAATTACCCTATTTACTTTTAACCGTGGTAAATAAAAGTCAAAAGTTACTGTTCACCAAAAATTATTTTCGTCTTATTGAACCACATTTTACTTACTGATGTCAACCGTGACTCTCAGATTTTTGAAATTTAATTCACATAAGCGGTAAAATTACGTTTTATGCAAATTTTCAAATGCACCTAGAAGGTGGGTAAAAGGCGGTAAAAAGTTCAATAAAATTTTATATATATAATATTATTATAAAATGACTCCAATGAATTACATTGAACATAAATAGTTATTATGTATCTATTTTTACCTAATATAAATTTAAATAAAATAACTAATTATTTAAATAAAAATTCGGTTTTAAACAATAACGTAGTGTTTTTTACTATTCATTAAAAATTGAAAGTTTTCAGAAAAATAACAAAAATTCACCCTAAGATATTTTAAATATTCCGAATTCAAAAATGAAGTCCATTTTGAAAAATAAAATTTAAAAATTTTAAAAAATTAGGTATTAATATTCATAACAGGTAGTTTGATTGGCCGTGGCGTGTTAAAACTCCAAGTTGCGTACAACACAAGATATTGTATTATTCAAAGGGTAACGTACCATAGAAGTTTGGGGTGTTACATTAAATATCCATATAACTAAACTAATATTTTTTTACCTTGTGAATAAACCATAATAAATAAATATTATATTCACGTAATTAAATATTTGATTACTAGGTGAAAAAATATTCCTTAAATATTCAACTCACACATATATTCTCTTGAATAACTGGTAACTGAATATACTCAGTGTGTGACCCTATAGGACCCTTTCTCAATGACATTAGGATATACTACTTAAATTTGAAGGTTATCTTCTAATAACAGGCTAAGACTAACATATATAAAGAAGTTGATTTCATAAAGATATACAACCTCCTATTACATTTTTTAATATAATATCTTTATCTTGATATCTATATTCAAGAAGGTTTCATTTCGGTGTCATCAACTTATGTGATCAATATCTCTTTATTTAACTTTCTAGAAATTAACTTTCCAATAGAACACTATGACCATGAAATTAATTAGTTAGTTCCATTCCCATAAAAGGGATTGAGATATCAACTTCCACTAAACTGAGAAGGGAAAAATTATTTCTCACATTATTCATTAATACAGTATTACTTGTGGCACTCCCAACATATCCTACTCTTCCGCGAACATATGTTGTCATAGTTTTCATTAATACATCAAATTACATGAATAATAATATTAATTAATAATAATCTTACAATTTAAGGATCAATACACATGTACATAGACATGAACATTCAATAACATATATAAATGTATATTTCCCACTGGCGGGTCAGGTTCTCATAATCACCTACTCTAGAAATTACCAAGGGTGTACCCTGTAAGGAAGTGTCTCAAAGTACTATAAGTCTCCACCTATGATAGACTACATAATTATTTTCTTTACAAATGATTTTTTATGGCTATAAAACATATATTTAAGAATATTATCAAGGCACTTTTAGGTTATCATCATAGCGGGGAACTGCTATGACCTTTCAATGTGATAGTTACCTCTAAGACATTATCACATACTACGTCATGCAGAATAATAATAATGATGTGATAATTTTTTTTATTAAAATTCAAAATAATGAATATAGGTAATAATAAAGTATGTAGAAGTTAGTTCTAGGGCACCAACTCCAACAGACTCCCACTTACACTAGAGTCAACTACTAACAACCTTCAGTCTGCTAGCTCTCACATGATACTCATGCTTATGATGAATTAATTCTTTAGTCAAGGGGACCACCATGTTTTCTTCCATGGAAAATCTACTCACCATGAATTCACCCCACTAATAAAAATCCCTCAAGTGGTGATACTTTTTAAGTATGTGCTTTGTCCTTTGATGCGACCTTAACTCCTTTACGATATCTACCACTATAATATTATCATAATACAATGCGACAAAGTCTTTACTACTAGGCACTACATTGAGGTCTTGGAAGAAGTTTTGAATCCAAACTACTTCTTTAGCTTCATCATAATCCACAATATACTTATATTCCTCTACAGAATCAGTGATGATTGGTTGCTTTGATCTCTTTCTTCTCACAGCTCCTCCATTGAGACTGCAGAAATATCATAATTGTGAATTTAGATCATTATGATATATTTGGAAACTAGAATCAGTATATCCTCTGATAACCAGATCCCTATCTCCTCCATAAACTAGGAACATATCCTTAGTGAACCTCAGATACTTAAGGATAGACTTAACAACAGACCAATGGTGTTCTCCTAAACCATCTTGATATCTACCTACCATGATCAAGACACATGGAATATCAATTCTATTACATAACATGACATACATGATAGATCCTATTAGAGTAGAATATGAGATATTACTTACTCACACACACACTCTCTCCTATTGTGTTCAAGGACACATTTTCTTAGAGGGATGTATGTCATGTAACACTGGAAGCAATCCTCTATTAGATTATTCCATACTAAATATCTTTAGTATCTAGTCAATATATGTATCTTGACTTAGTCTAAGAATACTTTTGGATCTATCATGAATGATCTTGATTATAAGGATATATGCTACTTCACCTAATTCCTTTATAGATAAACACTTGTTTAACCAATACTTAACTGATTGTAAGATTATTATGTCATTTATAATAAGTAATATGTCATCAATATATGCTACTCAGAATAAGACCGCACTCCCACTAAACCGATTTTAAAAACAAGGATTAAATTCATTCTTTATGAAACCAAAATCTTTTATGGCTTCATCAAATAGAATGTTCCATAACCTAGATACTATCTTGAATCCATAAATGGATCTTTGAAACTTTCACATCTTATTAGCATTGATCAACATCAAAAACCCTTCAGGCCTTGCCATATAAATATCTTCATAAAGTTTCCCATTAAATAAAGATATTTTGACATCCATTTTCCAAATATCATAGTCATGGAAAGCTGTTATGACAAGTAGAATTATGATGGATTTAAATATGGATATCAGAGAAATGGTTTTATAATAGTATATGCATTGAGATATTTAAACCCTTTAATAATTATACGTTCTTTATAGGTATTTACTTTACCTTCCATATATAGTATTCTATTGAATACTCATTTGAACTCAATAGGATTTATATAAACTAGCATATCGAACAGAACCCATACTTGGTTCTGATACATGGAATCTATTTTAGAATACATGGATTTTTACCATCTTACAACTTTTAATCTCTCTAATTTCTCCTTATGGGAAAGAGAATCATTATTGTCAACAAATAATGAGTCACCATCCTCGGTGAATAGAAAACCACATCTTTTTGGTTCTCTAACCTCTCTAGAGCTCCTATACAGTACTTGTGTTTTAGGAACAACATATTCCATAAGGACCTATAAAATGTTTTTCTGTACTTAATATTGTGTATCTTGAGCATCAACTTCATCAAAGTTAATCTCACTCCCACTATCCTTATTGAGTATGTGATCCCTCTCAAAGAAAATGGTTTGTATTACAATAGTCACCTTTTATTTTTAAGGGTTGTATAGATAACATCCCATTATTTTATCAGGATACCCTATAAAGATACATTTTGAGTCCTAGGGTGCTACTTTTTTTTCCTGATATGGCCTTAAAAAACTCTTTTCAAACCCATGCTTGAATATTCAATTTTTTTTATTTATATACTTTAATTCACATAGTATTCCATTTTCCATTTTAGTTGGAACTTAGTTTAAAATGTGTTTTTTAACATTTAATTCATATCCCCAAAAGGATAATCGAATATCTATATGACTCATTATCAACCACACCATGTCAAGTAATGTACGACTCCTCCTTTCACTTACACCATTCCACTATGGTGTATATGGAGAAGTGAGTTATAATAGAATCACATATACTTATATAAATTCAATAAAATCTTAGTTAAGATAGTCACCACCTTGATTATATTGAATATTATTTATCTTATTACTAATTTTATTCTCTACTTTACACTTGAACTCTTTTAATTTATCAAAGGATTTATACTTATACCTTATCAAGTAGACACAAAAATATATACTCAAGTCATTAGTAAAAGTTATGAAGTAAAAATAACTACCTATAACTTCTACTAGAAAAGGTCCAAACACATTAGTGTATACTAATTCTAGAAGCTCTATGGTTCTTTCACCCTAGCCACCAAAAATGGACTGGTCATTTTTCTTTATAAAAAAGCATGACATTTGCCAAGTGGTTTTAGCTCAAAATAGTCTACATAACCATATTGATAAATATTTTTCAAGCACTTCTTATTTACATTACCAATCTAGTTATTCCATAATTGGACATGAAATGAGTCATGTGAACCTGATTCATTATCAATTTACAATACTTGGTTTTGAAATTTAATGCATAAAAACCACTATCTAAATGCTCTATACCATAACATATGTTGTCCTTAGAAAAGAAAAATCTATTTTTTTAACTTGAAAATAAAAACATATTTATCTAGGTAGGATATATAAATTATGTTCTTGGTAATAGTTGATACATAATAACAGTATTTTAAAACCAAGACCATCCCAATTGGCAATAGAAGATGGTAGGCTCCAATGGTTAGAGCAATCATTCTTGCTCCACTAGAAACATGTAAATCCTCCTATTCACATGAAATATTTCAAAATATACTTGGTTCATGTATATAAATGCATATGTGCGCACCAAAATCTCTATATAATTCCCAATGTGTAGATATAGAAAGATTGTACTTGACAAAGAACGCACCTAAAGCTTCCCTTTGCTTCTTTAACTTGGTGTAATTATTCTTCTAGTGAACCAACTTACCATATGAAAAACATACTACATATTTTTTCCTTTGTCTATATTTGGATCTTCATTATCTTAGAAGGATAGTGATTGGGATACTTATACTTGGAATGATTCTTGGCCCCCTTTTCATTGTTTTTCCTTTTCTTATTCACTATAAGCACTGCCGCCTTTTCACACCCCATGTCCTTGTCAACTTGGATAATTAAAGTAATTAGTTCCAAGAGAGACTTCTCACTATTGATCATAATATAATTGAAAATGAAACTAGATAAGCCTTTAGTTAGTGAGAATATAATGAGATAAATGTGTATCCCATTAAGAATATTAAAGTCCAAGATATCTAAGCACTCTATGTAGAAAATCATCTTAAATACATGAGTCCCAATTAGCATCGACTCTCCAAGCTTTCACATGAACAATACATTGGAGATCTCACATCTCTCATATCTCACCTTCTCTTGATAAAGATCATGAAGGTGAGATATGTTTCCATATGCATCCATACCCCCATGTTTCTTTATAAGATCAATGGACATGGATGATAACACAAAACATTGGACATCTGTGGCATTATCCAAATATTTCATGTAGAGAGACAATTCTTCCTCATTAGCCTCTTTATCTTTTAATTTAAGAATGGAGTTTTCTAGAATATATAATTTCCATTCATGACATATTATAACATAAAATCACCTATGCAAATCCTATAAATTAGATACAGTGAGAAGGTTATCCTTCTCTATTACAGATCATAGTGATATAGCCGAAGTCATGTTTCTTTATATTTCTATAATAAATAAGAGTATGATTTTAGTAATTTAGTTTGATTGTTAATTAGATAATAAATATTAAATTTATTAATCTCTCACTATTTTATCTAATCCCAATAGACCTCACCATTAGTTTTGGAATATCTCATCGCATGGATATTCTAGTGGCAAGAATCTATATGTACCTTCTTATAAACTAGAAGAAGGTCTAACAAGATATTCGAAAGTATTTAGGTAGGAATAACTTTCCAAATGTATTAACTCTAAGCTTCTTGATTTGCTGAGTGGAATCCCCCATCATGAAATCCTAGATTAGGATTTCTTCAACACTTTTCCTACTAGTTGCATTAAGTCTTGTGGAGATGATCAACCCTTAATGAAAACTTGGTTAAGTCAACCCAAAACCCAATAAAAAAATTGTAGACAATTGAAATCACCCCAAATAAGGCCAGTCAAGCAATTTGAACTATGGTTTGATTTCTACCCAAGTATTTTAAGGCTATAACAACTTAATGTTTTTGATTAGAGGGATTTTTATCTTTATACGTAAAATTCCCATTTTATCTTATTATATGCTTGTTAATATTAAATCGGTTTTACTTAAGTGATTAACCATGTCAAGATAAAGTTTACATATATTTTAATTTAATTTTAATTCCATATTTCATGCTTCTTAATTTATTTATTTAATGATTAATCATCCTTAAATAATTAGCCATGAAACTGACATAAATAAAATAAAGTGGAATAACCATGATCTTTTCTAATGGTTGGTTTATCTAGAGGATGTTAAACCAAACCTTGACCCTAGGTAATAAACTCATGGAACTATGCCTAGTTTGAGTTGAAACATTCCACCCATGCTCCTATGTACCTCTTGGATTGGTTTTACCTCATCTTCGAACTTGAATCGCATTCCCTTGCCTAGGATCTCCAACCATTACATACGTTTTTACTCACACACAGTTGAGGGGAACCAAAGGATTGATTTAGGATTACATAAATGAAACTATGAGTACACAAACCCTTACATAATTAGAGGAGGGTAATAACATGAATTCTATTATTTAATTTAATAAATTATTACAAAAACCATGCACTAATAATAAACTAAATAAACCAATCACATACACAGGCTGGTATAAGCTAATGGTTAACCACATACATGCAAAAAATATAAAAAAGTAAACTAGTTAGAATTAATTTCAATTTGTTCTTTATTATTAATATGAACATTCTTTAATTAGTTAATTAATTAATTAATTAATTCCTTAATCTTAATACCCATTTTAAGAGTCTTGGAGACACCCATCACCTGATGCATCAAGGAAAATAAACAGCTTGAAAATTTTTTATAGATAATTACATGGAATTAATTGAGTATTTATTAACTTTAAAAACCTTGTCACATACTCAAAATACCATTTAGATACAAAGAAATTAGGTTTTAATGGTGTAATTAATTATTCTTTATGTAATTTAATTCGATTTATTACTGGGTGACTGCATGAAATGTACTAATGAGCTACACACCGTGTTTTTCTGTCACCATGTATCTGGGATAGATGTTTAGAGACTCAATGTGTATCTTGGATAAGATACATGATGTGTACTAACGATCTACACATCATGTGTTTCTCTTTTCTGTGTGTTTGCAAAACTCACCCACTGACTCGACGTGTTTCCTAAATGTATAGATTAATGAGTCACATGACATGTATGCTAGATATATTCCATGTATCCCATTAATGCTATATCCTATCAGTGTCCCATGTCAAGTGATGCATATTTGAGCATATAGTTAGCATGGATTTCCCTGCTAAATCGTGTGGACAACATGATGTGTACACTGGCTACACACTGTGTGGTACGACAAACCATATGTTAGGATGGACCGATCAATATGTAGTATATTTAATGTAAAACCATGTGTTATTTACTACTTGGCATGCCATGTATCCTGTGACACATCCAGGTGTAGTGAACTTCGGTACACAACATTTGGTCACACACTATGTATCCATGTCCACCAGCCAGAAACCTCAACACCTCCCAATGGCATCTTTAATCATTCTTCATCTTTTCTTATTTTTTTTTAGATTTTATAAAATTGAATGAAACATATTAATATATAAAAAATATGTCAATTAAAATTCATATTAAAGAATGAATAAAATATAAGTGAAAAACTAACAATAATTTCATATAATTGATCAACACGTAATAAATAATTATACATTATTATATGATTGTTTTGACAGCACTTGAAGGTTCTCGACACAGTGGAAGCTCCTTTTAGGCAATGCAAACTTAGTTTTTTTCATAATATAAGAATAATACAAGATGTACATGATGAAGAACATTATGACCAATAGAATTAAATCAAATATTAATTGATAGAAACGTTGGAACCAAGAAGAGATGCTATTTTCACATATAATTTATAATTAATTTATTTAAAAAATAAATGCATTGCATTGAAAATGTTTATTCATTATTGATGATGGGATGAAGATTTATTGTCATACCATCATCATGTCACATGAATCAAGGGTAGATTCACTCTAGTGGTGATTCACATGTTTTCCAAAAACCTCTGATCATTGCCATAGAATCCTCCAGGTGCAAACACTTATGATTCTAACACTTGTGGCGATTTCTGTTGACCAAAATATAATCTTTTATGGTGAGAAGGAATCATTTTGGTGGTAGAGGATAATTCCTATGCATTCTAGAGAGTGTTTTGGAGGAAGTTCTCTCTTAGGCTTGAGAGAATCCTCTCTAGAACTCGTTGTGCACAATGATCAAAAAAATGGATATAGTTTCGAAAAATGTCATAACCAGGTTTAAATAGAGTTAAAGTTATAAAATAATAATTGCACAAGATCCTTAATTATTTTCTTAATAATTGGTGAACCCTATGTCTAAATAATAATAGAATTATTATTATTTACTTGATGTTTACAAAACTCATGGATAAAATAAATATTATTTCCTCAAATACATAATTTAATATTTATTCAAATAATATTTAATATGGAATTTCTCATTAGACCATTAAACTTGGTCCACCAATCCTCCATAATATTTATCAGACCTCGAATAATAATTATTTATTTAATTTAATAAATATCACTACATTATTCTCCAATAAATAAATAAATATTATATTCATTTAATTAGTGAATACATATTTATTAAAAATATTCATGTAACCAAATAAATATTTTTTTATCTTGTGAATGTACCAGAATAAATAAATATTATATTCACATAATTAAATATTTAATTACCCAAGGAATGAATATTTAATAAATATTCAAATAACACATATATTATCTCGAATAACCAGTGACTAAATATTTGTGATCAAACTAACCTAAATAATTATTAAACCATGCATGAGAATAATATTTATCCAACATGTTAAATTCATATAGAATCTAACTGAGATTCCAAATACACTTAATGTGTAACCCTCTAGCCCCTTAGTGGCATTAGGCTACACCACCTGAAGTTCAAGGTTAACATCTAACAACACACAAATTATCCCATAGAGAAAGAAGTTAATGTCACAATGACACACAACCACCTATTAAGTACACCATGTAATTTAATACCTTTATCTTAATATCTCTAATCAAGCAGGTTTCATGTTAGCGTCATCAAACTATGTGACCGATATCTATTTACTTGACTTTTTGGAAATGAACTTTCCAACAAAACATCATGTACATAGACATAATTAGGTAGTTTCATTTTCATTAAAGGTCCCGAGATATCAACTTTCACTAAACTAGGAAGGTAAAAATCCTTTCTCTCATTATTTATTAATGTAATATTACTCATGATGCTCCCAACATATCCTACCTCACCGCGAGCGTATGCCGTCACAATTTTCATCAATTCATCAAATTTACAGACACATAATATGTATTAATAATAATCTTAAATTCTATGTATCAATAGACACATCCACAAATAGGAACATCCAACGACATATATAAATGTGCATTTTCAACTGATGGGTCTAGTTCTCATAATCTCTTGCTCTAGAAATTACTAATGGTTTACACCATGAGGAAGTGTCTCAAAGACCTATGAGTCTCCGCCCCTAATATCCTACATCATTTTCATACTATTTAATGATATCATTTGGATATAAAACACATATTTAAGAATACTATCGTGACACTTCTAGGTTCTCATCACAGTGGGAAACTACTATGAACTTTCAGTGTGACAATTACCCTTAAGATATTATCACATACTATGCAACACAAAAGAATAATCATGATGTGATAATAACTTTATTAGTATTCAAAAAAATTAATGAAAAAAATCATAAAGTATGTAGAAGTTGGTTCTAGGGAACCAACTCTAACATATTATCACAACCTTCAGAAGGCTGAAATGAACTTATGAAGCTACTCCTTATGGTAAGTTGAATATGATGCATTGAACAAGATTAACATTCCCAATAATATCCCACTTTAATATTGATTCAAGGATTCCCTTGAAATCCTTTAACACTTAGGTAAAACTCATTTTTCACACCTCCACACATGCAATGTTATCCGTTCTCTTATATTCACTTGAGTCCCACTGAAGCACATTATTGCCTTAGACTTTCATAGACTGAAACCTTCATGAACATGTTAGATAGATTTTACTTCCCTTATATCTTCTATAACTCTAAAACTTTATCCTCTAGTAGATTCCAAATGAAATTAAATTTTAATTCAACATGTTTTGCTCCTGTGTGAAATACTGAATTTTGAGCAAGGTGAATTGTACTTTGACTATTGTAGAATAACACTCCTCCTTTCAGTGGATTTAGAAGATTTATTATCCTATGTATTAACCATACTAATTAATTTATAGCTTCTATAGTTTTTACATATTTTTATTTGGTTATAAATAATGTAAGCATAGGTTGCAACCAAGACATCCAACCGAAAACTATTCTACCAAATGTAAACACAAATCCATCATGCTCTTCTATGTATCCAAATCCCAAACAAAATCCCCATATATGAATCCTTGTAAAGGATCATCATCACCAAATTAGAAAACCATATCTTTCAATACCTTCAAGTATTATATGATCCATTTCATAGATTTTCAAAGTCCCCTTATGGGGTTTGACATAAATTGACTTATTATTCCCACTACAAGGGCAATATCTAACAGTGAACATATCATTGCATACATCAAACTTCCAAAAACTGATGCATATAAAAATTTCTCCATATATGGGGATTTATATTCCAATGATGGTGCCTGTGATATGGATAACTTGAAGTGTTAAACAAGGGGGTTTGAGAAAAATTCACATCCAGTCAGACCAAATTTCTCAATGATCTTCCAGATATGCTCTTTCCAGGATAACACAAGAGTACTAGATTTTCAATTCCTATCTATCCTCATCCTCAATATTTTCTTAGTATGGCCAATATCCTTTATTTCTAATATTTTAAACAACTTACTCTCCATCCCTTAGATTTGTGAACTCTCCAAACCCACTAGCAACATGTCTTCCACATAGAGTAAAAGTATGATGTAAGTCCCATTATCCCACTACTTCCAATAAAAAATGTTTATATTTATAAAATTTGAAAACTTTTTCATTCATGAAAGTATCAAACTTCCAATCCCACTAACAAGGTGTATTTTTCAAGACAAAGAGGCTTCAATTTAATTTACAAATAATACCCTCCTTCTAATGGTCTTTAAATCCATTGGGTTGCTTCATGTATATCTAATTCTCTAAATCACCATGAATAAATGTAGTATTAACATCCATCTACTCTAAGAGTAGATCATTAAAAGAAACAATGGTCAACAATTTCTTGATGATAGTATACTAGACTATCGATGAGAGTTTTTCTAAGAAATAAATTACTTACTTATATTGGAATACTTTCACCACCAATCATTCCTTGTATATTTTACTTCTGTCAGCTTATTACTTTAAACAGAAAACCCATTCGTTTTATAGTGATCAATTTCCTTTCATTACTTCATCTATTTCCCAAGTTTCATTTAAATTTAATGAGTTTATTTCTTCCCCCATGGCTTACTCCCACTATTTTGATTCATTTAGTGCAACTTCATCTTTGAGTATTCTATCATGTCTTATATTGGTTGAATTTCTAATTCTTATATGTTGATATCTAGATTCACTGAATCTTGTAATCTTCTAGTGATTTCATCTCGATCAACTAGTACTTTAATAATTGTATTCCTTCCCTCAACTTATGATTCATCCAAGTTCCAATCCTTCTATAGGATCTTCTCATTGAAGGGAATATTTTTACTTCTAATGGAAGTGTGCTTGTCATCATCTCATAATCTGAAACCAAAATATTCATTCATATAGTTGAAAAAATAGGATTTGGACTTAGCCTCTTTTTTTTCTATATCCATAACATTAACAAGGATGTAGGCTAAAATTATTAATATTTTTAGGTTTCCAATTTACAGTGACTTACTGGACCATAATAATTTTGATAGACTTTGTCCCATAACATTTGAAAAACTTCTATCAGCCAAGTATGTTGTTGTTTTGATTGATTTTTACCAAATATTATTGGGTATTCTGGATTGTATACACATGCATATTTCCTTCTCAATCAAATTATGATTAATTCTCACATGCACACCATTTTACTGTGGTGTCCTGAGTACTATACTCTCGAGCCTGATCCTCTTCTTCTAATAGATTTTTTGGAAGTTAATTATGTTGTACTCACCACTATTTTTTGACCCAAGGCATTTCAATTTCCATCCAATCTCTATTTCAAACATAGATTTCCATTATACAAAATCACTTAAAACATCATACTTATGCTTATGGAAATACACCCATACCTTAATTGTTTCACTTATAATGAATGTGATGAATTAAATTGATCCTTTGTGAGATTGGACTATGGATACATACAAGTGAACTAGCTCTAGATTTTGGGCTCTGGGATTCCGACCATTCAAGTTTAATGAAATTTTTTTCTCTTTCCTAGTACAAATCTCCTACATTTTTTGATAGTTGTGTGATTAAGATTCATAATTCCCTTAACAGCTAGACCCTTCATGTTCTTCTCACTAAGGTGACTGAGTCTATATTTACAGACCTCCAGATCTTTCAAGGTTGTACTTATAGTCATTACACTTCCATCTAAACTTCTAGTTAGATAAATATTTCCATACTTCACTAATTTTGATATAACCATTGACCCTTGAGTTACTTTTTGATGATGTAGAAACATCAGGAGTATCAATGATGAATGATTCTAGAAATGATATAGAAAAGGATAAAAAAACAAAAGAACTAGAAAAATATCACATACACATGGATTTATGTGGTTTGTGAATGATACCTATGTCCATGGAGAGGAAAAATTTTCATTGCATATCAGGAGAACAATTATAAGGATATTTATTAGAGTACAAGAAACCCTATATAGAAATAGATCACAAATCAACGTGATGGATAGTAACTTGTATTTCAATAGTAACCACATAGTAAGTCCACTATGCTACATTAGTGGAGACAACAAAGTCCGATGAGCTACAATTCTCTATCAATGTCAGCAATTAACCATGCTATAATGACTATAACAAATCCAAACTACTACAATACCCTATCACATGCTACTATAGTAAGTCCACACTTGCTACAATTCCCTTTCAGTTTCACTAATAAACTCTACTACATTGGTTAGTATTGCTACAATAAATTTGAAATTTGGGTCGGGGGCCTCTAGACCCCGAGCCCCTAATTAGGGGCGCACTACCCCCTATAACCCCTAATGACCTCACTGTGAAGGTTGAACTATGAGGGTTATGACCTGGTGTATAGTATGAGCCACTATAAACTGGCCCAACTTCATCCAAAGTATCAGGATACACCAATCCAACACTTAAATCCATTTTAAATGGTCATTTTGTAGCCTAAATTACCCAACTATCCCCATAGATATAAGATTCTTATAGAGACCTGGATTGTGTCTCACTTCATTTAGTCATAGGAATCACTCATTCTTCATCCAAAGATTTACATCTTCTTTTACGACCACTTAAAAATATTTTCTTTTATGTAGATAAATTTTCCCAAAGTTTCTAGATACATAATTGATCATGAAACTGTGATCCACTATTGAGTGAAAGGATGTGCTGAAGTCAACCACCCATGACTCCACTGGGACACCACTACCGAGTAGTAGGTCACTACCATATTACATTATGTTAATGTATTGTGAACTTCTAGAATCTATTATTTTGGTAACTTCTTTTCAACTTCTTCAATTCCTCTTGAGGTGTCCCTATTTCCCACAATTCCAACATGTAAGTCCAAGAACAATTAACTTTATTTGAACTTTCTCCCTAGACTTATCTTCCAGTCTTTGATGATTACTTAACTGAGGTGTACATCCCCTTACATTAGCATTTAGTTCATTTTTTGTAAGGTACTTAGATATCTCTTATTTGAAGTTCCTCATTGAGGATCAAGTACCAGAATTATTCAAACACCCTATTAGCCTTTCTATAGGAATTACTTACAAAAATATCCATACAATACCAATATTCTAGTAAAGATGATAGTATAAGGATTTCCCAAAAATCATATGTGAAAGTAACTTTCACTTCTTCAAGATGACTTCTGATCATGTTGAAATCATTCACATGATCTATCAATAAATGTCCTTTTAATGACCTCATGCTAAAAAGACTTAAAATTTAAAACACCTTATTTAACACCATTGTGTTTTCATACATTTCTTTCAAGGCCTCTATTATTTTTGTTGCAGTCTTCTTCTCCTAGATGTTAAAGGACACATTTCATGCCAATAACATTCTCACTAATCTGAGTGCCGTTATTTATAAATTTTATCATTAAAATTTCTTCATCTTTTTAGGTTTATCTCTACCCAATAGAAGTTTAAGATCTATTAAGATGGGATTGTATTCTATCTTCATAATCTATAATCTATAATTGGTTCCATAAAAATAAATTATTTAAACCTTTACTTATTTTATTCCCATATCTCATGATGTAAATATACCCAACTAAAATCAATATGACCCAGGTAAGTGAGAAATTCTACTTGAGTTTTTGAGTGTTACTAACCAATGCTTTGATACCACTTATTGGGAATTGAAACCTATATTCAATCAATGAATGATATAACTTATGTTCTCTAGAAGGTTTCACCTACCAATGGTTCTGCACTATAGAATTAACCACTAGAACTTTCTCATGTCATAGAGAACCAGAACTAGGAATTAAACCACACCCTAATTATCACTATTAAGACACACCTCTCACAAATTCCATAAAACTCATAATAAAGCATTAAAAGTGACAAAATGAAAAGATAAAAATGGACAAAAAAAGATTTACATGGTTTGAAATTTCATCCAATGTCCATGGGAGAACACTACCAAAATTTATATTACCATAAGTACAAAGGATTATAAAAAATATAGATAATAATCCAATGTTACACTTTTAAATCATTATATAGTACACATCAACAATTGGTCCCACCTTCTATTTATAGAGGTCACCATCTGGTCAAACATATTACACAAACATCTATCATTTATGGTCAACCATCCATTGACCTCACCATTATTTAGTAGCTTCCACCACCTAAACCATTATAACTAATGGACTATTCATAACCAATATCTGGTGAACATGAACCATCTTTTCTAGAACCCATTAGGAGTTCACCAACTTTTTAGAACCACACTAGCATGATGAAGATTCTATTGTTGTTGCCTTCATAAATTTGAAATGAAATTTCAGAGTTACTAATTCTAGTGAGTTGAATATGGTTCCTTAAAAAAATATTCATATTCCCAATAATCATGACATAGGAAGTAGCCCCTATAGTGACCGAGTGTGGGAATTAAAAAGGAGGAGTATCCGAATCATGTGCCTGGGGGTAGCCAAATTTTAGAGGATGAAGTAATTTAGCCAAAAGGAATTTCAACCACCATACCTGCATGATGAAGACACTATTTTTTCTACCTTCATAAGGATAATATGAACTTTCAGAGTTACTAATTCTAGTAAGTTGAATCTGGTTCCTTAAAAAAGATTCACATTATCAATAAGTAGGATATAGGAAACAACCCCTATAGTGACCAGGTGTGGGAATGTAAAAGGAGGACTATAAAAATGCATGCACCTAGGGGTAGACACATTTTAGAGGATGAAGAGATATATCCAGAAGGAAATTTTTGAATGCAGTATATGGTTATAGAGGAAGGTGATGATGTGAAAAATTTATAACATATGTATGTTTTTTTGTATGGGTTAGGTAAGGGGTTTCCTTACGATTTTGAAGAAAAGGAAACTGCTTAAGGGTTTTTAGAATTTTACATAAAGTTAATGTGAGATGTTCACTAGAATATGGTAGTTATGGTTGGAATTACTATAGGAAATAATAAATTCTTGAGTTCAATGATGGACTCCCCTCAAATTCCAGAGGGGAAGTGGGACTAGTTGACCAATTGGGCATCATTGTAATTGGTAGAGTGATTATACGTGCACAACATGTGTCAATGTTAAACTAGAGAATCAAAGATTTGGAAACCTTGGTACTGAAAGTGTGAGGTCACAATTCAGAAGGATGGTAGACTGGAAATAGTTAATTAAAATATAGATCTACCAAATGGATCATATCCTAGAACTCATGGATCATCATAGTGGAAACAATTGTGACGAGAGTTTATCATTAGAGGTATTGGATGGAAAAATTCCATTTTTATGAGTAGGGTTTTGAAATATGGTTCCCATGTAAATAAAAATTTATTCCTTGAATTAAAGTGAATCTATTCTCCCATGGATTTAGGACTAAATTCTAAACCATGTTATCCTATTGTGTGCTTATTTCTTTTGTTTATTTCATGCATGCTTCTTGTTTATTCATTATCTTATTAGAAGATCTCATGAATAGAAGTCAATGGAACTATAATTAAAGGATATATATTAGTGTGGTGGTTGGGTTGAAAGGCCTTCCCATTTCTAGATTCTAAGTCTATGGGGAGTTTTGTAGTGATCAGAACATTCAGATGGCCTTGTTCTGCATTTGAGGTCCAAAAAATAACTTATGATAGTTGGAAATGGGTGTTTCCAATTTTTATATTCTGATGGTTTAACTTTAGGATGTGTAATGAAAGTTTTTTTGTCCCAAAAAATATTATTAAATCTTAGTTTTAGTGAATTGGGCGAGTATTTTATCAAGACATGAAAACATATCTTGGTTGGATGACCATAGGTCTCTCTTGGTCGAGTGGATTACTAAGTTTCAAAATAATGTATACTGATAAGATAACAATGATACTAGGGTGTTCTAGGTTTTCTCAAAGTCTTCAATGGAATATGGGTTTGGTGGTGTTTTTTTGTTGAGGTGATATTTGAAACTTGTTTGGAATATTGTTTAAGACTTCAGGAAGATAATCTTGATTCCTTATGCTTTCTAGTTTCAATGGAAGATTATTATTCTGAAGTATAGTGCTTTAATGGGTAAGGTCCAAATTGATATTTCAATGGTGGAAGATGTGGAATTTTAATGATATTATTATTATACTCTTAGATATTTCATAAGTTCTATTGAATATTGAGATAACTTAAAGAGAGGTGTTTGATAGAATTGAAGGTTGCAACATCAAACACATGGATGTTCCTAAAGGTGTAGCCTAGGATGACACATGGCTCAGAAGGATGTGACTAATATTCAAGTCAGTGGTATTTCATCTATTCCTCTAGTTTCTGTATCTGGAATCAAAAAATAAAGGGATATTTTAGTAGGAATGCTAGGATCAGAAGGTTGGTTTTCAAAGGTGAATGTTTTGAAAGTTCTGCAAATCCCATAGCCGATAGGTTCTACTAAGTGTTCAACAGTCCACATGAGTTACTCTAATTGATTCTATGGTTCTCATCACTCAAAATTTATGAATGGAAGTAGGTAATTCACTTATGGAGGATTTATTTGGATGTTTGCTCAATATTATTGAAAAAATAGCGGTTCTGTTCAGAAGAGGAATCAAAGTAAAGAATTGAGACATGATCCCAGTTCAAATTATGAGGTGACTCCAATGATCAAATGGAGAAATGGGTTTATATAAAAGTGTTTTGGGATATGGGATTCATATTTAGGTAAAAGTTTTAAATACATTTATTTGATTCTATATAAAAACTTTTATAAGGATAATTTCATGATTAGGTATAATTTTAGGAATATAGAGGCTGTAGAATGGGTTCCTCAATCATATAATGTGAGAAGTTGGGGTGAAAAACTAGGTTGGTGAAAGAATCACTGGAACATGGACACATGGAGTATGGAACTTGAAAGGAGTGTGGTATTTGGAAGATAAAAAGGTTATCTTGTTATAATATTAGAGACATTGGTGAATTTGACACTTGCTGGGTTCTGATTATTCTCACATGGGGCCATAATACTTTATAGAATTTTAAATGAAGTGGAATATGAATGTGGGTGTTAGTTTCATAAATAAAAAAGTCCAAGGGGATGTTTAAAAATCTTCAAGAATTATGATGGAATAAAGGGGAACATATGATATTTTGGTGGATGATAGTTATCGGAAGAAGTGGATGTTTTGGAAGATATACAAGTGGTGTTTGAATACAATTTGAGGAGACAGAACCTGGAACATTGGAAGGTGTTGTGTAGTGGATGTTCAAACTTTGAATGAGAAGACCAGAAGCATGTGAAGGATCCATGGATATTTTTTTTCATAAATATTCTACCTAATGGTGTTTTTAGGTGGTGGGTTTCAAAAATAGTGGTACATAATCTTTGGGTAGAGTTTTAATATGTATTGTCTTATGATGAAAGGTTGTTCCATTTCCATTTGGGGAAGTATCATCCAAAGGTATTCCAAGTCCAAAAGTTAGATGGTTTTTTGTTTATAATCTTCAAATTATTTTGGAAAGTTGACCATGACCATATCAATAATAGAATAGGGACAAACCCAAGTCTTCGGCATGCTTCTTTTCAAAAGAGTGGAAATGAAGACTTTGGTATTTTTTACACCCTGGAAATGACTTTTAGAAGGCCTTTAGAGTTCTAGAAAGTCCTCTATGGTGGAGGAATATCCTTTAAGGATAAAAAATAGGTTATAATGTACTGGGATAAAAGGTCTACATATTTCATGGTTGTACAGAGTAATATTTTTAGTGGGACTTCATCAATCCATTTATACTAGATTTTTTGTAAGTTAAGGATTTTATATAAAGGTCAATTTAATTGGTATTATTAGAGTATAATGTACCAAATACTCTCATATTAAAGAATATTAGATTAAAATTTTCATAAGAGTAAGTTTCTAGAATGAGAAGGGCCATATATGCAGTACATGATGCATCTTATTGAAACATAAAAAAAAGGGACTCAGGCCAGTTCACTTTAGAGAAATTACATAGAGGCATTCAAAAGGTTTCATGTAAATGGAATGGGGATCATGGTATAAATGATTGAGGTGTAATTTTTCTCAGTGGGAATTGGATGATTGGTATCATAGTGCAGAACCCTACGAGCACTGCAAAGATGGATGGATGAATGATTCTATTTTAGAAGTTGATTAGTGGGACTTCGGTGAAATAATTGAAAATAGTATTTGAGTGAGATATTATTGAGATTAACTTGTTAAAAAAATTCAGTTATGTGTTAAAATTTCTAGAAGTTAAGTTTTTGGAAAATAAATTTGGTAAACTAGATCGAGACATAATCACCTTCACCATTAAAATCTAGATTCGGGTCAATGGAAGTAGGAAATAATAAGAAAGCTAGTGGAATTAGTTTGGCAAAAGCATCCACTATGGTGATCAAGTATGGGAATATGGAAGGATGACTATACAAATTCAAGAACCTGAGGGTAGCCACATTTTTAAGGATGGATTTATATAATCAGAATGAAAGTTCTTGATACAACATGTAGTTCTAGAGGAAGGTGATGTTTTTTAGAAATTACAACATATGGATTTTTTTTATAAAGGGGTTATATAATGTTTTTTCTTATGGTTTTATGGTAAAGTAAAATGTATAAGGGTTTTATAATGTTATTTAAGGTTAAAATTCACCATTCACCAAAATATATTGGCCATGGATGGATTTTCTATGGGAAACTAGAAATTTTTGTGGTCAATGGTGGATCCCCCACAAATGTTGAAAGGAAAGTGGGGCTGTCTGACCAGTTGGGTATCACTACAATTGGAGAGGCAGTTCTATGTGTGTTTTGTGTGTCAATACTGATTTGTATCACTAATTTAGTAGAGGACTTGGTTCCAAAGGCAGGAGGTCATAGTCTGGAAATATGCTAATTTGGAAGGAGTGAAGTAGAAGATGGAGTAGCTAGAGGGAACACATCCCACCAATCATAGAGGGATTAATATTCCTTAAAAGAATTTATAATTATGATGATGTAGTGGTGATAACTTCTCATTAGGAGTAGGCCATGGATTTCACATTGATGATAAAATGGGGTTTTGAAACTATAAAACCCATTTTTAAGGATCTTCTAGGAACTTTTTGTACTAAAATATTTTCTATTATGGGGTAAATTTGTATGCAGGTGCATAAATAATTTCATAGGCTTTAATTTGACTGATCTTGTAGCCAAAATGAACTTATAAATCAAAATTTATGATTGTTTTAAATTGGGATTCATTTTAACCCCTGATGTGGAAAATATAGAAAAGTAAATAATTCCCATGAAGCAAGTCTCATTCATGAAGTAATCTTAGTAGTTAAAGAGGCATGCCTTGTACATGAAGTAAGATATCATTCATGAAACATTGTAATGGTTCATGGGAATCAGTGATCATGAACCATCATCACATGGTTTTTTTGCTAGCTTTGGTCTTTTATGACACCAAGGCTATGTTTTCAATAGTGTCTCATGGTGCCTTTATGAATATTATCCATTCTTGATCCAATAATGGTTACCCAACATGGTTTAATTCTTCCTTCTCCATCAAATATTCCTTATGTGATTTCTTACTTCCTACAAGGTTTCCTAAGACCATAAAATTCAGACCCTCTCACCTATAAATACTAACACACACTTTGAGAAGAGAGGTCAGAGGGAACAAACTTACATGGATCTATTCTTTATGGAAATTTCCTCTCCCATATAGAATCCTTTGTGAAGATAAAACAAGAGGCTCCATCATGAATATAGTCCATAATCCTCCTTCCTAAAGTGTATTTGTGAGTCCCCTTCATGAATCCCCTTTTCTGAGCCATCCTTAGCGAAACAAGAATGCAATCCTATTTCATGAAGTGGAGTCAAAAATCCCCTTTGTGATGACCTAGATATGATAAAACTTTAATGTAGAATATCTTTAATATTAGTTCATGAAACATATCCACTAGTACCCTTTATAAATCACAACTAAAAGCCTCATTTATGGAGTGTGCCTATGAGCCTCCTTTACAAAGCATCCCAAAAAATATAGCTCATGAAAGGTTATTTGTGAATGAGCATCCTTAAACCCCAATGATTTTCATAAATGATATCCATTCGTGAAGAAATATAATTTTATAAGAAATTGAGGATTCCCAAAGTATATTTTGTACCCATTTTGAGGGTCCATACTACAATGGATCCCCCCCCACACCCAGTTGGTATTAGTGAAGGGTTATGGTCTCGGGACTTCAGCCCGATCCCTCCACTTCGGCTATTGACCACCATAAAAAATTGAGAGTCACACTATGATATTTTCAGAATAAGTAAAATATGATTTGGGTCATGATACCTTTAACCCCTACTATGATTTGAGATACTCCTTTTGGTTTCCTCACATGCCTAGGTTAAAATACTCCTCTTGGTTTCCAGAAATACTTTCATCTAGATCATATGATAGAGTAAACTCATCAAGGAAGCCTATTTTGTAAGACTTACTCCATATTTTTTCATTTTCCCCTTTATGAAACAAGTTTCCTTATTTCATAATGTTAAATTGCATAGATCTAGGCCTCCAACTAGATGTAAGCCCCAACTTTACCTCAAAGTGAAAAAAACATGCACAAGGTCCACAAGTATCTCTACTGCTTTCCAACAACATTAGGGTAGCATAATACATAATCCCCACTATATCTATTACTATTGACTCTTTTATGAAACAATGTCCTTTCCATACAAAGTAAAAATACACAAATTTGGGCCTCAAACTAGTTTTAACCCCCAAATTTACCTCAAAGGTTAGCACAAATGCGCAATCCCCACAAGTATCTCTTATGCTTCCTGGAAGCATCAGAGAAGAAAAATGCATAATCCCCACAATATCTGTTATTTTCTCCCCTTTTATGACACAATTTTCCTTACTACATGATGTTAAATTTCTCTAATACGGGCCTCCTAATATGTGTAAGACCCAACATTACTTCAAAGGGAATCACACATGCATAAGCCTCACAAGCATCTTTGATACTTCCCAATAGTATCAGGATAAACCAATTCTTAATCACTACTTAATCTTCTATTGAGAGCTCTCATGAAATACAATTGATCTTATATTATCTCTTTTTTCTCACATTTAGCATGAATTATGTGGGATTAAAGGTTTTAGTTGATCATTTCATTATCATGTTTGGGACATGTCTAGTTAAAATTAGGGAACACCTAGTATTAGCTGCATGGATCTAAACTACACAGTATAGGTTCATACCACATGATGTTAAACTGCATGTTATAGTCCTATCAGATAACCTTAAACTATTCAACTTTAACTATATGGCCTTTTATTTATGTTAACCCGGACATGTAAGATTTCTCTTTGAGGTTCAATCCCAACATCCTCCAACATACCTTTCCCCATGTGATGAGAATATGATTCCTTATATGACGAGCACAAGATAATTCCTTTATTCAAGATACTCATATTGGTTTCCTCAAATTCACCTTGAGTTGAGATACTCCTCTTAGTTTCTTCATATATGGACATCCTACTAGGTGTAAGCCCCAACCTCTCTAATATTACTTCCTTATCTAGTTACCAATAGACAGGAGATTAACATCCATATCCAAGCCTCCTATTAACTATAATCCCCAACTCTTTTTAGTTTTATTTCCTCATAAAGTTATCAATAGTCAAGGGAGAAGATAATCATATATGGGAATTATACTAGGTGTAACCCCCAACCACACCCTCTTAGGTTTAGTTACCAACAAACACAATGAAATAGAATGTTTAATTCAAGTGTAAGTCTCGTATCAATTCCTTGAGTCGATATACACCTCTTAGTTTCATAAAAACACCTTTTCCTAGCTTATCTATGAGAGTCAACTCAAAAGGGAATCCCAAGGTGTAAGCCCCACTCGAACCTCTGTTATGTACTCTCATGTAATATGATTGATCTTATATTATCTCTTATTTTTAAAACTAAACATGATTCATATAAGCTTAGAGGTTTCAGTTGATTATTATTTTTATCATGATTGAGATATGAAAACCTAGTCCTAGCTGTATGACTCCAAACTGCATATCACATTTGTTTACCGCACAATGTCAAACTACATGAAATGGTCTTGAATTATGATCTTAAAATATGAAACCTGAATTATACGGGCTTTGATTCTTGTTAACTAGTATATGTAGGACACCTCTATAAGGTTGAATCCAAATATCCCATAGGTCCTGGATGCATGACCTTAAAAGGAACTTCACCTAGTCATAAACACACGACTTTAAAAGGGAGCAATCTGATCCTTTTCACATGACCTTAAAAGGTACAACATGTGTCATTAAGTGGAATAAAACTACATGGGTTCTGATTCCTTTCATATGGATACATATGAAGCCTCTCTAAAAGACCCAATCCCAACTCAAAAACACCTATTGTCTCTTTTCATTAGAACTCAATGCCTCCCTGGATGGTGATAAAGTTCAGAGTGCCTTTATATATAGCTCCAAATTATAGATTAAGAAAATAATTACATCAAATAAGAGATAGTATAATTCCCACAATAAGTGTCTTCTTAAATGAATATTTTTAGTCAATCAATTTTATAATGGTAACTATTAGTGTTACCAATACTACTAGCAAGGATTCAAAAATATGTTTTAAATCTATAAGAGAGTCCCAAAGTAGAAAATAATCCCCCTCAAAAGTGTTTTTTGAACCCAAAATTCTATACTCTTAATAAAATCACATTCCATGGTGTCATTGTTAAAGTCTTATCAATAAATTTCCTTTAGAAATCAATTCTGGGATAACTCAAAATAGATATGATTGGGAAGTGTGATGAAGATTTTGTCAAAAATACTCTCCTACCTTTGAATAAGTATCTAGAAATCCATTGTAAAGAGGTAAATCCTTTTCAAGTTTTGGGAAATTCATATGATATATAGACACTTTAGGAGGTAAAAACCCATTGGTTTCTCCTTAGCGATCTTGATTAGGCTCATGTGAAGCTTAGACAGGCTAAATCATCAAGGTGTAAGTTAAATCATTTTTTTATTCATTTGAAATTTATAGATAGATTTTGGGTTGTTGGGATTTTGAGATTATATTTCCAATGCATTTTTGATGATATATATCCCTTTAAAATCCATTAGTGGTATTGGAGAAAATCTATCAACATTTGGGTTGATTTTTGAATGAATAAAGAAACTTGAAAATGAGTTTTATAGGTCTCACATGATAATCCTATTCAAAATATCCATTTCAGTTCTTTAAATTGAAGGACCACAACATTATGGGTATGATAAATGGTGTATTTCTTATAAAATTTATGATACAATGCCAAAAATCACATGAAATTGACATTATAGGCATCACAAGAAACATTTGAAAAGTAGGGCATCACAACCCACTTCACAATAGTGTGGGTAACTAGTTTCTTCATCACGATCATGGGAAGTATGATGATAGACCACATCATGGTGAATGTCAATTGGCTATTTCAAGACTGATGTTATCATCCCAAAATATCATTCTCCCCATAAAAACATGAAAAAATGACTAACCCAAAATGCCTTGATAAATTTGAAATGATTTAAAAAATAGTTGTGGTCTATGATGTGACCATAGTTCCAAAATGGCTTGGGATTTTGTATAAATACATGGCATTTTCTATTACAAGTTTCATACTTGGGGAACAACATGTCATAATGAAATTCATTTTGAAGGTAATTTTAAAGAAAATTATATTTTTTGTAAAATTATAAAAAACCTTCATTACTGTGATCCCAACCAAAAATGTTTTTGTATATTTTACCTTGGTTTAAAGTGGTTTTACATGGTTGAATAATTTATAAATAATTTATAAATTTTTAAATAATCTAAAATATATTGGTTTTTTTGGTGTGATATTTTTTTTGGACAATTATTGGAAATTATTGAAGGATTGATTCTAAAAGTTTCATAAAAAATGAAATGGTCTGATTCTAGATGATGAAAGTGCGAAAGAAGTGATTGGAATTATGTAAGAGTAACTTTATCAATACATAAAAATAACTTGATATTTTCAAAGGATATATAATATTATTTATAGGGCTATTTAAGAATAAAATTATTTATTTCACTATACAACAGGGATTGGAAGATATGGTAGTTCATGTGTTGAGCAGCTGAACATGAACTTGATCAAACAGAGGGCCATCCGTGAAGATTAGAAGATGGTGTAACCAGATCAACCAGCTAGACTTTACTATATATAGCTGAGTGGGGTCACTTATTAAAAATATTTTAATAGTTTTCTTCTTATTATATTTCCAATATAAGTACCCATGTTTCTCCCATGGAGTAGGACCAAGTTGGTACCACATAAAATTTCTTGTTGTTGTTATACACGAGTGTGAGTTTTTTTCATTATATGTGTGTTTCATTCCAAAAGATATATTGAGATCAAGTAAATTAATCATTAGATGTTGAATAATAACTTATTCACCTAAACATTGAAATTGGGTGTTTCCAGTTTTGAAACTTATAAACTTGATCCACAAAGTTTTGGTTTTAGAAGGATATTTTAGAACATGGAAGTTTTGGTACTATAAGTGGTATTAGATCTTAGTTTGTAAGTATAATTCTAGTGAGGCATTTGTTTTTTATGATTTATATTTGATGGAGATCAATGTTGGAAAATGGTAACATAATGAGAATAAAATTATTAATTTCTAATAATGGTGAAGAGTACAGAATCATAGAGTTTTGAAAGTTTTTCAAGAATAAAGGAATTTGTTTTGAGAGGATGATACTCAGAACATTGTAAGAAAATAGTGTTGAAAAGAGAATTAATTAAATTCTGAATTATAGATCCTATATCATGTGACTAAATTCTGGTTTCCCAAAGGAATTTTGGGTGGAATATTTTAATTGTACTTCATACCTCATGATTCTCAGTCCTTGTGAACCACTAGGGAAAGAGATCCTAAAAGAGCTCTGGACTAGGAAAAAAATTGATATCTCCCACCTCAAAGTATTTTTAATCATTTATTATCTCCATGTTGATGTTAGATAAAGGATAAAGTTATAATAAAATTCTAAATCATGTTTCTTTGTAGGGTTTGGTGGTGAATACTTTAGATTTTTTAGTGAAAAATGGTCTCTAGAAGTTCATCAGAAGATAGAATGCTTACTTCAATGAAAGGATTGTATGGAAGGATCAGAACATGGTGGAAGATGAAATTAAGAAAAAAGAATTAGCGAAGGATGAAAAGTTTGATATGAATGTAAGTATGGAAGATTTGTAAATTTTAGGAAGCACTCAAGTTCTAGAAACACCTAATTGTCTAGGATTAGTTTTAGATAGATGTTAGATTTAAAAGGTGTTTCCAAAACTAGATATACTAGAAATATCAATGATTTCAGAATCTTGGGGAAGTGTTCAAGAAGAATTAGTTTCAAAATAAGAATGACCTTAAGAGTTAAGGTAGTATACAAGGTTCATAATACTAATATATAGGTTCATATCTAATATTCATTATCTACTCCTTACAGATGGTGTATAACCTAAAATTCTAGAAGAATAAACAAGTCTCAGTGACTAAATAAAATGTGAGTTAGCGATAAAGAAGGAGATGAAATACTTTTATATTTCTATAATAAGGTATCTAATGAAACTTTAAATTGGGAAAAGTGAACTAAAGAATAAATGGTTCTACCAATTTAAGGAATAAGTGGTAAGTATGAAATGGTATAAGGAAAATTTGGTTGTGAAAATCTTTCAATAAATAGGAGTGTATTTCTTATAAATTTTTTATCTAGTTTTTAAGAATATAACAATACAGACAGTGCTTGGAATTATTTCAAATGAAGTCCTATATCTTGAATAATTAGATTTAAAAATAGTTTTTATTCATATAGCTTTGTAGGATGAAATATTTATGGATCAACTAGTAGGATTTAAAAAATATAAAGGAGATATGGTGTTTAAGGTTAAGTGATGTTTGTATGGGATGAAGAAATAACCTAGGAAATGGAACTGGAATTTCGATTAATTCATGGAAGAATAGAGGTCCATCTAGTGAAATATAGACCATTTATACCACCCAAAGGTGTTTGATGATGGAAACATCATCATAATTCTCTTGTATGTGGATGACCTGTTTTTGGTGGGTCCAGACATGAAACATATTGAATAGATAAAGAAATATTTTCACAGAAGGTTCAAGATGAATAATCTTGGTGAAGCCAAAAAAAATTAGGGATGACAATTTAGAGTGGATAGAAGCACAAAAGACTGATGATATCTAAGTCAATGTACACCCAAAAGATAATATAAAAGTTTAGAATGTTCGGATCCAAACTTATCACTACCACATTGGCTGAACATTTCAAATTATCCAAAGAGAAATCACCATTAATGGAATATGGGTATAATTATATGGAAAAGGTTCCATATACATCAATAGTTATAATATTTATATACACCATGATTTGTATAAGGTTGTACATTGGTCATTGATCGCACTACGATTCACTGTTTTATTTTCACCCTTACACCACTGTGCTAAACTAATTTTGTATTGAAAATTATAAAAATAATAACAAATTGCACTTCATGTTTGATTAAATTATTTTGTATTTATTACTGTTAAAAAGGGAAATGATACTTGTTTTGATAATCTCGTTGAAGGTGGAGATGATTTGGAGGGCCTATGATGATGTCCAAGAAAAATGGTCCAAACTGCACAGGATCCATGCACACCAGTGGACTCAACCGCATATTTATACTAAACCATGAATCCAAATAGGCTGATTTTTTTTTTCTAGTCCAAAATTTAATTGTATAAATTTCATATAAAGGAACCGGATCCTCATTCGGCCTCTACAATGCCCATATGAATTGATCTGTCCAAATAATCAAATCTGTACAAAGTCAAATGCATTGTTCTATAGTTTATCAATATCTTGAGCTTTATTTGTCCAAATGGTTCCAAAATTTTTGTGGAGATATTAAAGATGCGGGGATACAACTTTTTAGTTTTTTTAAAAAGTGAAATAAGACTTTCTGGCCATTGAAAACCATGAACCAAGTGGTTTCTTGAAATCAGGATGCTCAAAACCACCTTCCAATTTTCCTATAAAATGGAAACTTGTGATCCTCATTTGGAAGTTAGAACCAGAAGTGAAGCTCTGCCATTTTGAAGTCATAGAGGAGTATCCTCCCAATTCTTGAAGTTATGGAGGCCCCTATCCTCACAGGGGATCAAGAATGAAGAAGGAGTTCCACCCAAGCTTCCTCCTCCTCCCGATTTCGAGCTAAACGGTGGGCATTCGTTGTGAGGGAGCTACGCACATGTCAAGGGAGTTCCGATTCTTATTTTAGCTACTAGTTTGGATTAATTTGGGTGTGACAACATTTATTTCCATTTATCTTACATAATTCCATATTTTAATTCTTGTTTTGATGCATGTGATTGAGATACTCTTAATTTCTAACCGATCAGTGTGAGGTTTTGAGTGCATGACTTGTGTTGTTATGATTGGACAAAACAGAAATCCTTTTCACACCCACCTTATTGAGATTTCAATATGATTTGGGAGCTCTTATTCCATGCATAAGTTTTGGACCTTGACAATATGTTTTTTACATTAAGGTTTGGTTCTTTAAGCATTGAAATAAAAGATTAGGAATTAATCAGGATTTCAATTAATTTCAACCAAGGAATTAATCCAAACCTAAATGAATATCTATGAACAATGAACTTTAAATGTGTGTAGTGAAATCACAATGAACCCTTTTATCTAATATTTTTTAAAATCCATTTGGTTTATCAACTTTTAAGCTTTCAATTAAGTCATTTCATCCTAAAACTATTTTCAAAACCACCCCTATTTTAGTACTTCTTATTAAAAAATGCACACTCTAAACCCAAAAACGCTAATTGAGAGACGACCTATGGTCTTCCCTAGAATGTAAATCAACCTTAAAGTCATAATCAATTTTACGTGTCATGACATCACGTTTAGTCATGCATTGGGAGTGGTTAGTAGGTTTATGGAAAATCTAATAAAAGAGCACTGGGAAGTGGTAAAGTAGATACTTATCAAAGGTTATGAAGGACTATCCTTATGTTATGGAATGTATGATCCATTATAGAGGTTTATTGATATAGAATTTGTAGGATATGTAGACACACAAATATGTACCACCAGATTTGTGTTTACCTATAGAGGAACTACCAAAAGTTGGATATATATAATATAATATGTAGTTACACTTTCAATCATAAAAGTAGAGAATGTTTTTGTGATAGAAATAGATAAGGAGATGATATGGTAGAAGGATTTTTTAGAGTAACTTATAAATAATTAGGGTAATAAAACATTTCTCTGTTATAGTTAGAGAATAATCCATCTTAAGAATAATCTAGTGTTTCAATAATGAAAAAAACATATTCAATTAAAGTATCAATTCATCTAGAATCTTGTGGAAGATGGAGTTATGGGTCTATATAAGGTCAATATAATTAATAATTTTATAGATATAATGATAAAGTTCATAGTCTGGAAATTTTTGGGGCACTGTTTTGCCTTAGTAAGTCTTGGATGACTGAAAGAAAGAAGGGGGATTCACTGTCTATCATTGTGGAAGGAAATATGAAATTTCCTAAGTGATATAGAGGACTTTATAAAGTTGAGAAAAACGATTCTCAAGTTGAATATTTTTGAGTTTTTTCTATGATAACTATTTTCTAGATAAATGTTGGAAATTTTTGAAATAGTATTTCTGGAAGTTTTAAACTAGAATGAGATAGACAATTCAATAAAACTAGGGATGTTCAGAACACAAGGTGGAAGTAGAAATGATGATTGATTATGGATGATTAAAGTTCTTAAGAAGTGATTAGACTTGTGTAAAATTAACTCTTTTGATTCCTAATCATAACTTAGAGTTTTCAAAGGATTTATAATATTCTTTAGAGGTTTATGTTAGAATAAAATATTACTTTCACTATTCACTAGGGATCAGAAATTGAAGTGGTGCATGTATTGAGAAACTAGTAGTGGCCTTGATCAACTGAAGGGTCATCCATGAAGATTAAAAGATAGCAGAATCAGATTAACCAGCTATACTTTTCTACAAATAGGTGAGTGAGGTGACTTGTTCAAAAGATTGTAATAGTTATCTTCTTATCCTATTAATAATAAAAGTAATAGTATTTATCCCATGGAGTAGGATTATGTTTGAACCATGTAAACACTCTTGTTGTTCTTCTAAGTGGGTGTGGGTTTTTTTTATTATGTGTGTGTTTTATTATGGAAGCTATTCTAAGATCAAGGTGATTTGAAACAAGATGTTGGAGTGTAGTTTATTCACCAAAACATTGATATTGGTTGTCACCAGTTTTCGAACTTCCAACATTTATCTATAAAGTTGATGTTCTAGAAGGATATTACAGAACATGGCGGTGCCAGCACAACAAAATATGAAAGTATTTATATTTATTTATGATTTTTTTTAGAAAAATGATAACTATAAATATTTTTATTTAACAAACAAAATGATTACACTAGATAGAAAAAATGGATTTTACATTTTTCTTTTTGCTGAATAGGTAGAAGATCCATAGGTAGAGTATCAAAATGATTGTAGGTATCTTTGGACCACCTTTTTTTCAGGAGCATCAGCAAGAGAATTAGCTTCCAAAAAGGCATGTGTGATTATGTGGTTCATTTTGAAAAGTTTGTCCATACAGTCTGACCATCTTATAGTGAGCCTCTATGACAAGTGAATTTTTCTGAGCCTCACCGCTTGCACTATGGCCATTGATTCACATTCGAACTAGATGTCATTCCAATTTCAATGCCTATCCAAATTAAGCACATTGATGAGAGCCATAATTTTAGATTCTAGGGTTGTGTGATGTCCACATGGGCTATAAATTCAGTTAATGATATCTCCATTGTGATCCCTGGTGATAGATCCAAAGACCACCGGACCAGGATTCCCTTTAGAAGCTCTATCAGTGTTGCATTTTAACTAACCTACAAGTTGAGGAATAAAAAAAACTCCAATCAAGCCATGAGGAGGGGGGTAGATACCTATTACATTAAGTAATCTCATCACTGTAAACTCTCAAACAAAATTGTAGCAGTGCCCTATTTGTAGATGGTTCTCATTCTAAATGGTTGAAATGATATCCATACATACAGATTGGAGAATGAGAGGAGCTTTGTCATGGATAAATCTATTTCTACCACTCCATATAACTTGTATAAACTCTGCACATGAAATGTTGAGGAGGTTATTAAGCTATTTGAACATTTGAATATTTAGTACCCCCTGTAATAGAGTGTCAATTTTGTCCGAGTGTGAGGTATGAAGATCAAATAGATCAAAAAGTTCATTCCATAAAGCTGAATCCATTTTGTAGCATACAAAAATATAGTCCAAATCTTCTCTATATTGATGAAACATAGCACAACTAGAGCAAAGGGTAATGCCTCTGTGCTGAAGTCAAGCATCTACAGGAAATTTACAGTGAGAAATTCTCCAGAGAAGAGAGAACCACGAGGGATGTATCTAGAGAGTGTTGAAATCACCAATCCAACTAGGAGTACCTTGCAATTCATGAGAGTAGAAATCCTTGGAATTAATAAAACCATTTAGGGTTGGTTCTCACACCAATAATTCATCCCATGTCATGAAATCAATATTTGAGATAACAGCTTTGAGATCCTCTGATCAGTATTCCATGTTTCTTAGCTACTCTTTAATGGCGATGTTGGGATTATTCAGTTGATTAGTGTTGCTATTTGTATTTAGAAAAGAATATCCCATCCAGCTATCTTTCTAAAATATGAGAGATGAGTCTATGCTTACCAACCAGTGAGAGTGTCTGTATACCTTAACACACATTTTTTTCAATCCAGGCCATATAGATGATTCCATGTAGTACAGTTTTCCAAACATTAAATGCTCCATCAGTCAAGCTTTGAGGAATTCCAGGGACTTAGAATTACTATTATCCAGCTTCCATATGAATTGATATTGAAGAGCTTTATTTAACTTCTCCAATATTTTTATGCCTATCCTCTTAAGTTTGTAAGGCTTTCAACATTGTTTCTAATTGATAGTGACTAATTCCTCTTCGAGATGCTACCGCTCCAAATAAAGTTCCTCATTAATGCATTGATACTTTTGATTAATGAAGCTGGCCATAGGTATACCATAAAGTAGTAAAACCATTTAGAAATCACTATGTGTTTAACAAGATAGATCCTCCCTACCATTGAAAGAGCTTTTCCTTTCCATGAGGATAAGGTTATTCTGATCTGGATTAAAATATTGATGAAGTGTGACACATTAGGTCTTCCCACCAAAAGAGTCACCCCTATGTAGTTGAAGGGAAGAGTACCCTCCCTTATCCCCAGAGTGTTCAGGATAACCCATTTTCTACCAGGATTGAAGTTTTTTCCAAAGTAGATGAAAGATTTCCCCTAGATAATCTCTTATCCCAAATCATTTTCCTAGTGCAGAAGTGAATTATTGATGTTTTTAATGTTTTTCCTATCTCCTTGAGTGAAAAAAATAATATCTTCAGCAAAAAAGAGATGAGAAGGTGTGGAGGTACCTCGAGTGGCTTTGATGATCTTCAAATCCCCCTTTTCAACCATTTTGATAAAAATATACTATGATAGTCTTAAATAATAGAAAAAATGATCGTAGATAGGGGATCACCCTGCCTAATCCCTCTTAATAAAGAGAAGAATCCTTCTGGTGATCCATTTAAGAGAATGAATAAATGATTAGAGCTGAGAAGAGCTTTGATCCAATGAATAAATTTCAGGTCAAAGCCGATGCGGAATAAGACATTGCCAATAAAATTCCAATCCATTTTATCAAAGGCCTTTTTAATGTACATCTTAAGAGAAACGTTTCCTCCCCTATTTGGCTTTATAAGGAGGTTTATAGATTCCGAGGTAGTGAGTAAACAATATTGTATTTTTCTACCCTTGATAAAACTGAATTGGTTCCAAGATACAATTTTGTTTGATATTTTGGCCAGCCCATTGGACAAAATTTTGGTGATCAATTTATACAAGGTATTGACAAGGGAAACTGGCTTGAACTAACTTATTTCAATATCATTACCAAATTTGGGAACTAAGGAAATAAATTGGGCATTAATTCCATGAGCTAGAGAGCCATTATTGAAGAAATACTTTACGAGATTACAAATATCCTACTGGATGACATCCTAGTAGAATTTAAAAAAGTGGTTGGTAAAGCCATCCAGATCGGGGGAGATCCCTTTGTTAAGACCAAAAACCACATCTTTAATTTCAAATTCTAAAGGGGAAGCTGTAAGCATGATATTGTCTTCTCTAGTAATGAGTTTAGAGATAATACCTTCCTTGAGTGATGCATTCTTGGATGGGGCATTAAGACCTTATATTGAAAATTATTTAATCCATTCCAAATTGAGTTTTGGATGATGATGTGATTAATGGTTTAAATAAAATTAAATATGAGATATTTTATTTATGTAAATTGTTTACATAAAATATGAAACATTTATATTGTTATAAAAGTTTTCATAAGATATATCATAATTTGAATATGAAGGAGTTTATATTAAATTCCATGTAAATTAATAATATGAAAAGTTTATAGTGAGATAAATATAAAGTGATTATATTTATATTTTATGGAATTTACATAGAGAATATTAAACTATAAAGTGATTATAGCTTAAATATGAATTGTTCAAAAATGATTATTTCATATCAATTTTTTTGAATTGTTCATTTATTTAGTATTATTATATATTTTATAGTTTATGAATATAAATGTTATATTATGAACTATAATTTATACTTTAGTTTAAAATTACTTAAACTACTTATTTTAATTATCATACATTAATTTAAGTATTTTCATATTACGTATGATAATTGATTTAGTTTTATTCTACATTGAATTTGGTTTGTACTTTGTTATGAGATTTAATCAAGAATTTAATTATTTTTTATACATATCAAGTGTTAGAATTGTGATGGAATTGAAGTCTATCATAAGAAAATAATCATGGATAAAGGGTCTTTAAATAGATTTCTCACTATCCTAGAGGATTATGACTTGTCCATAAAAGTGGGGGTTGGGTACCCATCGATCCATAAATACTCTTACGGGGATAGTTGATTTCATATGATTCTAATTCTTGAAATGGTTTCTTATACCTTATACATGGGATGTATTTGGATATGTGTAAATATAGTTCGATTTTAGTTTATTTTAGTTGCACAAACTATGTGTTCTGTAAAGAGTCACATATTAATATGGTGTGAGCATATTGATTTGATAGGAAGAATAGGAATTCCAAACTAAATTACCCTGACCCCTCCCTCTAAAGGTACCCCTATTGGGATGACAATAGAGAAAGGTATATAATGACCCTCAAATCTTACCTCCAATAGGTTACGTGTTGGTTACTAGAACTGAGGGTATATAAATCACATAGATGAGAGGAATTTACCTCATAAAAGAATTTAAGGTCAAGAGATAAGGGGAGATTCACCAATAAACACCAATGGATTTTCATTCCATAAACAATTTTTTCTCACAACTCAAATGTTACTCACATGTTAAATATACAATATCAAGAAAATACATGTAAGAAAAACTCCAAACTCTAAGACAAATACCAACTCCTTCCAAGCTACTCGAATAATAGCTTTGAATCTAGTGATCTATCCTATAAACACTTATCAAAATATAGTGGGGTGATAAATTTTGGAGTACTTTGTAGGATTATCCTTCTAAAAAAATAAACACACGTGTGTAATAAATATCCAAGAGTATACATGAGTTATAATAATACAAGAAAAACAACAAAAAATAAATCACCTTTAGAAACCAGAATAAGAATAGTAATAAATCAAAAGCTAAAAATATAAGAAGGGAAAATAGGCCCAAAAATCCAACAAAATCCACAACTTCATAATTTCATATCATCATAATATATCCAATTTCTAACCATAAGTTATTAGGTTAATGTAAACATGAAGGAGATCGAACTCTCTCCCTCCTTCTTCCATGTACACCCCCACTTATAACCATAATATTCACATCATCCTCATCATGGTAGGGTATCATGAACATGTATAGAATCAACCTCATTCCCCCTACCATTCATGCCCCCACCATGAATTTCCATAAAATTCAAAATACCACCACCAACTATATATCACCGCCTATCATCACCATCAATTGCACCTTTGATTCTAGGAACCACCACCTACTTATGTCATGTACTTCCATATCCCATCTCATAAATACCCCTTAGGGGTTGATGGTGTACTAAATATCATACCAATACCCCATAGGGTCTGCCAGTGCATCATGTACCAATCATTTCCTTGTAGGATTTATACTTACATCAAGTACCACTCAATCCTTGTTAGGCACTGCCGGTACACCAATGCCATATACATATACCTCATAGAGTCTACCAAAACCAATACCTCACAAGGTCTACCAGTACATCGAGTATAAATACCTCATAGGGTCTACTGGTACATCAAGTACCGCTCAAAACCCTATAGGGTCTGTCGAATCCAACACCCCATAGAGTTTTTTAGTATACATATTACCACATAATACCCAACAGGACCTTCCATATCTAATAACCTATAGGGATTGTTAGTACATATAGTACCACTCAATACCCTGTAGGTCTTGTTAGATCCAATACCCCATAGGGTTTTCTAGTACATATAGTACCACTCAATACCCCTTAGGTCTTGTAAAATATAATAACCCTTAGGGTATGCTAGTATATATAGTACCACTTAATACTTCATAGGATCTTCTATATCCAATACCCCATAGGGTCTTACAGTATATATAGTACCATTGACTTATGCCACCTCTATAATTAAAAACAAGGAAACAATCATTTATCAAGAAACAAATTTCACAACAAGGCTTCCATCTAAAACACAACCATATTTTAGAAATATAATCAACATAAACAATAACCACATATTTCCTCATCAATTCATTTATGTAAAATTAATATTCACCAGCTTCATTAAGCTCACAGATGTGTTAATCATCTATTTATGTAAAATCCATCCACCATTCCCATGATTTACTTAATTATAGTCCACAATCCAATCATTTCATCCAAGTATAGTTCATATCCACCCCATAATCATATCCAACTTAACCGATCCATTTCTTCATTTCACTCATATCTCAAAATCCATTTACCATTTCTTAAAAAATAGGTTTAATCGATTCTATCTTACTCAAAAAATCATTCCAAAAAGCCACATATTTAACATCCCCATCTATTACCTATTTTACAACTCCATTTAATTTAGGGTACCATCCATTCACCATTCTTAATATTCTATCAACCCATTACCATTTATCTCATTCATAAAAAATTAATTCTTTCCATCATCACTTATCCCCACTATAAATAATTTACTATACATTCATCAACAAGACATCAATAATTTCATCAACACTTCATCAACAGTCTATCAGTAGCTTATCATTTAATCCCACTTCCCATTCATCTTTCATTATTTAATTCAAAAATAGTTCAAAAATATTCAAGGGGGAAAAAACAAAGCACAACACATTAAGCATAATCAGTCAATAACAATAACATCACCTTAGGTTTCTAGATTTCAACTAGACTCTTTTACATCACCAAGTTTAAGAATTTATTCAATTAAATATGGGTTAAGGCTCATAAAAAAAAATTTAAATAGAAAATCACAACATCATACATCTATTTATAGGGATAAATATATAGAAATAACATAGAAAACACAAGGCACAAACAATCCCCCATTACTATTCCAATTACTACTTTCAAGTTTTCATCTAAAACTTATTTTATTATTATATTAAGGTTTTTCATGTAATATTTACCTTTCCCATAAACCAAGAACACTCAAAAAGAAATTTAAATCATCACAAAAGGAGAAGTATAAATATAGCAAGGAAGAAAACCACAAAAGGTCTATTAAAGTATATCATTCCATAAGATAAAAGAGAAGTATAGAAATCCCCTACCTCAATTGATGATTTGATACCCATTTTGAAAGATCCAATAAAAATGAAGATGATCCCCATAATATAATTTCTCAAGTAATCATAAAAAACCTAAGTTTCAATGATCCCCATCAATACCGAAACACAAGTCCATTAACTGACCCCCAAACTACAACCAAGGTCCTCCAGAATGAAGGATTGAAGAGAAACCTAGAATAAAATACAAGAGGGAGAAGGAATAACTAACCTCAAATAAAGGGATCTTTATCTCATGAACCATGGATCAAAGGCTAGGAAAATGGGGCCCAAGAGCTCTAAAATAGGCACCCCAGGATAACTAGGGTTTGAGGGGAAATAAAGTGAAAAGATGAATTTATATTGGATCCCAAAGTTATATGAATTATATAAAAACATGAATTCACACCATGAAACCCAATTTCATGTCATGAAATGTTTGAATCAAACATACACTAAAAATCATGTCACCCAATAATGCCATTAAAAAGACCCTTCATACCATGAATAAAACCCAAGAAGAACCACTAGAATCTCACCCCAAAATATTCATTCCATGAACCAATTTCACACCTTGAAGAAAAACTCCATGTCTATCCAAGACTCATTCACATCACGAAATAATGCTTCACATTGTGAACCAAGTCTTATAGCCATATTTCTAACTCTAGCTTCATATATTCCTCCTTCCCATCTTCTGAGAACCTCTAGAATTAAAAAAATCACAAAGTAATGGGGAAGAAGGTCCGAACTGTTACATCAGATACCTCTCAAATGATTCTAATACTTGATAATAAAAACAAAACCCATAAAGGAAGGTGAAGGGAAGGGTCTGAAAAACCTCCCTATAGATACCTCTCAGAAATATTTCTATAGTTGGAACACGACCACAACTTGGAATAATGAACACTGAAAACATGTGACACCAGTGTAGAAAAACACTCTCAAGGAAATATACCACTAAAATAGAACATACATGAAAATGATACCCTTATCACAATTGAACACATAATAACAATCCTATTCACTTAACCATGTTTTAAAATAAAATCCACTCCATTGTAAATATGAAAACTTTCTGAAAAAGATAACCAAAAGGTTTCACAATAGAGCACTCTAACGTTTTTAAATACAAAACAATATTTATTTAAAAACAAGTTAAAATCCAATTTCAATGGTTTTAGTGAATGGGGTAGGGATATTCCAAGTCATTTCCATAGCTACCTCCCAATGAAGGTTGAGAAACAAGCTGAATCTTGGGGTAGTTATATAGATGATTCCCCACAACATTACACCAAAAAACTAGCTCACTGGATATAGGATACCTCAAGATAATTAACCCCAAGACACAAATAAATGTTTGATACCCAAAATATCATCTCACACTACTATTATATGAACTCTAACCCATGAAACCCAGATAATTTATCTCAACCTTCCCAACTGTTTAGGAGGGGTCTTCACTAGAACCCTCCATCACAAGAAACCTTATCTCCATGACTTATTCTTGTTCTATCACCACTTTCAGGGACAATGAATGGATATGAAAAATATATAAATTTATCTTCAACCTCAAAGTATACTCAAATAATTATTCTCAATCCTTACCATCAAATAGATAATTCAAGAACCAACTAATTAGATCCATAAAGTGGTTCCCAAAGCTGTGCACACTTCATCTCTAACCACCTTCCATCACCACTTCCCAACCATTATAGGAAAATAACCATCAGAACCCACATAAACCAACAAAACAATCACCCATAAACAAACCACTCATAATCTCTTGAAAACCCTAGCAAGGCAGCCGCAACCCTGCTGCACATTTTATGTACCCAAATGAATCTCCCTATGCCACTTAGGGCATTATCCATAGTCTCACTTCACAACATGCCACAATACTAAGAAGACAAGAAAAATCAATACATATCAATAAATACCAACAATATACAACTACCACATAATCATAAACATAGGTACCACAAGCACACAAATCAAGGGATCCCATCCACCACATCAAGATATGATTCTCTTTAGGCATCCCTAACTCACTTGCATGGCTTTAAACGTGTCACAAAAGAACACGTATTGATGGGGGATGTATTCCACTATTAATATGTGAAAATACACATCATATGTTACCAAAAAAAAATAAAATTCCCTTCTCACATTACTATCCAAACCACCACCGCCACACCAAACCACATATTCCCATGTCTACCAAGGCAACTAAAAGTATCCTCCCTTCCTAACTCATCCTGCATATGAACCAGTCACCACTATCACAACATGATTCCCCACAAGATCCATAGAGTCACAAGAATAATGGTAAATATACCAATAGATACATAATAATAGATTTCAGCATTCATAAATACCGTACTTTCCATTTTAAAAGGGATTTCATAACATCTCATCATCTCTTGCATGATTGTTTCATAAAAATTTTAGATTCAAACACAACCAGCTAATTACCATGTTTAAGTGATTAACCTTTTATGGAAGGTGATCCCAATGAATCAATCACAACAGATTTTAACAAATTATGAAAAATCCAATCAAAAAAACATAATATAAATCAATCTTTTTCATCATTATTTTTACAAGGATTTGGTACGAATAACAAATCATCATCACCAATTTTTAGATTTTCCAACCAACCTTTTTAATTACTAACTTTAAATGATTATCCCTTTCATGGGTGGGTATTACATCAAATCATCCACAAAAATATATCATAATCATGGTAGTAGAGATCATCATAAAAAGCAATCACCTCATACCATTTTTAAACAAATATTATAGAATTTATAGGGTTAAGTTAAATTAAGGAATTATTTAATGTTATCCAACATTCATCATGCCAATTTTATAGTTTAGAAAATAGATTTACAATAAAGACGCAACATAATTTTAAGCATTCGATCATCAAACAAAACATAATATACAACACTCAAATTCATCAAGTCGCAATACAAGAAAATCATTATGATTTCATTTCAATAATGACACATAAACATGCTATCAAAGTTTAAAATTAAAATCCACACATTAAATATTACTAGGAACCATGTTTGACATTATTAGGAAATAATTATTTAAAAATTTCACTACACAAGTAATATGCTTTATGATCATAATATAAAAATACATAGACTTTCATTCTCATGATTCATAATGATCATGCTTCAATTTAAAAATAATTTAAACTTATTATTACCAATGAAAAATGCTTACATACTATATTTAAGATGAAATGCTTCCACTTAAATATTTAGGTATGATCCATGTAAACATACTTCAGATATATACATGCCTTCTATAATTAAACAATATACTTTATGCAGATCATATTTACTCTTCATGTCATAATTTTTTTTCTTTTTTAATATAACCAACTTACCTATAAAAATGCATGTCAATTTATTAAAAAATGTACATGGAATGGTATTTACAACTAAAAATTCAAAGTATACATATTTTAGTGACACAAAACTCCATTAATTATTAAAAGAAAAGGTGGGTTTTATTCATGTATAAGTTCCCAATAAAAATGTTATTACCGAGTATGCTTACCATCTTCCTAAAATTTAAAAAATAGATAATTAAAATCCGACTTTATAATAAATTTATAACACATGTATGCTACATATCATGAGTGGAAACAAATACAAGTCACAACCACTTTCTCAAAAATTAAAATATTTCTATGCATATCTCTAAAACAAAACATTTCATTATATTAATGTGAAATACATTGAACAAAAGTATGGTTTATAAGAATTTTAAAAAATTTCAATTTCATATAACAAGAATATATTAAGCATTCTTCACTAACAACTATAAGGGGACAAATCAACATGTTACACACTTAAGTAGTAAAATGAAAACCATTTAAAATAAAGCATGTTATAGAAGGTATGGGAATAACACATCATAATATCAATAAGGTATTAGTTAAGAAGCATACAAAAAAATGAATTATTTATTTTAATATTTATAATAAAGTTACATGATCAAAATAGTATAAAAGGATAATAAATCATAAAAGTTTAATCATAAAAACACACATTATATCTAGGATGAAGATGTTGATGCAGCTAATGACATGATGCATGTACCTCTCTATAATTTATACCATAAAAAAACTACACTTTCACCTAAACATTTCAATAGGTTTTCAAATTTCTTATGCCAGATCATATGGGGAACCAAATATCTATGACTTAACTAGTATACTTGGTCTACATCACATGTTAGGTATGAGTTTCATTATTTCCCTACCAATCCCATATAGTCTTCATCCATGCCTAACTCTAATATCCACCCTAAATCTCAACTATCACCTTTGATACCACTATGTCATGAACCCCTCCCTCCAAAGATACCCCTCCAGGGCTAACAATAGATAAAAGCAGATAATGGCCCCTAAAACCCACCTAAAATAAGACACAAGTTGGTGACTAACATCAAGGGTATATAAATCACACATATGAGTGACATTACCCTCATAAAATAATTTTATGATAAGAGATAAGGGGTGATTCATCAATAACAACCAAGTTATTTCCATTGCATAAACGTTTTACACATAACCCAAATGATACTAGTATGTAAAATTCACAACATCAAGAAAGTACATGCAAGAGAAACTACAAATTCCAAGCCAACTACTAACTCCATCCAAGTCACTCATACAATAACTTCAACTCTAGTGATATATCCTATAAACACTTAGAAAACTATAGTGGGGTGATCACTTTGGGAGTACTTAGTAGGCTCATAGTTCTAAAAAAATAAACATCTATGTTCAATAAATATACAAGAGAAGACATGAGTGATAATTAACCATGAAAAATTCTCAAAACATAATCGCTAGTAGAAAGTAGAATAAGAACAGTTATAAATCATAATATATAAATATTACCAAGGAACAATAGACCCATCGATCCAATATAGTCCACAACTATATCATCACATATCATCACCACATATCCACTTTCTAACCATAAGTTAGTAAGGTAATATAAACATGAAGAAAATCAACCTAATGACCTCCTCCTTTCATATATATCCCACAACTATAACCATAATATCCATATCATCCTCATTATAGTAGGGTATCATGAACATGTAGAGAATGAATCTCATGCCCTCCCCCTACCACACACGACCCCCGCCATGGATCTCCATCAACTGCCAAATTCCACCTCTAACTGTGTATCACCACCCACTCCTAATGTGTACCACCAGATCTCATCTCATAAATACCACTTAGGGTATTCCAATACCAAATATCATACTAATACTCCATGGGGTATTCTAGTACATCATGTACCAATCATTACCTTTTAGGGGTTTCCAGTACATTAAGTACCACTCAATGCATGGTAGGGTCTGTCAGTACACTAATTTCATATGTATATACCCCATAGGGTCTTTCGAAACCAATACCTTAGAGGTTATTCCATTAAATCAAGTACTAATATTCTGTGGGGTCTTCTGGTACATTAAGTACCACTCAACACCCCATAGGATCTGCTAGATCCAATGCCCCATAAGGTTTGATAGTACATATAGTACCAGTAAATACCCCATAGGATATACTATATACAATACCCCATAGGGCCTACTAGAACATATAGTACCACTTAATACCCCATATTGCCTACCAGATCCAAAACCCCATAGGGTCTTCTAGTACATATAGTACTACTCAATACACCATAGGGACTACCAGATCCAATACCTCATAGGGTCTTCCTATATATATAGTACCACTCAATACCCCATAGGGTTTTCCAGATCTAATACCCCATATGATCTACAAGTATATATAGTACCATCTACCCATACCACCTCTATAATTAATAATAAGGAAACAATCATTTATCAAGAAACATGTTTCACAATAAGGTTCTCATAGAAAACACAACCAAATTTTAGAAATATAAGCCACATTAAAAACAAACTAAAAGTTATATATCATCTAATTATCCACAATTTCCATTCACCAGCATTTTTAAGCTCATATATGTGTTAATATTTCCTTAATGTAAAACTCATACACCATTCCCATGGTTTTTTAATTCCATTCCATAATCCATTCATTTCATAGAAGTACAGTTCATATCCACACCATCATCATATCCACCTTAACCACCCCATTACTTTGTAGGTATAGGTTTTGATATAAATCATTAGAATCACACATACATGTAATGATAATAACATGAGATAATATTGTGAGATGAAATCCCTTTAAAAATACTAAGTGTAAGATCCCTTCTAAAGAATTCACGTGAGAAAACATCGATCATCCAACTGGGTAGGTTATATCAAAGCAGGGTGCCTCTGGATTATCTTGAGTAAGGGAAAAAAATAATAAGGAGACCCTTAGAGTTAGCTTTATCATTTATTATATTTTATTTTGGTTATATTTAGTTTTTAAACCCTTGGGATTTATACTAGAGGAATAATGTTGAGTTTATCCCTATGAAAGATTGGGAAAAGAGTTGTTCACTCAACCATCTAAGAGATATATATGATATTATTGGCATAATGGACTTCCTAAATAACTAAATGGTGAGAGGAACACTAAATAAGACCCATTTATTAGTGAAATATAGATCTTTGTACACTAATTGATATGAATAATTTAAAAGTGGTCATCATTTTCATGGGGTAAAATTTAATAATATTTCTTATTAAATGAATGTAAAAAATGATACTCATATGATAAAATATTTTGTTATATATAAATAGAATCACCCTCATTGAACTTAATATTGAGATCAATCCTTGTTAAGGAAAATATTAATATAAGCAACTTCCAATATTGGTATATAAAATTAAAAATAATTTTTAAGTAATAAAATAATTCCATGTGTTAGAAAATTACCTTACAAGGCTACCAAATATTGAATTTTTTGAACAACATGATCTAGATGCTCATGAGAAGGATAAAATGATTCAATTGATCTTTAAAAGTAATTAGATGTAGGATTACCAAAGTGGTTTTAGTCTCTGCTCATAGATTCAATATGATTGGATATGTTAACGATATATAGATATTGAAGGTTTATTTAAGGCTTTATCTGGATATAGAATTATTTCTATAATCATCATTTGGAATGTTTTGACAATGTGAATGAGTTCAATAAATATTTACCATATTTCCTCAAAGTTTTGAGGATAACTAAATAAGGCATGGGATGTTAAGGCTCTGATACTATATTGATAGTAAGAAATGGTAAAACCCAGATAAATAAGATTGGATGGTCAAATTTTCATACAATTTTATTGAAACCTAAAGGATGTGTTAGGAACTAGGAGTAATGGTTCCATAGGTGGTGGAATTGACCAGAATACTTGAAAGTGTTTTTGAAACTCTATGGATAGTCCATGTTAAATATCTATGTTATAAAAATAATTTCTTTTATTTTGAAGGGAATGTCATACTGAATGTATATCTTAAAAATGTTATAAGTATACAAGAGTTCAAAATTAGGGTAAGAATTGATGAATATTATAGTTTTCATTCAATTAATGAAGTAATAGGTCACTAAATCATGGATTTGGATGAAAATGAATATTTCAAGCTCAGATGGATCAAAAATAAAGGATGTGTTTTTTTATCTTATTTCACTTAAATGATAAGAGAAGTTTTTTTGTTAATAAAGAGTTGTTTTAAATAAAATGAGATGATGCACATGATTTATGATTCATCAAATTCTAGAACATGTTTGAAAAATAGATAAAGATAAAAGGAGTTTTATCTAAGATAAAATAAATTTTATCCAAGATAAAATAGTTTATCTAAAATATGGTGTTAAAATATGAGGGATTTGATATAACCATCCAATATTGGAAGATTTAAAATAATAAAGTCTACTTTTCAAAGTAATTATCTAGACACATATAATACCATGTATGATATGGATATGATAGTTTATTTTTTTAGTTATTCCTACTATAGGAAATAATTTTTATTTCTTAGACACAAAAGAGTTTTAATATATTTGTATGATATTTTGGAGAGAATATAGTTTCTAATAGGCTAGTTATAGTACATTTTTTTACTTAGAGAAGTTCAAATTATAAAAAATAAAAGATCATACTAGTTAAAATTCAAAGTGAATGTCACTTAATATCATAAAATAGTTTAGGGTGTGTTGATAAATAGAAATGTAAAGAGTTATATTTAATTATATAACTAAGTGAATATCACTTTATATCCTAATGGAGTTTAGGATGTGTTTGTAAAGAATAATATAAAGAGTTACATTGGTTACCAAATGATTTCAAAGGAAATGTTTGATGGAAAAGTTCCAAGAATAATGATGATAATGAACTTAGAAAGAGTTCAATGTAGATAATAAAAATTATTAACATCATAAAATTGGTTGGTGTGAAGTAAAGGATTTTGAATACTATGATTAAAGAGTTAAATATTAGGAATATTATTCCTAAGTCTCACCATAAAAACTTTCTTTCTCTATAGATATTACTCACTAAAAGAGTGTAGTGGGAGGGTTTTATCGTATGGTCACATAGAGATGTGGTTGGAATTACATCGAGATGCAACGAGTATATCAAAACCCAAAAAGTGCAGCAAACATAAGGCCTCACAAATTTATTATCATATGAGATATGATTATATATAAAATTATGTATAGTTTTGTTAGTATTCTTAAAGTATTTTAAGAATATGAAATATATCATGTTATAAAAAAAGGCAGTCAAGAATTTATCATTATTTCACATAGGCTACATATATTGCATGAAATGAAATGATAATTAACCTCTCAAAGTATTACTTTGAGTTATACCTAACCAATGTTCATCATGTAGTATTATAGGTTGTGATGAAATGTTAATATTTACATGGGAAAAATTTTATATTGTGATATGTAATATACCCATGAGGTTGAAAATGATTTCTTTGTGCTGGATTACCCACCAACTATACTATATAGAGTGTCATACACTGTGTCTTTGGTATACTAGGAGTGTATATCTCATATTGAATCTCTATAAATGAGGTTGGAAAGATACTTATCATGAGAACCTTCATAATTTGATATCTTTCTTATGAAAGCCTTGATGCTTAGCTAATTAGGGGTGGTTGTGTATGTTGTTGATCATGTTGTCAGTTAATAGTTAACCAATATAGGATTTATCCTCTCATATGATGAGTATGACATATGTACCCTCGATTAAGATAGTATGAGGAAGTTTATAGTCATATTTCAATAAAGTACATGTGATGTGTTTATCTATCTAGATGTGAGGCTTGCGATGTGCTTATCTAGTTATATAAATAAAATATTAAGTATTTATTGACATACTTGTATATGAAATAACTAGTGGGAATAAGTATGGAAATACATGTGTTTGATAGATATCATCTTCATCCCTTTATATCTCAAGTAACATTTATTCTCTCCTAGAGTATAATTTTTCTTATATTCACGGATTTAAAAATTCATAATTGTTTTTAATTCTACAAAGTCCCATGGGGTTACACCTTAGGTTTTTGTGAATGAGGATAAAGTTTATAAAACATTGAGAGCTATCCCAAAAGTGATTTAGAGGACATATAAAAGAAATTATGTATGTATTTTCATAATGCATTACATATGATATAACATATGGTGAAAATGAATTATAGATTTTCTAAAAAGAGTTTTGTAGGATATCCAGAAGGAGTTATGGATATAGTTTCAAAATTTGTTACAAATAACGTGATATAAAGTGAAAGTGTACTTTGTTTATGACTCTTTTAGTGAAAGTAGGAGATTAAAGAAAATGTATAAAAAAAGTTCAACCATGACATGGTGGTTTTGATTACTCTATGGTCTATCCTTACATACACCATAATATAGTGTGATACACTATGTTGTGGTGACTATTTATAAGATTATTGTTTTGAAGGATAATTATTAGTCCATCCTCCATCTTCCACTCAAGCTACCATTATCTATTAGATCATCATATAATGATTTATAGAGGAGTTTCAAAGTCCAAAATTAATAGTTTAAACATTAAACTATTGATCATAAATAATGATTCAAGAGTTAAAATAGTTTTAAATTATAAAGCATTTATGAAGCAATCAATTTAATGTAGCTAATTGTTTGGTATCTAAATAGTATCTATTAATGGATATATAAGCTGGATATTTGTTTGTGATTAATTTAAGTGTTACAAATTATCCAAATTATATGAAAATACTTGGATAAATTACTATCTAGATCTCATTTCAATACTATATTGTAATAAGGTTCAAGTAAACTATGGTAAGGAGGGATGTTATTCTTGAGTGTTGGGAGATTCATGCGATCTGTAGACACCCAAGGAGAGAGGAACTTGTCTGTTTCTCTTTATTGATCTTTATTATGGTTTAAGTGATGGTACAACCACATATTGATTTTATTTACTATGTCATGTATTTGGAATTGAAGTCACAGTTCTAGGATTTACCATATAGATTCTTTGTTAAAATTAAAATACACCACAATATAAATTATATAGCCACATCATGGTTATGAAAAAGTTAATATTTATGTTTTATATAATCCTTGGTAGAAATAGGGTATTAAGGTAATTAATTCATAATTTATAAGGAATTTATCTAGAGGAAGAAGCTATATTTTTTAATAAAAACCATGTCATTAACATCATGGTTTTTATTATATATGAAATTAAAATTAATGAAGTGGGTGAATATTAAATAACACAAACATTTATTTACCAGGGTTTTTAAATTCATCACTTTTCCAAAAAAAGTATCATCGTTAAGGTGGTACACCTTGGTTTTTAACATATCATCATGATATACAAATTAGGTGATATTTTAAACTCTGAAAACTTTTGGTTAATTTTATTAGTTATTTGAATATCACATTTTGAATGGTTTGTATGACCCATTATTGGGTTATATATATAAATTCATCTTATAAGGTTTTAATGAAAATAACTTAGAGATATTGAAGTGTATAAAATGTGACAATAGAATTCAAAAAATATATAAAACCTTTTTCTTATCTATGAGAGGGAAGGGGAATATGTGATATATCTGAAGTGTGTATGGTAAACTAAAGATATAAAGTGACACAAAGTGATAGAGTTGAGAGAAACACCCACATGATTTTGGTGTATATATTCACACTGATAATTCATTATAATGATATGTGTTCCTATTTCATTTACCTTTATTTGAAGTAGTGGATAGATATATAAAAAGGTTTTATGATCCTTAAACTCAGTTGTGAATGGATCCAAAAAATATATTCACATAATAATATTTTAGCATATTTCACTACTTTGACACATCACTATGGAAATCTCCTTAAATGTATCCCATTTGGGTAAATTAATTAAAATATTTATTTCACTATAAGTTATTTTATTTACTTTAATCTTATGTTTTATTTGATTTTTATAAAAAAATTCTCATTATTTTTAACAAAATAAAAATATCTATTTATTAAGAAATGTTTCTCATCTTAGTTAACCCCCCCTTTAGGATGATTGGGACCTTTTTTCATAAAACTCATCTAAATGTATTTTTGGAATTCCAATTTCTTTTAAAATATTAAATATATTTATCTTTATATTCAATCTTTTAAAATTATCATTTGTAACATCCATATTAAATAACATCATTTCTTTTTTAGTATAGATTTTTGGGTTGAGGGAAACTTCCAACTCAACCTTTAACATTCATTCCAAATAACTCTCTTATCCTTCATCTTCACTACTTGACGATTTTTCATTTTTCTCAACATGATCTTATCAATTTATTTATTTTTCATTAGCTTCTTCATTTCTATATTAATGAAATAATTGGAGCTTTCATACCTTCTTCTTCCTTTATTAGAAGATATATTTTATATTTCAAAACCTTTTTTTCTCATTAAAATATTTATAATACATTTTTAAATTAATAATATTATTAAATTTCTTCCTTGGAACTATTTATTCACGATCATCTTCCTCTATTAAAACATTTATTTTCATGGTAAAATCAATAATAAATGACTTACAATTCTACAGATAAAAAATTTATGCATAATTTGCCTTTCTAAATTCCTCCCACTCTTTTAAAATTATTTGAACTTAAAGAACTTATCCTTTAATTTTAATTATACTTGCCTTATTTTTCCTAAAATTTAATATAATAATCTCATTCCTTGTACTTAAACTACATATTCTTAATAGATTTAATGTTTATCATCTTTTTCTACTTTAATACTTTTATTTTAACACATAGAACTTTCTCATATAATATGTAATGAGTATATTGTGTATCCTATTAATATTAATTTGATTAAGATCAATGTGTTATATTATAGAAACATTGGAGTAAAATATATCAATGCGTGATAACCAAAATCTAGGTATAAATCTTGGGTTGTGATTATTGTGAAACTATGTATTGAAATAATTTAAAAATATCAAAATTTCCCAATGATTTTTTTTTAAATTTTCATGAAATTTGGAGGAAGCTACCTAAGTATTGATCTGAGAATCAGAAACCATGCTCCAATAATCTCAGTGTTACGTAGAAAAATATTTAATATAGGGTGGGTTATTGTGGTTAGTGGTTATTACAGAGTTATTATATGTAGAATGAGATATTTTATGAAGGAATTTTAGTGAAAATAAAAAAGTAATAATTATTCAATAATAAGGAAATATCATTCTACAATTTATTGAACATAGTTAGGATTTGGCGAGTGGTGTTAGCACTATGTATTATGTGAAAATGTTTACATTATAATAGGGCCACAAGGTTTTCAATTAGAGATTTTTCTTATAAAATGGGTGCAAGTATATATGTTATGAGTTATATCCCAAGTTGAAATGAAGTTCCATGAAATATATATTGCACCGTGATGATGGTGGATACACTGCAATATGAGAATGATATATATGTTAATAAGTTAGATCACACCATTAATATCATAGTATAGATATTGATTAGTTGATTATTTTCATAGGAATGTAGTTTGTTAAGGTGATATGTCATAATACATTATGTAGCACCATAATGACATCGAGTTATTAGTTTCTAAATATTTCAAAATCCTTCAATATTAGATGTTGTGGATTGAGAAAAAGACGTAAAAAATGACCTTGTTGAACATCTTGGACTATCTATCATGTGGGAAGGATAGGTTTTGAGATCATGTAGGACTTGTTTTACATTGAGATATTTAAACCATAGATTACTATATAATGAAGTAAAAGGGGATATTCACATGATCAAGGAGAAGGTGAAAGGTAAGAGGGAGAATTTCAGAGAAATATTACTAAAAAGATATAAAGAGTTTGGATACCAGAATCACATCCAACCAATATTTAATAAAAGAAATATGAGATCATAAATCATAAGAAACATGGACAGTATTGTTTGTAATGTCTTGACCCGGGTGCCACACACCGGTGCCCCAACCCAGTTTGTCACAAGCCCTTAGACATGCCTCCCCGTATGCTAGAGGCTACCGAAAAGCAGTGATGGTCTAATATTGATCATGGGGAGACTATACTATCTTTATAAGAGTAATAACTTAGCATAAATAAATAAAAAATAACAACATGATAAAACCAATAACTAGAAAAACCAATATCACATGATGGTCAAAATAGGAAATATAATATCCAAAACTAAACAGTAGACATTCCATGCCAAATACGTGCCAAGTGCCAAATGAAAAACTCAAAATAAGACACTGAAAACTCCAAATAAAGTCCTAATAATAATAAAAGTTCCCTCATCCATGCTCTATCCCAACTCATCCATATAACATAGGGACTTTTCCCTTATCCCGCTCTGCAAACATGAAGTTTATTCAGGTATCAATCCAATAGCCTGAGTAGGGTGTGATTAAAACCCAGTAATCCACCACCAATGATGTCCAAAACAATATCTAGTCAATAATAGTGTATGTAGTTGTATAATGAATAAAGTACAATGCATAAGTTAATAGTTATTACATTTTTAATATTTTTTAATTAACCACATAAACCCCCAGGTCTCAAGGACACTTGAACCCTCAATACCTACTTTGGACCATGCTGAAGTCTGAACCATATCACATATTAAATTCAAAATTTATTATAACATATGGGATTTCATTTTCCATTAATTTCAATTCATTATCATGACCAATTGGAACCATAGTTCAATGCCAATATTTTGTGCCTAGATCGCCATGCCTAGGACCCCGTAGGTATTTAAAGCAGTAGTCTGTGACCCAAAACTCATTTATTAAACAATCACATAAGTTGGATTTTGAAGTAGCATTCCATGTCCCACACTCATTTATCACTATGGGTTTTTGATGCAGCAAAACATGTCCAACACATGAATATCAGTTTATCACTATGGGCTTTTGACACAGAAGACCATGTCCCACACACATATATCACAAAATCACATGTATCACAATTTCACATGTATCAAAATATCACACACACCATAATATCACATGTATCACAAAATTCCATTAATTAATCCAATTCAAAAATTTCATAATAATTCTATCCATTAATTAATTCTCCAATTAATTAATTCAATTCAACAATCATAACATTCCATCCATTAATTAATTCACCAAATAATTAATCCAATTCAACAATCATAACATTCCATACATTAATTAATTCACCAATTAATTAATCTAATTAAAAAATCTCAATATCCATCAATTCCCTAATTAATTCATTCTATTAATTAAATCACAAATTAATTAATCCAATTCAACTAATTGCAATATCACAACAATTCCCATTAATTAATTCACAAATTAATTAATCCCTTTCAATGTTTCCATAAATCAAATAATCAATTAATTTATTCAAATAAAGATTTAATTTCAAGATTCACAAATTAAAACCAAACAACACATACACACAATTAGAATCAAGACCACGGGAATTGAATTTAGACCACCTACCTCAAAATTATTGACAAACACTCACCAACAAAACCCTCCAAATTGAAGTGTAATGATCAAGAATGCGTCGAAGAAAAAAATATAGATTTTAATACAAGATAAAATATCATAATAATTATATTTATTAAAACCTAGATCTAGATCCACAACAATAGAGGAAATAATCCCTTTCCAAGGATGAGAAAAATATAGGAGAAGACAGGATACCAAATGGGGTGAGATTCTCTTACTGGGAGAGGTGCAGATATTCAATATGGGATTCAAATCATAAAGAGAGGAGGTAAGGATCCCTAGGAGTTTTTCCATGAGCCTCAAAAAATGAGATAAACCTATTATATTTGATTGGGGGGGGGGGATATAAAATAGGGTTTTATATTTTTTTAAATAATTTTCGTAGGATTAAAATTCTGTATGCACGATTTCCTGTATGGGGTACGCGGTTTCCCCTAACAGTGCGCCTCACCCAGGGGTGTCGCATGATTACTCCTAAGAGGATAAATGATTTGTAAAATCATGTTCCAACTATGCAATCTCTCTCTTCTAGGGGTTTCAAGGTTTTTTGGGGGCATGGAACACGATTTGGGAAACTATGCGCCAACCGTGCACTACCCGACTTCCTTCCAAAATTTTCCAATTTCACCCCAAAAATCCCCAAGGTAATACCCAAACAAGACATGCTAAAAACAAGGAAAAAGAGTATCTATAAAAAAGATTGACAAAAAATAGAAAAAGCCATAATCTTATATTATTGCACCAATTGAGGCATTAATTTTATATCTTTTATTGGTGAGATAAAAAGTGTTATCTTGAGGGATAATGAGTTATTACTGTGTGTAATATTAGCGAGTTATCATCTTGGGAGTGATTGAAAAGAAACCGAGAAAGTGATTCTACTCTGAAGGTTGTATGAGAAGTTCTATTATTTAATTTTTTCATAACATCACACCACCTATTTTATGCTCCTAATACTTTCCCCAGTGTAGGTGAACTAAGAAAAATATCTTATGTATCAATAATTTATTTCTTTCAAATTCATTGAGGAAGCATGTTTCAATTTGAATAATCCTGAAAAAAGATTGTTTAAATGAGATAATTTCAATTTACACACATTAATTCACCCCTTCTTAGGGTATCGTCACTTAGTGATACCAAAATATGTTATCAGTGATAAAGTTTTGATATTAGACATAATTTGATATCTAACATTTTATTTTAAAGAAGTTTTTATACCTTTAGGAGTTATAGACATGGTTGTGAATCATAAAGGAATTCCAGTATTTGATGGACATTACTTCAAACTATAGAAGAATCAAATGAATCATTACTTTCAATCACTTAACATGGATTTGAACATGGATGTAATTCATGGAATTTATATTTTCATGGAAAGTGTAGCTCTCATGGAAAGGGATCATAAGTAATTGCATATAGGCACCAAAGTAATCAATACTCTATGGGGAGATCTATCGATTGAAATATAAACAAAATTGATTTCATATAAATATTCAAAAACCATGTATGAAAATTTATTATATATATATATATATATATTAAAGTGACAAAAATTATGAGGAACTGAATTACAAGTGATGTGGAATAAGGATATGGACTTGAGGGTGCACCTGAATGATTACATTGATACATTATTTGATTAGGTAAATGTGATTGTGAGGTATATATATGGACACGTAGAAACCCTTAAATATGTAAACTTTAATAAGTGGTTCCTAAGATATTTTCCTCCTCACTTCAACCTAAAGGTGTTAGTGATTAAGGAAAAGGATCAATTGACTATCTCATTTAATAATATACAAAATATACTTAACTCACTATTAAAGATGATGTGGTGGAAAAATAAATTAATGAGGTTATGTTATTCCTTTCCTCAAATATAAAATTATAAAAAGGAAAATTTAAATGGAAACTTTTATACACTTAATTTCTATTTGTTAAGTTTTGAAACTATACTACTAAGTATCATAAAAAGTATTGAGATGATTATGAAGAAGATAAACCCATGTGAAATTATTCTAATGATGTGAATGTTAAAAAAAATACTAAGAATAATTTATTTATAAATAATAAATTTATTTTTAAAGAGATAAATATCTTGGAGGAATTGAAAATATAAGTGATTATGGATTTTAAGAATCTCAGTGAATAATTTCTTATGTCTATCATCAACAAAACATAATTTGAGGAATTATGTGAAGGTGAATAAATAGAATTTGATACTATAAAAACATTTATGTTTTGAGGGCTAAGAAAAAGAAGTAAAATATTGTGGTATGTGAGCCTAAAATCTATATGTAGTAATAAAAAGAAAAGAAATATTACTTAAAGGCTATGATTGAAAATCTTTGATCAAAATATCTAGAAAACTTAGAGAACATGGTTGATATAATGCTCAAAGTGGTAGAACAAACCTAAATTATTGATGGATAGAATAATACAGTGAATAAAATCATTAAATGAATCGAATAGATTGAATGAGAAGTTATAAAATTGACATGAATTATTAAGGATAAATATATACATGTAACTCCTAGAATAACATTTGGAATTTTGATCACAGTGGCTATTGAAAAGGTAAAGGAAACAAATTTCAATCTAATAAAAAAAACTTCATATTTTCTTATAAAAGTTACATTTTTATAATAAAGGAAAGGTAGGTATATTAATTGATCATAATTAAAATTCTATCATGTTTGATGGACCAAATCAAGCTCCTACTTTGAAGAAGACGATTGATTTTGGAGATACCCAAAAGATAATTAGAGGACAGTGATGAAACATCTGAATACCACTAAAATTATGTGTCACTATTGTATAATGATGGGTCATACATAAAAAGTGTTTTCTATAAAAATGAGATAATTAAGGTATAAGTGAAATGAAGGCAGGTTAGAAAAATTTAATACTCTTGGTATGTTTTTTATGGATATAATTTTTGGTGTGAAGGTTATTGACACAATGACATGTATCTATCATCAAGGATGTGAAGGAATATTCTAAGGGAGATTCAAAGTAGTACAAAATAGTAACTCAAGGAATTATTGATAAATTTAACAAGATAAGATAGGTTTATAACTTTATAGGATTAGAAATATCCATTATATCCAGAGGAGGAACATGCATATCAACTCCTAATAAATATAAATCAACAATCTTGGATTAGAATGGAAAGTGATTAGAAGGATACAATGGGGGAGTTTTCTTTAAAAGAAATGGATTGATCTGGAGTGTGGATTCCTGATAGTGGATTCAATTCCCATATTATGGAAAATAATAATATTTTTATGGGTATGAAATATGTAAGGAAGGAGCTATAAGGTTTAGAAATGATGAAGGATTGAAAATCAGTAGCTTTGAAAAGACCAAAATTAGAGGAAAATACATGAGGAAGATTGATGACTTGGTTGTTAAAGGTATTGGTCATATTATCTTAAGTGTAAATCAATTTTATAACTTGATACATGTAATATGATTCCCTATTAATACCTATACTATTAGAGTCAAAGGTTGTGAAATTTTGAGAAAAGGGAAAGTCACAAAAGAAAATCTCTACCTTAGAAATGAAAAATAGAATATTTTATTTCTATCAAAAGATAATGAAAATAAACTATATCATAAATTCAATGCAAAAATGATTCAAAATATCATGGAATATTTTATGAAACATAAATGTCTATATAACATGCCTAATCTTAAACAATATCACACTATTACATGTGTTGTATCATGCGATCACTATTTCTAATGAGGGGTGCAATAAAAACATAGTGAAAGGTACAATTACCATCCAATCTTGAACTACTAATGTCTTATTTTATTCTATATATACCCACTCTTTCATATCTAAATAATTTTATAAGGGTATTAATATTCCACCTGAATGATTATATGCCTAATTAGAAGTGAAACCCCCAATTGTACAATGATTGTATGTCAATTCTATGATTACTATCCAATTGAAGTTTTTGGGAGTGTGCTTCCTATAAATATTATAATTCTTCCACTGGTTGAATTTGATATCATCTTAGGCATGGATTGGCTTTCTCTGCATAAATCCACATCAATTGTCGAGTAAGGTAAGTTAAGTTTGACACTTCAAACCAAACTATGATAATATATCAATGTGATGATAAGTATAAACTTCCTATGGATATTACATCCATTATATGGGTCTTAATTACCATTCATAAGGGATTTTTATCTCAAATGGTTGGGGAGAAACTCAACATCGATGATATGCCTATTGTTAGAGAATTTGTGGATGTATTTCCAGAATAGTTTCCTAGTCTTCCACCAAAACACGAAGTTGATTTCTCAATAAAACTCATACCTGGTTCTACACCAATTTCAAAGACTCCCTATCAAATGACCTCGATTGAGTTGTAGGAATTGAAGAAGAAAATACAAGAAAACTTTTATAAGAGATTCATTCAACCAAGTGTGTCACCTTGAAGTGCACCTATTATTTTTGTGAAAAAGAAAGATGGATAAATGCAACTATACATTGATTATTGGGAGTTCAACAAGATCATAATTAAGAACAAGTATCCTCTTCCCCATATTGATGACTTTTTTAATCAACTATACAAAGATCAATACTTTTACAAGATTGAAATTCATTATGGATATCATCAATTTAGGGTTAATAATGAGTATATACCCAAGATGACATTCCATACAAGTTATAGACACTATGAATATATAGTGATGCATTTTGGTCTTACTAATTCCCCTGTTATCTTTATGGATATTATGAATAGAGTCTTTATAGATTACCATGATCAGTTTGTGGTAGTCTTTATAGACGATATTTTTATATATTCAAAGAGTAAGGAAGAGAATGAATACCACTTGATAATTGTACAAAATACCCTAAGGAAGGAGAAAATTTATGAAAATTTTACAAAGAGTGAATTTTGGCTGCAAAAGGTTTCATTTTTGGGTCATATAATATTAAGAGAGGGTATAATAGTAGATTCATCAAAGTCAGAGGCTATTGAATGTTGGACCATACCAACCATAGTGACATAGATATGTAGTTTCCTTAGTTTAGCTGGATATTATCGATGGTTTGTGGAGAATTTATCAGAGCTATCCAATACTCTAACTAAGTTAACTCAGAAGGGTGCCAAGTTCCTCTAGACAGATGAATGTGAAGAAAATTTCATGGAACTGAAGAGATTGATAGTTAGCACACTTGTGTTTATATTACCCTATAGAGAATAAGGGTTTGTGATCTATATCAATGCATCCAAGAAGGTATTGGGAAGTGATATTATGAATAATAACATTGTTATAGCCTATGCCTCATGAAAATTTAAGATTCATGAGAAAAATTACTCAACTCATGATTTGGAATTAGATTTGGTATTTTTTTTCATTAAAGATATGGATAAATTATCTTTATCGAGAAAAGTGTGATATATAAACGATCATAAAAGTTTCAAGTATATATTCACATTGAAGGAGTTGAACATGTTCCAGAGAATATGGTTAGAGATGGTAAAGGATTATGACTGCACAATACATTACCAACTTGGGAAAGCAAATAAGGAAAATGATTCATTGAGTCGAAAGGATCATGCTAGCTTATCCATGATAAGGATAAAAAAATATCCAATATTTATGGATTTTAAAAGGATGGACCTAGAAGTACCGAAGGAAGGGGAAAAGTATTATCTTTCTCAATTTAATGTTCAAACCTCTATCCAAGTGAAGATTAAATAGGAAAAGAAGGAAGATGTAGAACTATATAATAAGGTTAGAAATGTTCTTGAGTTTAACCTTAATCAGGATGGAATAATAAGGTTCAGGAACCACATATATGTTCCTTCCCTACCATATTTGAATAAGGAGTTATTATAGGAAGCTCATAGTTCTTCATTCTCTATTAATATTTGAAGAAAGAAGATGTATAAATATTTAAAAGAATACTTTCAGTGGGATTTCATGAAGAGATATATCACATAGTTTGTATCTCGATGCTTGGTATTCCATCAAGTTAATGCTTAAAGACAAAAGTATAAGGAGATGTTGCATCCATTACCCATACCAAAATTAAAATGGGAAAAAATCACTATGTATTTCATCATTAGAATACCTAAAACCTCTAAAGGGAATAAATATATATGGTTGGTGGTCGATTTCCTTACTAAGTCAACACACTTTATCGCCATTAAAGAAGACTTCTATCTAAACCATCTTGTCAGGATATACATTAAATAAGTGGTAAAGTTGTATGGAGTACCACATTCCACTATATCTAAATAGTATTCAAGGTCTACCTCAAAGTTTTGGAAAATTATTCAACAAGACCTTGATATAGAATTGATTATTATCACTACTTATCATTATCAGGTGGATGTTCAGTTTGAAAGAACAATTCAAACTCTATAGGATATATTGAAATCTTATTTGTTGGATTTCATAGGTGGTTGGGATCAATACATTCCTTTAGTTTATTTTTATTACTACAATAACTTTCAATAAATCATTTAGATAGATAATTATGAAGACCTCTGTGAAAATAAATGCAGAGCTCTAACGTGCTATAATGAAGTTGGAGAAAGAAAGTTATTAAGACACGAGATCACTGAAGAAATGGATGAGAAGGTCAGAACCATTTAGCAGTATATCAAGGAAGATCAAAGTTGGAAGAAAATTTATCATGATAACCATCAGAATGATATAAAATTTGAAGTTAGTGAGAATTAGTTTCTATGAATTTATCCCTAGAATAAGGTTATGAGATTCAAGAAGAAAGGGAAACTATACCCTAGGTATATCGGTCCCTTTGAAATTCATAACTGTATTAGGATGGTAGCCTATCGCTTGGTGTTTCCACAAAACCTCTCTCAAGTCAAAGATGTGTTCCATGTATCTATTCTAAAGAAGTACATACCTGAACCTTCCCATGTATTAAACTTAGAGGTTATACCGCTGGAGCATGATCATTCTTATAAGGAACAACCAGTTGAAATTATGGATTATACATAGAAAGTTCTACGAAACAAGACCACTCACCTAGTAAAAGTTTTTTAGAGAAACCACCAGTTAGAGAAATATATGTGGTAACTTGAGGATATGATGAGGTATAATTATCCTCATTTTTTTGTATTATAATGACGAATTTAGAGGGAAAAAATCATTTTAAGGGGGGTAGAATGTAACACCCTGAGTTTTTAAGATTTTTTTTCAAATAAATTTAATTTCTTTGATGTATTTAAATGGATGATATACCAAGTTAAAATTTCATGATATGATACAACAATTTAAGCCTAAACTATACACAATATCATCTTAGCTTGCATTACATGCAACACTGAATTTCTACAAAACAACATTTTATTATTATAACTATTTAAACAAGATAGTTACAACATAGCCATTAAACCTAGAAATATGAATAATAATAAATAATTTTTAAATATTATTTATAATCATTTTATAAAAATAAAACATATTGAAAATGAAATATATAATTTTCTGTAAAGTCTATATGTTTTTAAAAAATATTATTTTCTCAAAAGAACTACTTTTTATGCACTTTTGTGAATGATAATAATATTAATTTTAAATTTTTTATAAATTTAATTTAATAAAATAAAATTAATTTTTGAATTAATAATGTTAGAATTATCTTAGGGTTATTTTTTTAGATTTTTCAGAAATATTTCATTTTTCGATGAATAGTGAAAAATATTGAATTTTAATTGAAAACTATTTTTTTGTATAATTTATTTATATAGTTAAATTATATTTTTATTTTGTTTTAAATTATAATTAGATCAATTATTCATAAATTAATATTATTTAGGTCATTTTAATCAATTTAACATTAAAATTGGATGCAAAAACATTTCAAACTTTTGAGATTTGTCACTTTAAAAACCCATCGTCTCATCCCGTATGTGGGATTAATTTTAAATTAATACCTATCAATTATGTGATTAGAATTTTTAAAAATGGATTACATATTTGTAATAAAAATAATTTTTAATTTTCAATAAGGTCAAATTAATTTTTTACCAAAGTGATTAGTGAAAGTAATTAAAATTAATTACAATGATTAAGGTAAAAATGAGTTTACTTAGTGGTTAAACTTTAACTTAAGGGGTCAAATAACCTAGAAAAATATCCAAAATAATTTTTTTTACATATTTCTACAATATCCTTCATTTAATTGAAAATTTACAATTATTTTAGGCACATTATGTAAAGGTGACCTCTCAATAGTGTTTACCTTTTTATATTTACAAGAATGCCACTCCTCCTCCACTATAAAAGGGCACTCAACACCCCTCACTCCTTAAAACCTATCAATCCATTTGGATCAGTCAAACAATAACAAAATATACTAACGAATTCCCTCCCTTCATTATAGTGACCTCACTTTGAGAAACAATCCTACTAAGGAAGCCCTTTGGTGCAAACCAAAAGGAGTTACCCAAAGAAGAGGTAATATCCTTCAACAATCAATTTTGTTTTATTTTATTCTTCATCCCCTCAATTATTTTTATTACATGATTATATATTAACCAAAATATCATTAATATAATGAGATTTTGTTATATTAAGGGTATGAACTACACTCACACACACTTCCATCAAATGGAACACACAATCATTGTTCGTGTGTATAACGGACTACCGCCTCGTGAACCGATGTCGTTCTATCTTCCATTACCACCTTTAAAGATTGGTAATAATGATAGAATTGTTTTTTATATTATATATATGATATTTATGATATATTTATTCTTATGTAATCTTTATACAACATACACCTACATGCTTTCCATTTTTTTCGAAATTTGATAACTTTATTTGTGGGTGTGTGGACTGCCGCCTCCTCAAAGTGATGTGATTCATTCATGATTTACATGGAATGTATTAAGGATGGTTTTAATATAAATATGTTATATATATTAAATAATAATTCTATTATTATGATAATATATATATATATATATATATCATTTAATTATATTCTTTCTTTTAATACGTCAGGAAAAGGGAAACAAAGTTCATACGTACGTACGACCCACCGTCTCCTTGAACGATGTATTTAATTTACTATTTTTATATTCTATAGACTAATATAAATAAATATATAATTAATATATATGATTTTTATATCATTTTTATCATTATTGAGATGATGAAATCATGATTTAAGTAAGAGGACCAAGAATAAAAATTCAAAACATGTACGAAAAATAAAGTGATTATTACCTGAAAGATAACTTTAACATGGAATCGTTAATAAAAAAGTAATATAAAGTCATAATAAAATCATATATGATATTATATAATTGAATATTATTCTTTAATATATTTATAATAAACTTATATTTATTATACATGAGGTTTGAATGAGTATGATGAGAGTCAAGACATAAGGTAAGTGGTTTCGTCTCAATTTACATTCCATTGAGACTTATTTGTTATTATGAACCTAATTACTTTTATATGGTGTGAATAATTACCTATGAAATTTTATATAATGAATTTAATTTATTTAATGATATTAAAAATTTTAGTTGATGTTATTCTTTGACGGATCTCACGATTCAAAAGTTACACAAGTAGTAAGGGGATTTCTAGTTGCATTTTTATTTATTCGAGAATTATGCATTATTCACCAATCATTTATTTTGTGTGGTGTATATACTGACCATGAATGTATTTTGTGATTATCATACTTAAATTTATGGTAATTTACATATCCATTTTATGATCTCTGTTTTATGGGGTTTACGGTTAAAAAGTTACAAAATCGGTAAAGTAATTTTGTCTCAATTTGTCTTCTTTGAGACACATGTTTTGTTATGCACCTATATTATTTAATGAGGTGTATATAATTACATTTGAAATTTTATATCATGAATATAATTATTTTTATGATATTTTAATCTTCATGTAATTTTATTATTTCATGGGTATTTTGATTCAAAGTTACCAAAGTGGTAAGTGTTTATTGCTACAATCTCATCATTTATCAGGATTGATTTTGATTATGCTTCCATTAATGAAATATTATAACCCATATCTCAAATTATCATGATTTTTATCCTATTATTATTTTTTATGATATAATTACATATTCGTACTGTTTTACCACCCTTTGGTACTTAATATAATTAAGAAAGTGTTTTTAAGAAAATATGACCTTATTTCTCTCTTTGGTCAGAAATCTATTTTATTCAAAAACCATGTTTTAAAAAATGATTTAAAAATGATATTTTAGGATCATTTTCAAATAAAAATGATTTTAATTTTTTTTATGTTTTAATTTTTTTTAAAATGGTTTTCAAATCTTCCTTTATAAGTTTTCAAATTTATTTTCAAAGAAAAGTATTTTCAAAATGTTTTTTGTTTTAAAAATAATTTTTCAAAGAAGAAAGTAAATTTTCCTCAAGAAATATTTTTAAAATATTTTTCAAAATTATTTTCCATTTAAGATGACATCTATTGATGTTACCTATGTATTATTGGTGTTATGATCCAAGTATATCATTCTTATTCTTTCTCTAAATGGTTATGCTTTTGATGACATGTTGTTTATGAAACCCATTTCTCTTACATGAGTTATACCATGATAAATTGATTATGAAACCCACTTATTTTCATGAGTTATGATTTGATGAAATGATTATAAAACAAATATATTTTCCATAGGTTTTGATATGATTACATATTTATGATACCCATTTCATTTTATGGGATATGATATGATTATTTTTTATGATCTTATGGATTACATATGTATGATTTCATTATGTGATGGGTGGGACCAATATATTCCTCCAATTAATTTGGTAAAGATTTATATCTCATGATAAAGACATGGCTATAATGGGGAGTGGACTCAATTCAGTAAAGTTATTTTTATGCTAATATGGTCTTGGGAGTGAACCTTGATTACTAAGATGGTTTGGGGAGTGAACCCACTCTACCAAGATGTCCTTGGAAATAAGCCTTGACTATTATGGAAATCATTTTTATATGTTTATGTGTCTTCCATAATTCCATGTCTTATTACTATGTTATTATTTAATGTCTTATGATCTTGATTCCCTTATGATTCACGTCTTATGAACTTTCAATATTTATGATATTACACTTGATTATGATCTTTTATATGAAAGGTATGATCTCCTAATGTTATGATCGTGTTCTCATACCCTTTTGATCATTACTATGCTTATATATCTCTCTTTTTTACCCTTACTGAGCATCTGAGATCACCCTTTATTATGTATCCTTTACCCAGGTTATGAAGATATGTATTTTGTATTATATTTATAAGAATGTTTTTATTCATATAGAACCTAGTGGGATATAAGGTAGCTTACTTATGTACCAGTGTTTATGTTTCCATGTTTCCAAAGGCACTAAACTAATATGGTATTTGGGAATGTGTTTGTGTAAATTATTACATGTTACAAAAAAGTGATGTGATTTCTATGTATTATAATCATGGTTTTATATACCGATCCTTTCGTTCATGCTTTACATGGAAGGTAATGATGATGGTTTTAATGAAAATATGTGATATATGTTATGTGAAAAGTATTATTTATTGGTAATATATTATTTAAATCTTTTTATTTCAACCCATCAAGAAAATAAAAACAACGTTCTTGCGTACGTACGACCTACCATCTCCATGAAAAAAATACATTTCATTTTCTACCTCTAAATTTTATGGATTAATATAAATATATATATATTGAATATATATTATATTAATATAATTTTTATAATTATTTATATTATGTAACCATTATAAAATTAATAAATCAAAAAATATAACAAATCAAAACATTCATGAAAAACAAAGCAGTTATTGTCCGAAATGTGACTTTAATAAGAAATTATTATTAAAAAGGTAATAAAAAACCATAATTAAATCATATATGGTATTATATATATATATAATTATGGTTATGTATTATATTTATAATAAACTTATATTTACTATATAAGAGGTTTTAATGTTCATAGATTAATTCGAGTATTAAGGTAAGGGATTTATAGTCTCTCTTTTATTTCTGGGAGACTTATGAAAATTCACCACTTGTTTCTTTTTTATTGTGTATTTACTTACACTTTGACATATTATATATTTAATATCATTATTTTTATTATATTTGTAACACCCCGAGCTTCCACGACATGCTTCTCTTTCAATAATGCAATAGCTTGCATTGTACGCAAGTTCAAGATTCTAACACACCGCGACCAATCAAAATAGCCATTATGAATAGTAATACCCTTTTTTTAAAATTATATATATTTTATATTTCAAAATGGGCTTCATTTTTGGATTCGGAATGTCGAAATTACCCTATGTTGAATTTTTGGTATTTTTCTGAGAACTTCCAATTTTTCTGAATAGTGAAAAATACTTAAAAACAACTTTTTTAATCAAAATAATTTATAGTGATAAATTATAATATTGAGTGGTTTTAAAGTACAATTATAATATATTATTACCATTTTATTCAATGTTTGTCATTAGAATTAATTTAACATTGAAATTGGACACAAACAATTGTCAATCTTTTGATATATATTGTTTCTTAAAAACACGCTATTTGTTGTGACAGAGAGAATTAATTATAAAATTAATTAATGCAACTTATATGTTGGGAATTTTTTAAAACAAACATCATTTTTTAATTCGGAATATCAATTATAGCTTAGGGTGAAATTTTTGCATTGTTCTGAAAAACTTCAATTTTTGATGAATAGTTAAACCACTAAGTGGTAGTTAAAAAACGAATTTTTCGTTTAAATGAAACATTAACACTTCTTTGATTTTATTTTCAAAAATCTAACATACATGGTTGTCATTAGGAAGTAAAATGTGGTTCAATGGGATTAAAATAATTTTTTGGCGAATAGTAACTTTTAAGTTTAATTAATCATGATTAAAGGTAATTTGTGAAATTTAAGGTAAAAATGGTATTATAAAAATATGAAAATACCCTTACACTTGTCCTACCCCTATTGGATGAGTCATGGCCGACCAAGACAATCCATGGGTCAACTTGGGGACTCCATGGAGCCACTTTGGTAGGAAAATGACATTAAAAACTTTTTATTTAATGTTAAAATAAAAATGTCACAAACATGAGTTGTTTTAATAAAACAATTTTTAAATGGGGTTATACAAGTAATATTTTTTACTATAAATATTCATTATAAATATAAAAATATTTCCTACATTATTATATTTTTTTTATAATTTTTAGACATTAAATAAATTAAATTATTTATGACACCATGATGATGCAGCGATTACCTCATTAATTAACGATTTAAATAAAATGAAAAGATAATGTAAAATCTAAGACTTAAACCTGTCAAAAACCTATTGGATGAGTATATTTAGAACCCTTATCACCTTATCCTCTAAATATATAAGTGTGGGACCTTTAAAATCCGAAAATCATTATATAATAAAGTAACATTTCATGACATTCCATGAGTGCCCCTCCTCTCCTCTTATAAAAGGCCCCCACCTCTACCACATTATTCACACCTTCAAGACATTTGGCTCGGCCAAACTCTGCCCATATACTCTCCCAACTTCCCTCTCTTACTCCTAGAAGCCTTACTTTGGGCATAATTCTTCCCAAGGAATCCTTTGGCTCAAATCAAAAAAGAGTTACCCGATTTTAAGGTAATGTCTTCTCTTATGTTATTTTGTTTTATTTTGATTCTCCAACCCCTTAAACTCTTTTTATTACTTTATTTTGTAACAAAAACAGTATCTTAAATATACTAGGATGTTTTTATGAGAATTATTTTATTTACACTTACACACACATTCGTTTAATGGTTAAAGAACATATTGTTTCTGTGGTTGGAAAATTTCTGCCTCACGAAACGATGATTGTTCAATCTTCTTTTAACACCTCTCATGGTGGACATTATGATGACACTATTTTTATATATGATATATATTATGTTTTTTTTCCTTATGATTCTGTATTTTTCATTTATGTAATACCTTTACGATTTCCATTATGGGTAAACGTGATAATTTCATTTTAGGAAGTGCGGACTACCGCCCCCTCAAAGTGATTTGAATCGTTAATGACATATGTGGGATGTATAAAGGATGGAGTAAATGGTATTATACATTATATTATACTGGAATTATATTATACCTTTATATAATTATAACTTCATTCCATTAAATACGAAATAGAAATGAAAGCAGCGTTCATGCGTACGTACGGCTTACCGTCTCCATGAACGGTGCATTTCATTTCTTACCACTAAATGTTATGTAATATTATAAATGCATGTATATAATGGATATATAGGATATATATGATATATACATCATGAATATAATTCTGGAGATAATGGATATTCTACCACATAAACAACTTTTAATTATAAGAAGTTTATTGTTGACTAAAGTACCAAAGATCGACAAAATGACCGTTATTAACTTAAATGACTACATAATTTTTGTAACATTGTAATAAGTGATATAAAAGGTATAATTAACTTGAAAAAGGTTCTTAATCAAGTATAGATTAACTCTAGTTTATTATTCAGGAGGCTAAAGAACGATCGAGTCAAGTCGGACACAAGGTAAGAGAACTTCTTAACCCAATTTCTATTCTTTGGGTTAATCTCCTACTTTCAAATTATGTCATGATATTATTATGTCCTATATTGTATTTTTACTTTATTTATTTGTACTTATATTTAATACACATAATATATTTATTTTATTTTAAAAAAATGATCTTTGTAAGGGACTTCGTCTCAATCTCCTTTCATTGAGGCATATTTTGTTTTATACACAAATTTCTTTTATACGGTGTATAAAACCCTTTTACTTTTACATTTATTCAAAAGTAATATTTTTATATGAAGTGTTTTACTAAACTAAAAAAAGGAATGTTTTTCTTGTCGCACGTATGTGGCGACAACGACTTCTCCACCGCCGTGACCATTATTTGAGTTTTGGCTTCCTCTACAAGCCATAACTTTTTTTAAAATGAAAAATAAATAAAAAGTCTTAATTTTATTTTATTTTGGTATTGAAAATGGTTTTGAAAGTGTTTTTTTATTATTATATCAATGTGTTGTATTGATATCTTGTGATTGAAATGTGGAAATGTTATGTTTCCTTTATGCATGTTTTATGTGATACGATTATGTTATGGTTTATGATATGTTTAAACATGTTCATATGAGGAATGCATTGGACTTAATAAGTGATAGGTGGAGCCCGCTATAGCTCCTCGATGCATCAATAGGTCTCAAGAGACAAACTAGTGTCTTGGAACGAGGCCTTGACAAAATCTTATTTGTAGTCTTGGCACGAGGCCTTGGCTACGTGGTTATGATAGTCTGGAATTATGCATTCCATCATTATGAAAGTGGTTATTGATATTGCATGTGATTATTCGACCAGTAGAATATCCATGTGAATAAGTAAATGGAATTATTTCATTTTACTTTTTCCATATTATGTTGAAGTTCATGTTTAAAAGGATTTTTTTTAGTTATACATTGCCTTAAATGTTTATGTTTATTTATGAAAGCTTCCGCTATATTGTTATCCTTACTGAGCATCTGAGCTCACCCCTTTCAATGTTTTAACTTTTTTCCAGGATGTGAAGAAGTATTTTAGGAATGACCTGCAGGGATAGTCTGAAGGGGATATGAGTGTGGAAAATGGATACTATGTTATTTTAGTTTTTCACTTTATGATGTAATGTAACATTTATGAATGTATCTAGTGTTTCCAAGGCTACTAAACTAATCGGTCTTTCGAGACTTGATCTTTTGGGATCATGCCAATGTTACGCAATAATGCACTGACTCTGGGTAACTGGGGTCGGGGCGTTACAATATTTAAAGTTTCATTTCATTTTATACTTTATTGAGGCATATGATCTAAAATATTACTAAAGAGGTAAGGGATTTCCATCTCACATTTATTTTTTTGTGATACACAAGCCATATTCACCATGTATTTATTTGATGTGGTGTATATACTGACCATGAATTTATTTTATAATGTTTCTACTGAAAATTATGGGTATTAAATATCTATTTTAGTATATCTCTTTCATGGTTATTTTGTTTCAAATGTTACCAAAGTGGTAATGGTTTTATGTTACAATCTCATCGTTTATCGGGATTGTTTATGATTAAGTCTCCAATGTTAAAATATTATGATCTACCTCTCAATAATTCTCATTAATTTTCTTATCCTATAGTTATTCATGATATTTACAGGTAATATTACCCTTTTTCACTATTTGGTACTTAAAATAATTGAGATTTAAAAAAAAAAATTTGACTTTATTTCTCACTTAAATCAAATACCCCTTTTCTTCCAAAACCATGTTTTCTAAAAACATATTAAAAAATGTTTTTGAAATTATTAAAATATTTTATTAAAGTCCTTTTTACCCATTTTTCACTTTTTCCAAATTTTTTTAAAAGGAATCTTCTTGTCATTTTCCAAACAATGCCCATTTGGATTTTACCAAAAATGTGAAAATAATATTTCTTTTAACATGTATGAAATATAAGTAATTTTTTTCTATCACGACCTCACAATGTTTTAAAAATTACTCTATGATTTCTCAAGGTGATTTTAAAATAAAAGTACTTCTAAAACATTTTATGAATTTTTAGTTTTAAAAAGTGATTTTCAGAGAAAAGTTATTTTCCTCAAGAAATGTTTCAAGTGTCTTTTCAAAATCATTTTCCATCTAAGATTACATTCTTTGATGTTGATTTTTATTTTATAGGGATATAATCTAAGTATAACATTCTTATTTTTTATCTAAATGGTTTATACTTTGGATGAAAATATTTTTATTAAAACCATTTTCTTTCTACAAGTTATACCATGATAACATTATTACAAAACCCACTTTTTTTTCCATGGGTTATGCTACGATGAAATGATGAAATTATTATGAAACCTATATCTTTTAAATAGGTTATATTATGATGAAATTTTTATAAAACCCATTTTTTATGGATTATTATATGATAAATTTTTTATGATCTTGTGGCACACATATATATGATTTTCATTATGAGATGGGTGGGTCTGGAATCTCTCTCCAATGAATCATGTAAATATTTATATCTCATGAGATAGATAGAACTACAATGTGGGGTGGACCCAGTTTAGTAAGAGACTTTGTTTGCTCTGATGGTCTTGGGAGTGAACCTTGACTACTATGATGGTTTGGGGAGTAAACCCATTCCATTATGATAACCTTGGTAGTGATCCTTTACTACTATTGAAATTATTTTTTATGCTTATGTGTATAACACAATTACATGTATTATGCCAATGTTATACTCTCATGGCTTATGTTATTTTATCCTATTATGATTTATGTCTTATAAATTGCCAATATTTGTGCCATGACTCAAGATTATGATATTTGATATGCAGGGTATGGTTTTCAAATGTTATGCTCATTTTCTCATACCCTAATGTTGATGTTCTGCTTATATATATCCCTTGTTTACCCGTATGAGTATCTAAGTTCACCCTTTATTATCTTTCCTTTCCTTAGGTTATCAATAAATTTACTATGTATTATATTTATAATAATTGTGATAGCTTTGAAGAATATATTAGAAGATGATTTAGTTCACATATGAATGAGTTGTTTATGTCTCAAAGTTTCCAAAGACATTGTACCTTTATGATCCTTAGGTGTCTGTTTGTGTAATGTAATTAATATTCATATAAAAAGATGTAATATATATATATGAAAATTCTAGATTTCTACAATTGGTATCAAAGCATACATTTAGTTAACCTTTAGAAACTGGGATAATAAAACTTTTGTGATATCCCTAGGGATATTTCTAAGTATATGTCTAAGAATGTATTTAAGGATAAGTCTAAGGATGAATCAAAGTATAGGAAAATGTTTTGGAATTTTGGTAAAGGATAAATGAATTGGTTTGTAAGAAATTATATACCCATCTGAATACTACAAGTGGATAAAGTTCTATCACAGAGGTACCTAGGGGTAATAAATCTGAAAAGGGCTCATTGAGCTAGACTCTATTGTCACCTGATGCATGACAACATGCCTTTCTATACACTGGTTTGACACTCCTAAGGGGTGTGCTTTAGAAATTCACAAACTCTTTATGAACAATCATGAAGGATTTAAATAGAATATGACTATGACTGAACTAATATAGACCTAAGGTTTCATAGATTAAAAATAAGGTGTCATGATTTAGACAGCCTATAAGTTATTTTCATGATTATGTGGTTCCCACTATGATTATTGTTGCTTACACTATGATTTTTGGTTTTAGTTAATGGATGTAACCCAAAGGAACCATGTTAATGATGAGTGTGATGGATAATGAAATGATTGTCCTCCTAAGTATCCAAATTTTATGGGAGTTGGAATGAAAAATCTCATTGCTATTCTCACACAAAATTCTCAAGCTATGAATCATGTTGGTAATACAAATGAACAAAGGAGAGAATAACATTTTGTTGATTCTTTCATGAGGTAACGTACAACTTATTTCAGTGGGTCTTCTGGTCCACTAGTTGTTAAACAATGGATCAACACCACTGAAAATATATTTTCCATTCTCCAGTGTTCGAAACATAAAAAATTAATTTTAGCTGCCTACCCTTTAGAATTTGAATAAGATCAATGGTGGAATCTTATCAAGAATATGAGGCAATAAGATGAAATTGAATCCATGGATTGTGAAAAGTTCAAGAACTTATTTTTCAAAAGTACTTTCCTTGTATTATCCATATGAAAACAGAGAATTAATTCCTTGATCTAAAGTAAAAGGACGATGAATCTGTTAGTACCTATGAGGAAAATTTTACAATTCATGTGAGGTACAATTATGGTATTGTCATCCAACCTGAAAGTAAGGTTGATCGATTCTTTAGTGGCTTAAAACCAAGTATCTAAAGGTCATTGTCCATATGAAATTTAGTATATATGAAGATATTTTTTGGTGTTCCATCAAGGTGGAAATGGATGTTGGATTTACATATAAATTTCATGTTTTTGATAAGAGTAGAAAAATGAAATTAAAAGGAAAATCTAAAAACCATGGAGAGAAGAAGATGAGTTTTCGTTTATGATCAAAGTTTTGGAAGAAACATGGAGGAAATTATCTTAAGGGAACTAGTAAATGTTTTAAGTGTGGAAGGTATGGTCTTTGAGCAATTTATCTTTGAAGTGATGAAAATTAGTTAGTTAATGATGCGAATAGAGATAAATATATACATAATGCACCACCTACACTCTAGTGTTTCAAATGAAAGGCGTATGGGAAATATACTAACCAGTGACCAAATATAAAGGTTAATGATGATGATCAACACTAGAAATATCTTAATCCAATATATAGCGGGAAATATCATGGGATCACTGTTTTTGGTGAGGGTGTGATAATAACATGGTGAAAGTTACACTTACTATCCACTCTAGAACTACTAATGTCTTATTTGACTCTAGATATACCCATTTTTTCATATCTAAATAATTTTCTAAGGGTATAAAGATGAAACCCAAATTATTAGATATAGAATTAGTAGTGAAAAACCCTAATTTTATGATAATAACATCTCAAGTATATGATTATTCTATGATTGAAGTTTGTGGGAATGTGCTTCCTGTAAATCTTATCATTCTTTCTCTAGTTGAATTTGATGTTATCTTAGGTATGGATTTGATTTCTCAACATAAATCCCACATCAATTTTTGAGGAAGGGAAGTAACATTTGATATTCCAAACCAAACTATGATAGTCTATCAATGTGATGATAAGTACAAACTTCCAATGGAGATCACATCCATTGTATGGGTATTAATTCTCATTTAGAAGGGGTGTTTATCTCAAATGGTTAGTAATAAACTTGACATCGATGATATTACTATTGTGTAGGAATTTATTGAAGTATTTCCATAATATTTTCATATACTTCCACAAAAGCATGAATTTGAGTTCTCAATAAAACTCATACCTAGTACCACACCAATTTCAAAGACTCATTATAGAATGAACCAGATTGAGTTACGGGAATTAAAGAAGAAACTCTAAGAAAACCTTGATAAGGGATTCATTCAACTAAGTGTGTCACCTTGGGATTCACCTGTTCTTTTTGTTAAAAATAAATATGGATCAATGCAACTCTACATTGATTATCAGGAGTGGAATAAGATCAAAATTAAGAACAAGTATCATCTTACCTATATTGATGAATTGTTTGATCAACTGCATGGAGTTCAATACTCTTCCAAGATTGACTTTTATTCTGGATATCATCAATTGAGGTTCAATAAGGAGGATACACCCAAGATAACATTATATATATGGTATGAACACTATGAATATATATTTTTTCCATTAGGTATTAACAATTCCCCCACCATATTCATGCATTTAATGAATAGAGTATTTAGATGTTACCTCAATCAGTTTGTGGTATTATTTATAGATGATATTTTTATCTATTCAAAGATAAAGGAAGAGAATTAATATCAATTTATAATTGTACTAAATATCCTAGATAAGGAGAAACCATATGAAAAATTTACAAAGTATAAATTTTGGAAGCAAAAGGTTTTATTTTTGGGTTATATAATCTCAAGAGAGGGTATATCAGTAGATCCATCAAAGACAAAGGTTATTGAATATTGTCCTAGACCAACCAAAATGACTGAGATCCATAGTTTTCTTAATTTATCTAGATATTATTGATTTTTTGGGGAATTTCTCATGAAAATCTAATCCACTAACCAATTTAACTCAAAAGGGATCCAAGTTCTTCTGGATAGATGATTGTGAGGAAAATTTTAAGGAACTGAGGAAAAGATTAGTCAGCACACCTATGCTTACATTACCCTATAGTAGAGAAGGGTTTTTAATTTACAGTGATGCATCCAAGAAGGTATTGGGATATGTTCTTATATAGAATGAGATAGTTATTTCTTATGACTCACAACAATTTAAGGATCATGAGAAAAATCACACAACTCCTAAATTGGAGTTAGTTGTGATAATTTTTTACATTAAAATATAGATCCATTATCTTTATGGATAAAAGTGTGATATATATACCAATCCCACAAGTTTGAAGTATATATTCACACAGAAGGAGTTAAATATGAGTCAAATAATATGTTTATAATTTATTAAATATTACAACTGCTCAATACATTACCACCATGGGAAAGCGAACATGGTGGCCAATGCTTTGAGTTGAAAGGATCATGATAGATTATCCATGATGAGGATCATATAAGATCCAATATTTATGTATTTTCAAAGTATGGATCTAGAAATTCAGAAGGAAGGGGATAATTCTTATCTTGCTTAATTGAATGTTCAACCATCCATCCAAGTAAAGATTAAAGAGGTGAAAAAGGAAGTTGTAGACCTACAAAACAAGGTTAAAAATGTTCCTAAATTTAATCTTGATCATGATGGAATGATAAGGTTTAGAAATCATGTTTTTGTTCCATCCTTACTAGATTTGAAGAAGAAGTTGTTAGAGGAATATCATAGTTCTTCATTCTCTATTCATCCTAGAAGTGAAAATATTTATAGATATTTGAAAGAATTTTTTTTGGGATGTAATGAAGAGAGATATTGTAGAGTTTTTATCTTATTGCTTGATATTTTAGAAAGTTAATTTTTAGAGAAAAAATTATAAGGGGATGTTACATCCATTACCCATACCGGAAAGGAAATTAAAAAACATCACCATGGATTTTTTTATTGGACTCCCCAAAATAAATAAAGGGTATAATGATATATGGGTTGTATTCGATCACCCTACTAAGTCATAACCATTCATTTATATCATAAAAGACTTATCTATGGATTAGATTTCTTGGATATACATTAAGGAAGTGTTAATGTCACATAGAGTACCATAATCCATTATGTCTAATAGGTATATGAGGTTTACCTCAAAGTTATGGTAGAGTATTGAACATTATCTTGATAATGATTTGAGTTTCAGCATTGCGTATCATCATTAGACAAATGGATATTCTGAGAGAAACATTCAAACCTTAGAGGATATGTTGAGATCTTATTCTTTGAATTTTAAAGGTGGTTGGGATCAACACCTTTAGTTATTTTGTCTTATAATAATATATTCCACTCAATAATTCAGATGTGTCCTTATGAATCCCTAAATGGAAAGAAATATAGAGATTCAACATGTTGGAATGAAGATGGAGAAATAAATATTTTGGGACCTAAGATAGCTGAAGAAATGGTAGAGAAGGTTAGGTCTATTCAGTAATAAATAAGGGAATCCTAGAGTTGGAAAAAAAGTTATGATGAAAACTATTGGTGTGATCTAGAATTTGAAGTTGGTTATAATGTGTTTTTAAGACTTTATCCATGGAAGATGGTCATGATATTAATGAATAAAGGGAAACTAAGCCCTAGTTATATCATTCCCTTTGAAATTATTGATCATATTAAGATGGAAGCCTATCTGTTGAAACTCCCACCAAACCTCTCTCAAGTTCATGATGTGTTCTATGTATCTCTCCTGAGGAAGTACACACCTAAACCTTCACATATACTAAACTCATAGGTCATACTACTAGTGAAAGATATTTATTATGAGAAAAAACTAATATATATTTTGGATCATATAGAGAAATTTCTATGAACTTAGAGGTCATACCATTTTCTACACCTATTTTGCTATCGAAATTATCCTGTGATTTTCCATGCCAAATATTTGTGTAGTGAATACCCATATCAATTTCTACTCAAGGGTATTAAAATAATTGTACATATCCTTTATTTATTTGGGTTTTACATGTCTGTAACCCACACTCCTTAATCATGGGGTTACAGTTGACGAAATAAATCCTTATGTTTTATGATTTATGTGGCGCACTTATGTATGCACATGATATGAAAGTGATGGGTGGGATTGAAATTATATATCCCTCCAATGAATTGAGTAATGTGTTTATATCATGAGATTACATGTATGGTTCACAAAGGATTATATTAATCAAACTATGTTATGTTTTCTTAGTAGTTATCCTTGACTTAATGTTTATGATATCATGTTTTAATTTGTGGCCACATTCCCATGTTTCCTTTATGTTATAATGTTATATCATGCCTCATTATTCAAGATTATGATTATAAACCATATTATGTTACCTTGATATGACTATTGTCTCACATGTACTACTTTACCTTATGATATGATTTTTTTATTCACTTAACGGACTTTATAGTTCACCCCTTTCTTATATACATCCCGAGGTTATCCCATGTAGTTTTAGAAGAATGATGGAATTTTAGGAGCATGTTAAAGAAGTTATCAATAATGTCATTATATTTATATTTCAAGTTGTTATTCTATGTAATTAATTTACCAAGGATACTAGGCTTCATGATCTTATGATATTATATTATGTGTACCTTTATGTAATAAATCATGAGTTAAAGTTTAGTAAAATATGGGTTGTCATAGAACTTGAACCACCTCAACTCTCATAAGAGCTCCATCCATTATATAAGCTTTACCCACATGAAGGTGATGGGAACTAGAGTATTTTTTTAGGCTTTTACATAAAATAACCCAAAGTAATGAATTCCCTTACATAATGATATGAGTGGATGATACACAAATTGCTAATTTAATTTAATAATAATAATAAATTAAAAGGAAACCAATCACATACATAAGTCTATAATAAGCTCATGATCACTCACATACATGAAATGAATATACATTTTTAATCTATCTATCATTCAATTCAATTTGTTTTTTAATTAATACAAAACACTATAGATTAATTGTATTAATAAATTAATTCAATTCGTTTTAATTTCATCTAAACCATACTAAAATTTCCATCATCCTGAATTTTAAACATATTAAATAAATTAATTTTATTTAAAATTAATAAGTTACTCATATGTGATTAGAGACATTGACATGTACCCATCCAAAATACTCAGCATGGTCCTTATACTATGCATTCCCATAAAATCTAACATACATTTTTCTGGAACATAATTAAGAGGCATGAATTTTTAATAAATGATGAATTCCCATATTTAAATTACATGACATGTGATGTTATTGATGAATGCAGAGTACACAATAAGTAAGGACTATACACAACTTGCAATTCAGAATTTAATATAAAAAATGATTTAATATATAGTTAATAATCCTATAAACAAGCATTTATTTTCAATAAATGACACAGAGAACACATGTAAATAGGTTTAATTATATAATTAATTTTTCTTTCCATGTTAAATTAACCACACCAGATTAAATGTGTTACAAAGTGTATACTTGGGCTACACACCATGTAATGTCTTCTAACAATGTCCATGAAACACACCTAGGGACTTGGTATGTTTATCGGTCACAGTTTTTTATGAGGTCCACATCATGTATTCCAGCTGCATGCTATATGTACTCAAAGTTTCATTGTTTTTCAGTCCCCATGTCATGTAGTAAATACATGAAATAACTTGGAACTCTATTTTTTCCTCTATGAAAATACGTAGACTATATGATGTGTAAGATATTTACACTATGTGTAGTTTGTAAAACTGTATTCCAGCATTGCGCAATAAACACATGATGTGAATTATTTACATTCTACGTATAGTCAATGTATGATGGCTTGGTTTTAATTTGAGTCATCCTGGTGCATTGAATAGGGGTACATAGTATGTAACTTTAGTCTATATGTTGTGTACTCCTGTGTTATCTATCCAGAACCCTAAACATCTCTCAATGAAGTATTTATATGTTCTTTGTGTTAATTTAACTCTTTATTGGTTATATGTGTGATAATGAAGAAGTTAAGATAATAATTAAATGTTAGAATTTAAAGAATGAATAACCCAGAAGTAAAACTAACAAAAATTCATATTACAGATCAATAATTAATAAATAATTATAAATTAATTACGTGACCACTATAATACCACTTTGTGGTTTTGGACATAGTGAAACTTCCTATTAGATAGATATAACTTGGGTTTTTTATAATCGACGAATAATATGAGATGTACATGAGGAATAACATCATGAAAAACAAAATTAAATTTAAGATTAATTGATTTATGAATGCTAGAACAAAGAAGGATAGATCATCACATATAATTTACAATTAATTTATAGATAGATTTAGAATTATCTTGTATTGTAATTATTTCTTAATTGATTATGTGGTTGACTACTCTCATCATACCATCATTGTGTCATAAGATCCAAGGGTATAATCCCTCTAGTAGTGATCCACACACGCTCCAAAATCTTAGAACATTGTCATAGAATCACCGGGTGCTTGCACGATCGATCCTATTCACTTGCATCATTCTCATTATTTGTAGTAAGAATATCTTAATGAATAAAAGATTATTTTGGTTCTCTTGAAGGCTTGAGAGAGTATAGTATGATTGGATCTCTAGTTCTTAAGCTCATTCTTATGAGGTTTCTCTCATAGGGATTGAGAGTATTCTCTCTAGTCTTTTTGTGCACAACAAGTATCTGACCCTAGAAAGAGATATAACCATGTATTTATAGAGCTAGTTTATGGTTGGTAATTTTACATAGTCCCTTACCCAATTCATTATTCCTTAGTGAACCCTAGGTCTAATAATAATATAAATAATAATATTATTTTATTTACATGTGAAATACATATGGATAAATAAGTATTCATTTGTAAAATAAATAAATTAATATTTATTTAAATGATATTTAATATATCATTTCTAGATGAACCATTAAAATCACACCATTTTATCCTCCTTGGTATTTAACAAACCTCATAAAATAAATATTTTTTTAATAATTAAATATTACTACATTATTCTCTAATAAATATAAAAAATATTATATTCACAAAATATTAAGAATAAATATTTATTATTTTTAAACTCTCATGTTTATTCTTATGAAAAAATCACGATTAAATATTAATGATTAATCAACCCCAAATATTTATTAAACCACAAAGCATGAATAATATTTATTCTAACTTGTTAAATTAAAAATATAATTTAACTAAGATTCCGGACATACTTAGTGTGTGGCATTATAGGTCTCTTTCTCAGTGAAATTTGGTAGAACCACCTAAATTACAAGGTTAGAATATAAAAACACACCAATAAACCATATATAACTAAGATAATGTCATAATGACATACAACCTCATATTAATGCTCACCGTGTAATATTATCCCATTATCATGGTATCGCTAATCTTGCAGGTTGTATGCTGGTGTCATTAACCAATGTGCTTGATGTCTGTTTCTTTGACATTATTGAAATTAACCTACCTAAAAAACACCATGGGAATTGATTTAATTAGAACATACCATTCCCATAAAAGGTAATGAGATATCAACTTCTATTAAAGAACAAAAGGGATAAATCCTTTCTCACATTATCCATTAATGCAATATCACTCGTGACACACCCAACATATCCTATTTCTCGGCGAGCATAGGTCATCATAGTTTTCATCAATACATAAATGTTTGTGACTCATGATATATTTTAATAATAGTATTATATTTTAAGGAATAATACACATATAAAAAGATAGGGACATCCAATGACACATATAAATGTATATTTTCTATTGGCGGGTCATGTTCTCATAATCTCTTTCTCTGAAGATTACCAAGGGTTTACACTATGAGAAAGTGTCTCAAAGTCCTATGAGTCGCCACCCATGAGATCTTGTATCATTTGTGTTTTTTAAATGATATAACCCGATGATAAAATATACATTCACTAGTAAAAATAGGTTTTTGCACCATTTTTTATGTTTTTAACATCAATTTTATAGGCGATGTTATTATAGGAGATGTAAAAAAATGTGTTTTTAATGTCATTTATTATAAATGATGTTAAATTAATTATTTCAATTAATTTTTATATATTCTATTGTATAAATGGCATAAAAATTGACATTCAATGTCAGTTATAAGAAAAAATGACGTTGAATATGACTTTTTATGCGAGTTATATAATAACTGATGTAAAAAACTATCTATTTTTTAAACTTTTCAATACTGATTACTCTATATAATAAAATTAAAAGAATAATAAAAGGAAAACAAAATCATAAAAACTAGATGAAATCAAGAAAAAAACTTAAATCTTTGACTTAAATTTTAATCATTTTATAGTCTTCATCAACATAATTTTCTTTGAAGGAAAGATCTCATGAGGCATCTGAATTAGTAGCTTGGAAGGAATTTTTGACTATGATACAAGTTTTGTAGTTTTAACACGATCTGAAGAAGGATTATGTATTATAATAAAAAAGTAATCTATAAATGATGCATCAATTGAGAAAACTAATCATCAAAAAAATTAAACCTTGGAAAAATAATTATAAATACCATGAAGAGATTTATTAAAGAAGAATAATTGGAATGATGATGAAGATAAAAAGATTTGAATCGGTGAAGAAATTATGATAATCAAAATATTTTATGGTGAAATGAATACATGTGGAGAATGAAAACATATAAATTACATTGGAAAAGAAAAATATGACATCATAAATTTTAGGTGTCGATTGAAAATTTCAAAGGTGTGCTGTAAAAAAAATAAAACTCCTTGTTGGAATATTCATATCAATTATATTTTAACTAGTATTAAAAAGGAATTTTTAATGTTGAGTTTTAACTAAATGATGTTAAAAATTTATTTTTCATATCAGTTTTAAAATAACCAACATTAAACATTGATATTTAATGTCAGTTATTTTAAAACCATCGTAAAAAACCCAACTAGAATGTTTTTAACATCGGTTATATAAATAACAATGTTAAAAACTTTTTAACATTGGTTATTTAGAAAATGATGTTAAAACTCTGATATAAAAACTATTTTGTGTAATAGTGATTTAAGAATACCTTCATGACACTTCTAGGTTCTTATCATAGTAGGGAACTCCAATGAACTTTTTAGTGTGATAGTTACTTTTAGTAAATTATCACATTCTATGTAACATAAAAGAGAAATAATGATGTGATAATATGTTTATTAATATTCAAAATAATGAATATAATTAATCATAAAGTACATATAATATGTTCCAGGGCACCAAATTCAACAATATACCCACTACTCAAGACTGCACATAATTTATATTGATAAACCATCAACTTAAAGATATTGGTGTTGAAGTAAAATCACTTAATATAATTAAATTTGATATATTAAATGTTTGAAATCATAGAAAAAATCTAAAATAATTTAAGGATAAAGTACATTGATATAATGGAACAAGAAGGAAATTTGAATCCTTGTTATATTTTTTTACAATTGGTATCTGAATATTCATAGAATAAGTTAGCAATTCCACATGAAAGTATAACCATTATATTACTCATGAATATATGAATTATTGATATAAAAATATATCAAAAAAATGAAAATATCATCATATATGAAATATGATAGATAACCCATTATTTCAAAATTATTTCTTCAAGTTCATATAGTAAATTTATTCACTGAAAAAATGACCTATGTTTATTTTAATTCTACCCCTATTGAGGGTTACCAACTATCCTCAGTTGTGTTTTGATTCCTTATTTATTTTATGTATCAGTAGGCATCCTGCTCCCCATTTTTTTAAAATATCTACCACTCAATTTTTCATTGTATGTTACTTCATAACTTTTTTAAGTATCTAACCCTTTTGTACTAGTGACATCTCTATAGTTTATTAGAATATCCCCTTTATATATACAATCCCACCATATTCTTAATACCCAATCCATTTTTTTCTTTGGGATAAGTTTGAGCTCTCTAATATATTTTAATAACATACCTTTTTGGAGTTATTATATATAATATTTTATCCATTTTAAAAATACTTACCTCAACCATGTCAAGAAAGAAAAGTATTCAAACTATGATAATTCATCATGTTCACAATACTAAAACTGCTTTATTCACCACTACCACATTGGTTGGTATCTTAAACAAGATAACATTCAATTCAATCTTAACTCAACTTCACATATGATATCTTCTATACTTTAAGTTATCATTCATAATAATATCTGGTGAAAATTGAACTATATACACAAAATGAGTTACTACATTTTTTTCATATTTCCCCACTCCAACTCTAAGACCACTTGATCCTTCCTTAAATTCAATATATCTTGGTAAAACTATTAACTGAACATCATATAGATCTCTATCTATGTTAAATACTAATATAGATTCATATACAAAGATACTTCCCACCACATTTGAGATACTCCTCTAAGAATATACATTTTTGAACTCTACCTTTAATGTTTCCATAGAATGAAGAAACTAAAAGTTATAATTATTCATTTTAACCAAATTATCATAATCTTTTATTCTATGATCACCCTTGAAAATTGGTGAGAATCCAAAACTTGATCAATATTCTTTGGTTTCTCCTAATTCATTCTCCCAAAAAGAACTTGAATCGCTTGGAATAATGAACTCAAGAGTTCAATAAATCTTTCCATGTTACCAGTTCCTTACCCATACACATTCTCTCTTTGAAGAGGAATTTCTATAATGACACAAAACCAAAAATAAATTTATATACTATAAAAAATATCATCTATATAAAAAACATGAGTTATAAACTCAAAGAACATAATTATATCTATATTTAAGTTTCTGTATTCACCTTATAGAGAATCATTATTTTCACAATTCAAGTTCCGCACAAATAAATCACATAAAATATTAACCAAATTCATTAAAAATTAAAATGTTTTTCAAAACTATTTGGAACCATTTATAAATCACTTATATATAATGAAATTATCTTAAAAAATATAATGTGAAAGTTATCTCTATAAATCTCTATAATGACACATAAATACAATACTCATCCAAACCATTCACTATTGCATACACCTGTAGTCATAACATTCTCCCTGACTGTAAAGACCTATAAATGTCAGGTCATTATTTTTTAGAGTAAATGTAAATTTTTGGTCTTAAAGTAGGGGTTGTTCAGTCAATTGGGATCTAGATCAAGAATATGAGCATTGGAACATCTCAAGGAGTTTTTTCTTGAATGTATAATATTGAATGATTGGTGGTGTAGGTTATTGGGAAAGCACTTAAAAAGGGTCAAAGTTATTTGGGAGATTATTGTGGCTATATCCTAAAGGGTTTCACTATGGTTGTGCCTACATAGAAGGGACATGATACAATGGAGGTGATGCACTATGGGGGGATCCCATAGGATAGATCCCCTATGGTTTATCCCTTTGGGGCAGTGCTATAAAGGATAGGCCCTTAGGGTTGGGTTTCCTATCCTTTTATGGGTGGTTGGACCATAACCCGGGGGCCATTCCATAATATGACCATAGTTGAGGAAGACCATGGAACACCCTCGGAAGGCTGTCCCATGGAGGTTCCCCATGGGGCCGACCCTCAGGATACCCCCTGAGGTGAGTTGTTCCATAGAACCTTACTCCACATCATAGTTAGGGATCAGGGGTGGGCCCTCACATTGAAACCATGGGGGTTTCCCCAAAAGGTATCCCTAGGAAGGGGGATTTCACCATAGACTCTATGGGTATGCCACAAGGGGAACCTACCTAGTTTTTTTAGAGGGCAAAACCTATAATTTTTGGGTAACTTCCCCCTTCATTTTTAGGTTAGCCTGACATGTGGGGAGATCCATTTTGGCAGGCTCTCCCCTTCTTCTCTCCCCCTTCACTCCCTCTAGTTGGTGGTTATAGTGGTGGTGATTCTAGTTGTGTTATTTTTTCCCTCCATTTTGTTTCACCTTCTTATCTATTTAATTTTGGTTCAATTTCAGCTAGGGTTTCAGTGTTGATTACATTAGAGCATGGTGGAATTGGGTGAGGATGATTGGGCATTTTCCCTATATGGATAAAGGTGTTCTTAGAAGAATGAGAATACACCATCAGAAGTGGTTTCAGTGCAATGAGGATGCAAAATGAGTTTTAAGGATAATATGACTTTTGAATTAATTTGAATAATTAATTATATAATATTTATAATTAATTATTTTTTTTATTTTGAAATGTGATTGGTGCTCAGGAGTGTGGATAAGTTTGGAAAAGGATCAGTGGAGTTAGGTGAGGGGTTAACTATTATATTGAGGTAAGAGACCCCTATGCTACAAAATCATACACATTTTTATTTATTTTCATGCATGATTTCATAATTTCATGTGTTCTAGTTAGATAATAAGGGACCAAGGGTGCCTTGGGTAGAAGATAAAGGATAAAACTGAGACTCCTATGCTTAAAATAAGTGATCCTTAACACTTAAGTGAATTCAGATTGCCCGATGACTTTGTCTCCAAGGTGAATTTGTGCTAGTTAAATTGACATGAGGCTCTGAGTAGGTCTTGAGATATGAGTGGTGATATAGATATCCTAGGTTGGGATCCTAGGGCTATTGGGTGGGCATGAGAGGCTTGGTGCTAAGTGAGGATGGATTAGATGTCCGATCATATCATGAGTGACTTAGAACTCCATCATGTGGTTAAAAATGATTCTTGGAATGTGTGAAGATTAGGAAGAGATGTCCAGGACTTGTTATGTATGGTAGAGAGGGTTTACCTTTATGTGACATGTTGAGGAATCTCCCTTAAGAGATGTTAGATGGGACCCAAGTTCGGATCATGGGAATAATTAAGGACTTGGAATGTGGTTTCTAGGGGGTATTAGAGTGAGTTAGTTTGTGATAGTCCCTAGGTAGAAGTAATATATTCTGAAATGAGAATTAAAATAAGATAGGATTCTATCTATTGAGGATAGGTTCAGATAGATCTTGTAGGCTATAAGTTCACCATAAGGTGATGGGTATGAGTTGGTATCGATGATGAAAGACTAATATGATATGAGGAAGTTATACTAAGTGTATAGATGGATAATGATATATGTTTAAGTTTAGGGGATATGTCATAAGTGACTATCACTCTATGATGAGCTGATGAGATTGAGGGATGAGTTAGGTCCCCTATTTTTTGTTGTATGCTTATGCTAGTTTTTGCGACCCTCTATCTAAATGAGTGGGGATGAAGGTATTGATAAGACCTTTAACTAAGTGAGAGGGTAGTGGTAAACATGTTTACAATTTCCATGGGCGATAGGGTATTGTTAGGTAATAACTTAAGTGAAAGGATATTATCCACCACTGTATGTGAGGCCCACCTTGGGAGAGAGAAATGGTCAAATTGTGACCCCATCTTGAGTGAGAAGGAGATGAATATTATATATGACCACCTCTGAGTGAGAGGGATTTTTTAGGATGTGTTATTAAATGATATGTGGATGGTATAACCTACCTTGAGAGATAAGGTAGTGGTTGGGTTATGGACAACCTCACCTTATGTAAAAAGGTGTTGGAAAGACTGCATTGAGTGAGAGGCTGAGTCCAATACTTGGATGTAGTACCATACCTTGCACTTTCAAGTAATGGTTAGGATTTGGATATTAAATACCCCGAGTCCTTGGGTATGGGTATGGGTTATAGGTTCAATGACATAAGGAAATCATTGGATTCTAGAATGGAACCGAAGTAGGTTTGGTTGGGCACTATAGTGTTTTGGTTAACACATGGTGACTTGATAGGCGTGTGTACCTCTTCGAGTGGCATGGTTTCCTGGTTAGCACATGATGAACTAAAAATCACGTTTACTGATGTATTTATTTTCATAATTCATACACACATATATGAAAACATATATTAGGGGTGCTTGGTGAATCCCTACTAAGTTATATGATCACACCCTGAATGGGTATTATAGTGCACATGCATACCCTATGTGTGATTTGAAGTTGAGAACATGATGTGAAGGGGATTGGGAGGGTAAAACTTATGGGTATCTAGAGACTAAGAGTGTAGTGTTTCTCAGGGATGGATTAGGTCCCTTTTGTATTTTTAGTATTGGTTTATTTTTTATTTATGGTTGGATCAGTGGGTTACTGGTTGGATGTTTTTCTTTTATGACAACATCATTTTGATATACCATTATTATTTATTGATTCTACATACTTTGATGTTTTTATGGACACTATTTGGTTATTTTAATTGGATTTATTACTATTATTCAATGGAATAGACTCCCCAATATATAAATTAAGCTCACACCACTAGTCTATAGCCTCTAGCATATGGAAAGGCATGATTGATGTCACATATCTCCTCATCCCAAGACATTGTTGAGTGGCCTCCAAATCGGGGCATTATAATGAGATCCTTCTACCACTTTTCATACCCTAACTCTCTGGAAACTCAAATTTCACTATAAAGAGGATAGCTACACATTTTTATAGGCACCTCTTAATCTCTCGCTATCATATTATTCAGTCCTACAATACTTCCCAAGAATAAACTTTATAACTTGGATTTAGTTCTATTTAGAATGACCCAAACCCAGATGACCCCCTCGATGCCCATGTTAGAACACTACATAGACTCAATCACATTTCTTGATCACTTGAGGTTATAAAATAGTGCAGAGTAATAACACATAATAATAGGGAGAAAATTTCTATCAAATAAAATAATAAATATTTGAAAATGAAAATATATATTTTTTATAGAAATGAAAATCAACTTCAAATAATTTTTAATGTAAATAAAGTAATCAAAATTATATTGAAACAATATCCAAAATTTGACCAGACATAACAACCTAATGAAAATATTTGATTCCTAAAAACTAAGAATAGTCCATCTTCATCCATAGATAAATTACCCAAACAGAACATGTCTCCCCATATTCATAGAACCTATGATCTATGAATGATAAATAAGGAACTTTACCCTTTACTACATCATGAAAAATGATATCTATACACACACTTAGATGTATCAATAAGGGTGAGTAAGGAAATACTATGTAGTATTTTTATAAATAACTATCATTCATTCTCATGTATGATCTATTCCAAACCATATAACCAATTCTATTTCAAAAAAAATTAAACACTTTGAATAATGAATTTTAGTAAATAATTTTAATAAAACTATAAAATCATATGAAAAAAACTCACCTATAGTTTCAAAAAATAATGGAAACCCTTCCCAGTTGACCCATAAATAGCCATAAATTATTATCCATATCAATTAATAGAATTATGAGAAATAATAATCAATATATAAAAATAATACCTTCCTATGATCGTAGCATCAACTGATATGGAAAGTAATATATCAAAGTGTTTCCTAATTAAAAACACTTCTCATCTATATTTTAACTAACAAAGTTTCCAATCCACGTTAATTCTAGGAATGAGGTATATAAATATAATTTATTTATTTACTATTATAAAATTATTAATATCATTATAACTAAGAATGTTAATAGGTGGGTGGGTCTTTAATTCAGGACGGACTTAGGATGCATTCATAGATCAACATGCATGATGTTAGACAAATATAACAAGCCACTCAACTAGAGGTCAGTACATATATTGAATTTTAGGGAACTTGATGGAATGAGAAAATAAATGAGCATAAAAAGACTCAAAGAAGAAATAGTATGAGATAGGAGGAATCAAATCTTAGGGTAGTGCATGTAGTAGGATAGAGGCATGATCACAAGCGATGTGACTTGTGATGAGGACATTGATAATGTGAAAAATAAAACATGTGTGGATTATTGTCTGTAATGTTTTAATATTAATAAAATCAGGATATCATAAATTTAAATATAAATTTATAATAAATATTGATTTTAACATTTCATTACTATAGATAACCCTTTTATCAACACTAGAAATTTATTTTATCACCGCTAAAAAAGTACTAATAAAGAAATAATTTATTACCACTAAAAAAGAAATAATAATGTGGGAATTTATTAGTGTGTATTCTAGCACTGATAAAGGACTATTTTATCAGTACAAAACCTAACATTGATAAAGGGAAATACCAACTAATATTGAGTGTGATAATATATATAAAAAAAACTATGAAACAACTGATAAAAAACATAAAATAATAGTTTAAATTGTAGTACAAATAATACATTAAACATAAAAAAATTAAATTTACATTACACTATCATTTAAATATAATTATTACATTAAATAATCTCATTAAAATACAATTACATTGATTTAAAATTCACTAATAAACAAAAATAATTACAACTAATATAAATAAAAAACTCTTAAAGTAGGCCTTCTCCAACAATCAACCGAACCTCGTACAAAATAAGTGTGTGATTGTAATAAAAATAATTCTTATTTTAGTAATAGTATATAATAAATAAAAACAAATTATAATTTAAATGTTATATAATACTAGATAAATTTAAATTGGAATGATATGTGGTAACTTTATAAAAGTCACAAATAAATAAGTAGTTATTATTCTAAAATATCATGCTAATCTAAGTACATTTTCTCAGTTTTTACTATGGATGCACATTGTGAGCTAAAATATTATTTTTATATTAAAAAAACACACTTTGAGTTATACCATCCACAACATGTGTTGGATTTACATGTGGTTGATTTATACACATTAAAAATGTATTATGGATAATTTTTATAAAGAATAAAGATAATTTTAGTGAGGTTTCTCAATTTTGAGTATATGACACAAATTATGAACTAAAACACCACTTTTTAAATAAAAATATACACTTTCAGTCATACTAACCACACCATGTGTTAGATTTAATTGTGGTTAATTTATACACACCCCAAATTAATTATTGATCTTTTTCCAAAAATATCAAGTTAATATGAGTGAATTTAGTTAGTTTTGAGTATGTGACAAATGTTTAGAACTAAAATGTAATTTTTAAATGAAAAAACACACTTTCAATCATACTAGACACATCATGTGTTGGATTTACATGAGGTTAATTCCTACATGACATAAATGAATGAAAAATTATTTTTTGAAAGTATCAAGGAAATATGAGCACATTTTATTAGTTTTGAGTACGTGACACATGTTTTAGACTAAAATGTCACTTTTAAACAAAAAAATGAACTTTTAGTATGCTTCAGAAATAAATCACAGACAATTTTCTGAAAGTATCAAGACAATACACGTATATTTTCTAGGTTTTGACTATGTGACCTGTATTATGAGAAAAAAATGTTACTTTTATACTAAAAACACAGACTTTGAGTCATACTAGCTACACAGTGTGTCCGATTGACATGTGGTAGATTCCTAAATGTCATAAACGAATCAAAAATTATATTACTAAATTATAAATACAATAAAAGTGTGTTTTATTAGTTTTGATGATGTGACATGCATTGTGAGCTAAAATGTTACTTTTATACTGAAAATGTACAATTTGAGTCATATCAACCACACTGCATGTTAGATTGACATACATTTGATTCCTATACATAAAAAATGAATCATTTATTTTTATCTTAAGGTATAAAGAAAATAAAATCATGTTTTCTAAATTTTGATTATGTGATGCATGTTTTGAACTAAAATGTCACTTTTAAATGAAAACACACACTTTAAGTCATATTGGACACATCATGTGTCATATTGAATGGTGATTAATTCCTATATATCACAAATTAAATATCAATCTTTAAACAAAAGTATCAAGACAATCAGATATATTTTGATCTATTTTGATTATGTGATGTGTATTTTGAAATAAAATGTAAATTTTAAATGAAAAAACACAATTTCATTCATACTAGCCACACAATGTGTCGAAATGATATGTGATTAATTCCTATACATAAAAAATGAATAATGTATCATTTTTTTAAAGTATTAACATAATATGATCATGTTTAATCAATTTTGAGTATATGAAATGTATTGGGAACTAAAATGTTTCCAATTACAATGTACTTAAAATGATTCTTCCTCAAGACAACCAATGTAAGCATTACATGTTTCATGTTTCATCATGTTTGAATATATAACCAGTGGGTTGTGGTTTACCTTTACCAGAACACCACTGAGATATGCTTCATAAAAATTTTCTAAAAACCTATTTAAGTATCCAAGTCCTCTCATTATGGTCCCCTATGACATACAAGACACCATATTCATTGGGAACACCATGAAATTATTGAGATTTATCAATGAAAGGGTAATACTTAATGAAATTTTCATTTGATCATGCAGTGTTTTTAGTTTATAATTGAATAATTGACCAATTTATATTTACAATATCCCAGAAAAATAATAATTATACTTCCTATGATTCCATTATTAATAGTCCATCAATATAACCTTCCTTTCTTAAATTTACATTCATGAATCCCAATTCATAATTTTTAATTTCAATCCTATCATGAAACCATTTTCATCAAAAAAATTAACTTATAATTTTTTATAATCTAACTAAAATATTTGTTCGAGATAATAAAGTATGACATATTCATATAATTTTTTTTCTTTACTTAGTAAAATATACATGAATTTCTTCCAATACAAGAGTAACTCCACCATTTTGCATCATATTGTATTCATAATGTTACTTTGTATAGAACATATAATAATTTATTATATAACCATTATAAGATAATACTTGTATATTTGGTTCTTTGGATAACCATCAAAGTCATCATGAAATTGAATTTAGATTCAAAAATAACACTTTAAAAATATAGTCTCAAAACCATCTTATAAACTATTGATTATATGTATTTAATATCCTTCTTTTAGACCTTGATAGATTAAAATAACTAAGAATTACTTCATCAGTTTCATAATATAGCGTAACCTCTATACTATTATGTAAAACATAAAGGTGATATTTATCCCAATTTGTAATTGTAGTGGTGATAACATCTCTTTTGGAAATTACTTCACTCACAAAGCACCCATTGTGATGAGATTTTGGGAGACCTCTATTATCTAAATCATACAAGTAGTTAGTTAAAAATTAAACCAACTCCTCAACAATATCTATCTCTACAATATAACTTTTTATTAGACTTCAATTTTTAATGCACCCTTTTAAAATCCTCATATACAATTTAATGAGGTACATCCATATATAATGTACAAGACTATATAGTTGGATTTATTTAAGAAAATTAATTATCAAGTGGACCATTATATCAAATAATGAAGGTGGAAAGTACATATCTAATTCAATTAATATGATAGAAATTTACTTTTCCATAGTTATAAATTTCAATGTGTTTATAAACTTACTCTATATAGATTTGAAAAAGAAGAAAATATTGGTTGATGTGTGTCAAGAATTTTAGGAAGAATACATTTTTGATCTATAAGTATTAAATCTTTCATAAATACATGTTATTCATGTTATTTTAGGCCCTTTAACTTCAAATTAGTCATCGACACAATATTATTGATATTTTATGAATACCCTTTTGAAACCTTTAAACTATAAAAGAAGTTGTAAAAGTAAAATACATCTTTCCTAGAAAGAGTGTAAGACACTGGAGTAAGAAAATCATGCCTTACACCCTTCACTAGCAATGAATATTACCTTATCTCCATGTAAATCATGCCCAATCTATCCTTCATTCTATATTTTGTTTTGTTGAGTTAATTTAGTAATTTTACAATGACACTATAAAATATTTTTTTTCTATGTAAATGATATAAATTTTTTCCAATGTATAAACAATTCCAGTGTGATAATTTAATAAAAATTGATATCTTTTTCCAACTCATTTTGTAAGGTTTTTTGAAAAGGGTTTACCAAAAACGGTGACAATATCCTTTACTTTCTCAAATTATTGATCAGATGTTAGCATAGATGGTGTTGTACCTTCTTTTTGTTTCCCATTGTATGATATAATCCAGGAAAAATATTTATTTCATTAGTATAAACATTTGTGATTTCCTAGAAACATAATCTTTGAGGAATGTTTCAACCTAATTGAGCATGTACCTTCTTCACAAATGTGTCACAATAACATTACTTTAATGCTATATCTGATTTTTTTTCAAAAGTAGTAATGTAATATTATAATATCATACATTATATCACTTAACATGAAATTTTCATTTATATGAGAATCATATAATGTAACACCTAAATTCCACATTAATTTTAGATATTCAATCAATAGAGCTAAATAAAATTCAATATCATTACCCAATAGTTTTGGTCCTATGATAAGTATATATAACATGATGTATTTGTGATTTATGCACAACCACAATGGAAAGTTATAATTTATCGACATAACCATCTGTGTACTATGGATTTTACTTTATACACCAAAAGTATTTATTCCATAAATAGATAGTGTAAGAAATAGGTTTCTTGGATAATTTCCAAATTTAGGATACTCATGATCAATTTTTTTTTCATAGAGAAGAGTTTTCTGGGTGATTGGATTACTATATTTTCAAGCCTCATAAATTTAATTTTCATATCCTCACTTATATATAAGTATCTAAACCTTAGAATGATTTTAAAGTACCAAACAATTTTTTTTAAAAAAATCTTTCTTGTATCAAGCTGCACAATACTTATGGAATTTTTTAAGTGACTCATAGTCATTTAGAAACAATATACAATCATTTGGAAATGAATATAATATTTTAGATATCATACCCATTGAAAAAAATCATTATTCTATCATCATATTTTCAAAAAATAAGATCATTTTCTTCCGGTAGAATATCATTCAAGAGAAAAAATATTTCTATAAAGCTGGTATCACTCCATACACTTCTAGATTTAAAACTATATAGCTTCAGTACAATTTATTTTTTTATATTTAGTGAAAATGATATACAATGGTGTCCTTGTATAACTCTTTAACTTCTCAAACAACTTTGGACAATTGTGAAGGTCATATTCAACTACAATTACCATTACCTAAATAGAATCTCCATCATCATTTACACATATAATCTTATCAGATGATCCATAAATCATTGTGTTATCCTTATCACTAGCCACACACACCTCTTCCCCATGTTTAGTTCAAAATTTATAATTTTGATCTATTCTTTGATATATCATATGTTTGTCTAACTCCTCTGGAAAAATTCATCTTGAATAACAATAATACAAGAACTAACAAATGATTTGATAAGGGTCATATGTATGAACTATCACAAACTTGATAAAATGTTTAACCCTATCTTCACACTCTTTTTTCATACAATTAGAATTCATTCACTTTCAATTCAAATTCATCATATTTAGTTCAATAACATTAAAATTTTATAATAAATATATAAATAAAAAAAATTTATGCATATAATGTATATATAAATAGATAAGTAAACAAATTAAATATTTGTGTGTAAATATATAATTATTCATATGTGTGTTTACACATATTTTTGTTTCAATATATGGAGCTTATGTTTTATAAAATATCAAAAAATATTATATTTTGATTTAATTATAGTGTATCATGGTATGTATGGTCTTTAATCTCTTATTAGTTTTTTTGGGATGTATTTAAAATTCCTTAAGTCACTGTATACATTCTCATGGAAGGAAAATTTAAACCACCTCAAAATAAATGGATACCCAACTAAAAAATGTATTATACAAAAAATGATCACAAAAAATGTTTTTAAATAATAAAAACCTAATTGGTTCAAAAAAAACTCAAATCAAGGTAATATACTCATAATAATTCTATTTTTTTTGACAAAACCAAACAATCCAAACTTTAACCAATAAGAAATAAAATCATAAGTTAATTCATTCCATCCAAAAAAAAACCTCATTTTTATAAAAACTACTTTAAATTAATTTTATAAATCATTACATAAAAATACTCAAACAATAGGTAACATTTACGACATTAAGTATTAGGTTTCATCTTTAAAAACATTTAATAAAGGAATTTAAAGCTTTATTTTACTTAAAAGTAGTAGTTTTCAACAAAAATATTTGTTAAAATCATGAAATTTAAACACACACATAAAAAAATTCAATCCCAAATTTATAAAAACTTTTGAAAACATTGAATAATTATCATACAAAATTTCAATCAACAAAAAATTTCCATTACAACATATTTTAAAATAAATGAATAAAATAATAATTAACTTCCCAGTGAAACATAATTAAACATGAGCAAACAATGATTTATATTTTGAACTTAAAAAAATAAATTCATCAAATATATTTATAAAGAAAACATACTAGTCCATAAAATAAATTTAAAACCCTATTCAAATTATGTTTCTATTGGAATAAATTATTTATAATTCACTATAAAATTTATTTAGTAAATTTTTAATTAATGTAATCCCCATCTCATTTTATGGTATCCTAAAATAAGAAATGTAACTCACTAAGATAATTATAGTTAATAAAGTATACACCAATAAATCAAAATAAACTCAATTTAATACATAAAAAATAATAAAATTTATAATAAAAACCATTTTATTAAGTCAGGTTGGATATAAACTCTATTTATTATAAATAAATCAATAATAATTTGAACCCTTATATTTTTCAAAACTCTTTCACCGTACCAATTTAAAATCATTATTTTTTATTATTTGAAAATATAAAAACATAAACTGTTCCATTTTTAAATACATAAATACACATAAACAAAACACACATATACAATTATATATAAACACACACACACACATACCTATTTACATGGACAAGGAAGAATAAAAAAATTGTCACCCTAAACTTATTTTTCCAGTTTTTTAATTTGTTTATTTAAATTTGGTATTTTCATCAAGTTTTAGTTCAAAGAAATTTTATTTTTTTTATCAAAATTTTTAGTTTTAGTGTAGGTTTCATGATTATCCTCCACAATTAGTATAAACCATGCGGGTGACCAGTAATTTTTAACAGATTGTTCTGCATGATTGGAACATGATTCTTTTAACTATATAGACTGACTATGCGATGACTAGGTGCATCCAAGTTGGTTTTCATGGTTACTAAATGGTTAGAAAAATCATTTATCCTAACCATGTGGGTCATCTAGATTTTAAAATTTTGGAATTTCATAAAATACATTCCTCAAATTATAAACCTCTAAACCTCCACTCTCTCTATCTCTCTCACTCATAATGAACCACTAAGAGAATCCCTATCTATGCCTCTCCCCCTATGTTACTCTCCCTATCATCATGATTCTATGGGGGTTATTCATGATTTGAACCTAGATCTTCAAGGTACAACCTCATTCCTTTTCCATTTATCCTCTCCTTGTTTCTTATTGTAACAATCTTCTCTAATCACTACACATCACCCTGGCCAAACCCTAGGGCATGGTTTTGGTGATTTTCATTATGATCCCTAATATCAGGGCATGTGGATTGGTAGTTGGACCTTATTTTTTTCACCTTCAATGGATTTTCATCATTAAAACTTGATTTTAGGTAGATTTACCCTTATATTAGATTTTGAATTTAAGAACCAAGATTTCTTGCATTCTTAACTTCATGTTTTGGATATTTAATCATAGTATTGATTATATTTAAGGAGTATTTTAAAGGAAAATCAAGTTTTAATTTATTTTCATTCAATGAAATGGATTTCTTTAATTGGAAACATAGAACTATTTTAGTAAACTAGAAACACCTAGTGTATACTAAATTTTCCAAATGAATCTAATAAAGGGGTTTTGAATTATCTATTTATGTTTTCTCTTTAAACCGAATTCTTAAAGGGTGGTTTGAGTTTTTAAATGTTTTCTTATTTTTAAAAGGGGTGTTTAAAACTACCAAATTTTTTAAGAAATTTTATAAAGATTAGTAATTATACATAAAACTATATTTATAACTTATTATTCTAAAATAATAACTACAAGACTTGATTTTTAGTGACCCTAGATTTTTTCATAAAACATTACACGATTTTAAGCATAATTATACATTAGAGTACAATCCAAGGATCGTTAAGTCTAGTGTCTTGTAAGACTTGGTACATAGAACATAAAACATGGGGATAAAAAACAATTCTTTATTTAATCTCCATAAAGAGATCCTGACTTCCTTTGAGCCCTTAAATCTGTATAGGGTACCCTGGGGAACACATGAACAAAGGGTTGAGCAAAAAATCCCAGTAAGGGAATGAACATAAGGATACATCTTAAGCACATGAGTTAAAAGGCATTATATAATGATATCCAAAGCATAAAACATATGAAATCATATCATATAAGCATGGGATCATATAAACATGGAATAATATAAATTTGGAAGAACCATAAAACATATATTTAGTATAGGTCAAGGCTAACTGCCAATCCTGTTTCCCATTTTAGTACAGGTCAAGGCTGACCACCAATCCCGATTCTTATTTTAGTACGGGTCAAGGCTAACCGCCAATCCTGTTTCACATCGCATCTCATGAGACTTAACTTTACCCAATGCATTAGAGCATTATCTGGGTGCAACCATATCAAAATTTTCATGAATATTCTTTCCACATAAATTATTATACATAATCAACCATACATAAACATAAGGGTACCCATGAAAAGAATTGGGTACCACAATCATGACATAAATCATAACCAATGGGCGTATCATAAAAGTTTTCATGAAATAAAGGGATTAGAGCATACATGGAAGTTCATAAGGTAAGATAGGAATATAACATGGTAATTTGTGTCAAACATAATTGACAACATATAAGAAATGTTTTCAAGAAATATTAGCATTAAAACATATTTTTGTGGGGTTTTAAAGAAAATACTATAAAGATTTTAAAATAGAAAAGAGGAAAATATTTTATATAAAATCATAATTGAAACAAGAATGTTTTCATAATAAAAATACTGATTTTATAAATACAATTGTGTCTTAAAATAAAAGATAGAGTTCACTGAAAATTGGGTAAAAATTTAGGGAGTTCCCTTAAAACAGGTTTTCATATAAGAAAGTTCTAAGGAGGGAATATTTTAAAAACATGTATATCCCTGAAAGAGAGTGATGAAAGGGTCTTCATAAATGAATTTTTTAAAACTAAATAGAATTTAGAATATGTAAATAAACATATAAGATAACTCTATTTTGATATGAAGAAAGATAAGGCAACCTGAAAGAATAAAAAAAGGTTCGGGTAGAATTTGTTACGGTTTATTGGCATGGCGTCGGATGTACCTAAGAGGGATTAATGAGAGATAAAAGGGGTTTCTAATCACTTATAAATCATGAGAGAAGTATTTGGGAGGTGCTAAAACATACCCCATCATTTGGGATTACACATAAAAAGGCATAGTATATAGGATAATCTTGATTAAGAGAGAAATGGAGAGGATCCCTTACCTTAAATCCAGTGGTGTTCTCAACTTGTTATTAATGACGTAAATAAACAAATTAGGTTTATTAATTAATAAATAAAGAACCTCTTATATATGTAATTGATTTATTATATCCCTTTTTTGTTCATTAAAAACCTTTTTGATTGGTTATAAGGTTCAATTTCGTTGTTCTGGATCATTTGCTTACTGGATTTTAATGACCGGTTCACTTATATTCATGTTTGGATAAACATGTAAGATGAAAGTAGTTGTCAAAAATTGAAGTTATTTTCTATTAGTGAACATATAAGAGATTACATGGTTTCAAATTTATTTTTTTTTACTTATAGTGAAGTTAAATTATTATATAAAACCTTAGTGATAACCATTTTTGTTAAACAGTGGGATTGATTACAATGAACATGTTTTGCTTTATAACTTAATACCATCAGTACAAAATAATTACAAAACCATAACAAGGATATATTTCATATTTAATAATCTACTTCAACCATAACAAAAATGGTTTCACAACCATAATTAAAGATGATAATATAAATTTATAAATCATTGTCCTTGAATGTGAAAAATTAGTACATCTCAAATGGTGCTTTCATTTCTTTCAAATAAAAGATGAAAAAAGAAGAGAAGATAATGAAGTATACCATTATCATAATATAATTACATTACATGTATGTTACTAGAGTTATCATACCATTTGGGTGAAGGGATGTGAGTAAAGAAACAAAAAGAAAAGAACTTAAAAGAAATGAAAGAATTGGAAAGAGGAAATTACCTCTTGAGTCTACCTCCTTTGAGAACCTCTTAAGGGGAGAAATTTTGGTATTTTGAAGAGACTAGGGGCCTTTGGACGTGGGGGAGGATATTGGGGAGATATTTGGGCAAAATATTGGCAAGTCACAAGCCTTGAGAGCAGTGAAGAGAAGAGGAAGTGGGGGAGAGGGGACATAGTGGAGGAGAGGAGGGTTTTCATAATTTTATAATCATTAGTTTATTAATTTCCATCAAGACCAGAAATATTAATGATTTCATGACCAAAAAAAGTAATAAATTCACATGAGTTTGATATTTGGGTGCTTACATCACTTGTGATTTCAGGAATAGTGTATTTTAATTATAGTGTATTTATATGGTAAATTAATGTATTTTACTATTCACTAAAAATTCAAGTATTTCAGAAAAATACCAAAAAATCACTGTATCCATTTTTTGAAGTGTAGAATCCAAAAATGAAATCCATTTTTCAAAAATAATTTTCTAAATATGATTATTTTAATATTTAATTAAACTCATAATTTATTATTAAAAAACCAGTTTTAAAACATTCATTTACTTATTCTAAAATATAGGTACATCATACTTTCACTTGAATATTATTTTTATACTATGATAGGTAAGGTTACTATTCATTAGGGTATATCACTATTCATAAGGGTAGGTTACTATTCATAAAGGTAGGTTACTATTCACCAAAAATTATGTTTTTCTTATCAGACTCTAAATAACTAAATGATCGCAACTGTGTATGTCAAATTTTTGAAATTCCAAACATGGAAGTGAAAAACTTATGTTTAAAGGTCACATAACACTTAGTTGTTCATTATGTTGTTATTTCATGTGATTATATGAAATATTTATAAGAGAGAAATTTCCATTTATAAAACATTGGGTCATTACATTCTTCTCCCCTTATGAAATTTCACCCTCGAAATTTCATTTTATATTTTAAGCCATAAATAGGTGTGGGTACTTTTTCTTCATTGCTTCCTCTAGTTACCATATTGCCTCTTCGTACTTATGGTTTCATCATAGTACCTTGACCAAATGAGTAGTCTTGTTGTGTATAACTTTGTCTCTATGATCCAAGATCTTCACTGACTACTCCCCATAGGAAAGATCATCCTCCAACTGTACCACCTATAAAGAGAGTACATGTGAAGGGTATGATATGTACTTACTTAAGAGGGATACATGAAAGACATCATGTAATTTTGACATTGTAGGTAAAAGTTCCAGTCGATAGGCCACACCATGACATGATCAAGAACTCAAAGGGGCCGATATACCTGGGACTTAACTTCACTTTCTTTACAAACCTCATGACCTTCCATGGAGATATGCGTAGAAATACCATGTCTCCAACTTTAAACTCAATGTCTCGTCAATAATTTTCTGCATAACTTTTCTATCAACTTTGGGCTGCCTTGATATGCTGCTAAATGGTTTTCACCTTCTCCACCATTTCTTCGACCATTTTAGGTCCTAGAAGCTTATGCTCACCAAATTCATCCCAACACGCTGGTTTTTTACACCTTTTCCCATAAAGGGCTTCATATGGTGCCATTCGAATGCTCGAGTGGAAACTGTTATTGTAGGAGAATTCAACTAGTATAAGATGTTGGTCCCACCCTCATGTGAATTCCATAGAACATTCTCTCAAAATGTCTTATATTGTCTGAATATTCTGCTTAGATTGGCCATCAGTTTGAGGATGATAGGCCATACTGAAGTTCAGTTTAGTTCTTAGAGCATGTTGGATACTTTTCCAGAACTTTGAGGTGAATCTAGAATCACAATCGGATATAATAGATAGTGGTACTCCATGAAACCTTACCAATTATTTGATGTAAATCCGTGCAAGTTGATCCAATTAGAAGTCCTTTAGAATTGCGATAAATTGAGCTGTCTTTGTAATACAACCCACAACAACCCATAAATCATTGTTTCCTCTGGATGTCCTTAGAAGTCCAGTGACAAAGTCCATGGTAATGTTCTCCCACTTCCATGCTGGTATTGGTAGTGGTTGCATCATACCCTTATACTTTTTCCTATCAGCCTTCACTTACTAACATACCAGGCATTTTGATGTATATTCAACAATCTCCCTTTTTATATTGTCCCACCAAAAGTTTTCTCGGATATCTCGATTCATCTTTGTGCTCTCTGGGTGGATAGGGAAGTTCAAGATATGTGTGTCATTCAAAGGATCCTTCTTTATATATGGATTGGATGGTACACATAATCTTGACCCAAATATTACAACTCCTTCCTCATCCATCAAGAACTTAGAGGATTTCCCATTTTTAAGAGCTTCCACCCTTTTTAGAATTTCCACATCCTTTCTTTGAGTATCCTTTATTTTATCCAAGAGTGATGGTTGAGCAATCATTTGAGAAAGGATTGATGATGTTCCTCCCCTAATGATTCCCATTTACATCCTTTGAAAATCTAAGAAGATTTGATCTTTTTCAATTCTCATCATTGATAAAGATGCGAGATCCTTTCTACTTAGAACATCCACCACTTTATTTTCCTAATTGGGATGGTAGTGGATTGAGCAGTCATAATCCTTGATGAGATCTATCCATATTCATTAGATCATATTAAGCTCTTTCTATGTGAATATATATTTGAGACTCTTGTGGTCAGTATATATCTCACACTTCTCCCTATAGAGATAATGCCACTAGATTTTCAATGCAAAGTCACAACCGCCAACTTTAGATCATGCATGAGATAGTTTTGCTCATGGATTTTCATCTGCCTTGTGGTATAGGTTATCACTTTATCATTTTGAATCAGCTCACATCCCAATACCATCTTTGAAGCATCAATGTACACCACAAAGAGTTATCCACTTCTTGGGAGTGTGAGTACTGACGTAGTGATAAGCCTCTTTTTCAACTTCGTGAAACAATCTTTACAATCTTGAGTCCAAAAAAACTTTCCTCCATCTAGAAATCACATTTATTATAATTTTCATAAAATTTAGCACTTTTCAAAGTCTTTAACATAGTATTCAAATGCTCCTCATGTTCCTCCTTGATCTTAGAGTATATCAGAATATCATCAATAAAGACTACCACAAATTTATCGAGGTAATCTATAAAGTTTCTATTCATTAAATCCATGAAAATTTAAAGAGCATTAGTGAGTTTGAAGGGCATAAATATGAACTCATAGTGTCCATACCTCGTTTCAAAAGGTAGTCTTGGGAATATATTCCTTCCTCACCTTTAATTGGTGATATCCCAACCGAAGGTCCACCTTATGGAAATAACTAGCCCCACAAAACTGACCAAACAAATTATCTATCCATGGCAGAGGATACTTGTTATTTATCATGATTTTATTAAGCTCACGATAATCAATGCAGAGGCGCATTGATCCATCCTTCTTCTTGATGAGGAGGACTAGAGCACCCCACGGTGAATCACTCAGGCATATAAAACCCTTCTCCATATTCTCCTGTAACTGATTCTTTAGTTAATATAGCTCTATGGTGGCCATTCTATAAGGTGTCTTTGAGATAGGAAGATATCTAGGGATAAGTTCAATTGAGAACTCAACCTATCAGTGAGAAGGAAGACTAGAAAACTCTTTCGGGAATACATCAGTGTAATCCATCATGATGGGCATGTCTTCAAGCATGATTCTCTCTTTTGTCTCAATCATTTGCGCTAGATATTCTTGATCACAAGGCAAAAATATCCACACTTTAGATAATGATTCTAAAGGTGATTCATATTCCTCCTTAAACTTGTAAAGATTCAGAGGATTCCTTGGGATGTGAAGAGTTATCTCTCTTTCCTGACAGTTTATGTTGGCTTTGTATAAAGATAGCCAATCCATACCCAAGATAGCATCGAACTCCACTAAAATAAGTATGATGAGATTTTCTGGGAGGTTCAATCCACAAACATTAATCGGTGAGGAGTTATAAACCATGGACACAATAATTTCCCCCTTCGCTGTTCTCATAGATAAATTTTCCTCCAAATTTTGAGGTGGTGTTTGAATAGTTCTACAAAAATTGAAAGATATGAAAGAATGCGTTAAACCAGAATCAAATAGTACACTCGCTATTCTTGAATGAATAACTAGAATACCTATCCCCACATCATTTTTCAGCTCCAAATCAGTAGTAGTGATAGCATAATCCATTACTTGTTACCTTGGAGGTTGTTTCTGATTGCCTCCAACAACCCTCGACTTAAGAAAATTGCTTGTATAATGCCCATGCTACTTTCAGTTGTAACATTTCACTATAGGCTGAGTGTTGATATGAACCTTCATTTCTTCTTAAGTATTATCTAGATTCTTCATATCCCATCCGGAGTTTTTGGCCAGATGACCAAACTTTCCACATTTTAAGCAATTCTTGGTTCCCTTCAGATAGTTCCCAAGGTGATTCTTCCCAAAACTTTTACAAGGGGGAAAGTCAGGCTTCTTTCCATCACAATATTTTTTTGTTGAACCACCCATGTTTTTATCTATTTTACACTTCTTTTCACTGGGCCCATGAGACCACTGAGAGTCTTCAATCTCCATTTTAACCTTGAGAGCACAACATACAATCTCCTCATAATTTTCAGAGTCTCAAATCACCAACGCTTTTCATAGACTCAACTTTAGTCTACTAAATAAGAAATCCACCTTGATTTTGGTATTCAAGACAAAGCCAGAGGCATACCTTTCAAGCCTTGTGAAGTTTTCTTTATACGCCCTGATGGAAACATCTTCCTTCTTCTTGATTCTGAGTAACTCTCTTTCCATCTTGATATGGAGGGTTCAAGGAAAATATTTATTGAAAAACATCCTCTTGAATTCCTCCCAATCCATGGAATCAATTTTTTCTTGGGACTTTTTATTCTTGATCAGTGTCCACCACTAATTAACTTCCCCATCAAAACAATAAACTATATGTACAACTTTATCTTCTTCTGAGTACTGGAGGATAAAGAATATCTTTTCAATGGAGTTAATCCATTATTCCACGAGGAGGGGATCAGAAGATCTGCTAAACATGGGAGGCCTTTTCTGCATAAATTATTATACGGAAAATTGCTCTTTCCTTGGAGAAGGAGGGAATTTCGCATAATTCAAGTTATTATTCATAACTCGAGTCAGCTGAGCAAGTACTATCATGAAGTTTTGAGCACCGGCTCCCATCATATCAGGCATATTATTAGAGAAATCCTCACATTGCCTATCACATTGATTTTTGGAACATGTTCTTTTATTTCCCACCATTAAATAAGAAAAATAATGTGTAATTAGAGGGCTTAAATACTTAGCTATTAAGCATAAAAAGGAAACTTTGATCATAAATGATAAACTTATAAAGGAGAAGTATATCCTAACTTGTGATTCCTTAGGTTTAAATCTAGGTTATCCTCGATCTATTTCTTAACTTATATTCTTATGGGCTTTCCCCCCTTAATAATGATTTTTACTAAGCTCATGAATATACCAAAGCATATCCATCGAGAGTGTCATAACCAAGAGTGCAATAAGACCCAATGTCGTGCACCAGTTCTCGTTCAAGTCTAGCTCAAAGCGGTGTTTTCGGGTTTTACCCCTAGATACATCTATTCCAGAGCCACCTCTACCTGCTCTTATCTAGACATGGATGTATTTTCATGATAAAACACTTAATAAATACTCACTAAAATTTAGGAATGTTTTCTTATACTTAGTCTCATCCTTAAGGTTCTCACTAAGGTGCTCTATTCCTAATCTCAAAAAATAACCAGTCCATCCTCTGATACTAACTATAGTGACCCTAGACTTTTACATAAAACATTAAATTATTTTAAGAATAATTATACATCAGAGAACAAGCCAAGGATCATTAAGTATAGTGTCTTAGAAGACTAGGTACATAGAACATAAAACATGGGGCTAAAAACACTTCTTTATTTATTCTCCATAAAGAGAACCTAACTTTCTTTGAGCCCTTACATCTGCATAGGGTACCCTAGGGAACACATAAACAAAGGGATGAGCTAAAAAGCTAAGTAAGGGAATGAAAATAAGGATACATCTTAAGTACATGAGTTAGGATGCATTACATAATGATATCCAAAGCATAAAACATATGAAATCATATCATATAAGCATGGGATCATATAAAAATGGAATCATATAAATGTGGAAGAATCATAAAACATGTATTTAGTACAGGTCAAGGGTAACCACCAATCCCATTTCCCATTTTAGTATAGGTCAATGCTAATTTCCAGTCCTGATTCCCATTTTAGTACAGGTCAAGGCTAACCTCCAATCCTGATTCCCATTTTAGTATGGGTCAAGGCTAACTGCCAATCCCATTTCACATCACATATCATGAGACTTAACTTTACCCAATGCATTGGAGCACTATTTGGGTGCACCCATATATACATTTTCATGAATATTCTTGCCACAAAAATCATCATACATAATCAACCATACATAAACATAAGGGTACCTGTGGGAAGAATTGGGTACCACAATCATGACATAAAGTATAACCAATGGGAATATCATGAAAGTGTCCATGAAATAAAGGGATTAGAATATACATGGAAATTTATAATTTAATATAGGCATATAACATGGTAAGTGGTTTCAAACAGAAGTGACAACATATAAGAAATGTATTTGAGAAACATTAGCATTAAAACATTTTTTGTGGGGTTTTAAGGAAAATACTATAGAGAATTTAAAATAGAAAAGAGGAAAATATTTTATATAAAAACAGAATTGAAACAAGAAGGATTTAAGAATAAAAATACTGATTTTATAAATATAGTGGTGGATTAAAAAAGAGGATAGAGTGCACTTGAAATTGGGTAAAAATTTGGGAAGTTCCCTTAAAACAAGTTTGCTTATCGGAAAGTTCTAAGGAGGGAATCTTTTAAAAACATGTATATCCCCAAAAGAGAGTGATGAAAGGGTATTCATAAATTAATTTTTTAAAAGTAAAAAAAATTTATAATATTTAAATAAACAAATAATATAACTCTATTTTTATATGAATAAATATAAGGCAACTCGAAAGAACTAAAAAAGGTTCGGGTAGAATTCGTTACTGTTTTTTGGTATGGTGTCAGGTGTACCTAAGAGGGATTGATGAGAGAGAAAATGTGTTTCTCAGCACTTATACACCAGGAGGGAAGTATTGGGGAGGTGAAAAAACATACCCCATCATTTTGGATTACACATAAAAAAGCATAGCATATAGGACAATCTTGATTAAGAGAGAAATGGGGAGGATCCCTTACCTTAAATTCAGTGGTGTTCTCAACTTGTTATTAATGACCTGAATAAACAAATTAGGTTTATTAATTAATAAATCAAGAACCTCTTCTGTATGTAATTGATTTATTATAACCTTTTTTGTTCATTCAAGACCTTTTTTATTGGTTATAAGGTTCAATTTCATTGTTTGGGCTCATTTGATTACTTGGTTTTAATGACCAGTTCGCTTATATTCATGTTTGGATAAACATGTACGATGAAAGTGGTTGTAAAGAATTGAAGTTATATTCCATTAGTGAACATATAGGTGGTTACATGGTTTCAAATTTAATTTTTTTACTTAGATTGAAGTCAAATTATTATATAAAACCTTAGTGACAACCATTTTTGTTAAAAAGTGGGTTCGATTTCAATGAACATGTTTTTATTTATAAATTAATACCATTGAGTAGGAGGGAAATACCTACATGTATTACGTGCGTTGATATGGTTTCCATTTACTCTACTAGGCGTAATTTCTTAACAATGGCATACATTAGATTAGTTTATGAATCACAATACATAATTCCAAACTTATAAAACACTTAACATAAATTGAACAGTTTATGGATTTAATCCATAATCATAAAAATGTTTTCTTTGGGGAGGTATATACTCATAAATCCTTCATAATGGTTTTTAAAGAAAATGTGAATTATCCTAAGCACATCCCCTGGGAGTGTCGTAACCAAGAGTGCATCAAGGCCCGTTGTTGTGTACCAGGATACCCCAGGTCAAGCCCAAAACTCCTTGTTAGAGTTTTCACTCTTAGGTACATCTGTGCCAGAGCCACATCTAATTTCTCGTATCCAGATAGGGATGTATTACTTGTAAAACTCAAAAAATCTCTACATTACCAAAATTCTAGGAAGTTATTCTATACTAATACTCAAATTTTATCTTAGGGTAACGTTCTATAATCATAGCTTTTCTAAATCTAGCTTCCAAGGTTTGTACTAAACTTACTTTGATACCAACTGTAATGCCCCGAACCTAGTTAACCAGAGTCAGTTCATTATTAGATAACATTGGCATGATAAAAAAAGATCAAATCTCGAAATACCGATTAGTTTAGTAGCCTTATAAGTACTAGATACATACATAAGTTTCACATTACATCATGAAATAAAAAAACAACAACATTTTGTACCCTTTGAACACACATATATCCCTTATCCTATCCCTATAGGTCAACCATAAAATACTTCTTCACATCCTAGAAAAAATAAAACACAGAAAGGGGTGAGCTCAGATGCTCAGTAATGATAACAATATAGCAGAAACTTTCATAAATAAGCATAAACATTTAAGGCAATGTATACGACTAAAACATAAGCCTTTTAAACTTAAAATTAAGTATAATATGGAAAATATAAATCAAATAATTTCATTTATATATTCACATGGATATTCTACTAGTTGAATAATTACATGCTATATCAATAGCTAGTTTTTTAATGATGGAATGCATAATGCCGGACTTTATTACCACATAGTCAAGGCCTCGTGCCAAGAATAAAAATAATATTTTGTCAAGGCCTTGTGCGAAGACACTATTTTGTCTCGTGAGACCCACCAATTCATCAAGGAGCTATAGCGGGCACCACCCGTTACTTACTAAGTCCAATGCATTCCTTCTATGAAAAGGTTTAAACATAACATAAACATTCATATTAAAATAGCATACGAAATGTCAATACTTTATCCATAAACCATGAATGGTATAAAAATAACACATCCACATCCAAACATATAAAAAAACCTTCAATACAATATGGAATATTTGTATCATAATAAATCAAATTCAAACAATTTTAAAATCCATCAAAGGATGTTGACATAGATGAAATGAAAACTCTATGAAAGAAATAAATCTTTATATTTTGAAACCATTTAAAAGTCACATAATTATAAAAGAAAAAATTTATTTTGGAAGTATTATTATAAGCTTGTAAGGGAAGATCTGAAGGTGTTATAATGGCGGAAAATAGCCTCACCCGTTGTATAAGTTAAAAAAACATTCTTTCTTTAATTTTGTCGAAAAGGTCGTAAATGACCTTGTTTAGAAAACAACAGAAAGATTACTTTATAAAAATATTATAACAAGTAAAACAAGGGTATAAGTGACTTTAAACCATATTCTATAAAATATTAAAAATGTTTTGAAATATATTTTTAATAAACACAAATGTGGATGATAAAGTGGTCCGAGTAGATACTCACGTATAAACAACCTCAGATAATGAAGAGACTGTAAAATTAACCATTAACTTGTACTTTTACTTGATCGAGGGTATGTTAACCTCCTGTATAATAGTTAAATCATTGTTATTAAATTATACAAGAACCAAATACATAAATATTATATCATATATGATCTTCTAATATTTCTTTGTTAATAATATTTTAGTAGTATCATTGTTTTGGGTGTTAACTGATTCATATTCCTTTATATGTTTCGTTAACTAAGTCATGTTTGATATAGATAGAATGTATCTGATTAATATCCAGAATTATATTAAGTAATTAAACATAATTTTTAATCATAAAATTAAAATTATTCTTAAATGGTTACGATGGGAAATGAATTTCATCGCATTCATGGAGACGGTAATCCGTACGTACACATGAGCGAAAATATCATTCTATTGATGGTGAAATCATATGTAATTGGATGGAATATAATATATACAGAATCATTAACATTTTATATTTATTATTTATATAATTTATACTCATTATTATACCCATCCAAATAATGAAGCGTTTGAATAACAAACTACACCACGACGTGGAGACGGTAAGCCATACGTATGCACGTATGGTGGCATGTCATTCATAGGATGGATAGATTAATGAATATGGTTGTACCATATTTATAATAACATCACATTATGTATAAGGTACTAGATTTATTATTTTGGTATAGAAACAACAAAGAAAGAGGAAGTGGAAAAAGAAAAGAACTTTGAAAAAAGGGTGGTGAAATTATTACCTCTTCTTCGGGTGTTTCCTTTTGAGTTGATCAAAAGGGATCCTTAGGTTGGATTTATGATCAAAGTAAGGCCTCTAGATATAATTGAGGGAATTTGGGAGGATATTTGGGCAGTGGTTGTCCGAGCCAAATGGCTTTGGAGGTGTGATTTTGGGAGAAGGAGAAGTACCTTTTTATAAGAGAAGTGAGGGTCACTTTAGGAAAATCATGAAATTTTATTTTATTATACAATCATATTCGGTTTATAATGGCTCAAAAATGATTTATTTCGAGGATAAGGTGGGTATGGGTCGAAAAAATCTCAACCAATAAGTTTTATACAAGTTTAGGTCACCATATTAACCTTATCCTTTAGATTTAACTTTTAGTTAAATAGTTTAACTTTTACCATGTATTCTTGTATTATTGTAATAAATGGTTAATAAAATTACTATAAAATGCCAAGAGAACCCCAAATGGTTAATTAATTACATATCTATTATTATATAAGTCCTTTTTCTAAAGCTTATATTTTTAGGACTATTATATCATTTAATAATATAGTATTTTTTAAAAACTTATTTATGTCAATTTTGACACTATTTGGTATTTTGTTTTTGTGAAAGTCATTACAACATGATTACTTTGAAAAAAATTCATTGAATCAATCCTAACATATCATATTAATTTAGAAAATTGGTGTAATGCATAAAACTATCAATTTACATTTATTTTGATATTTATAATATCAATTATTTTAAATATTTCATTAATAAGGTTATTACTGCATCATCATTATGTCATAAATAAATTTAATTATTTAAAGTATAAAAATTATAAATAAAATACCATTATTTAGGAAAGATTTTTATATTTCTAATTAATATTTATAGTCAAATTTATCTTGTGTATAAACCTATATTAAAAATGGTTTAGTTATTAAACATTGAATTTAACATTTTTAACTCTTCATTAAATAAAATAATAATAAATGTCCTAATCTAATGCAAGTGGACCAAAAGGATCATATTTTATCCCTAAGGTTGATTTAGGTTGAAATACACTAATACAATAGAATTATTACATGTTTTAGGGTAATTATAATATCATTTTTACCTTTAATTACCCTATTTACTTTTAACCGTGGTAAATAAAAGTCAAAAGTTACTATTCACCAAAAATTATTTTCATCTTATTGAATCAAATTTTACTTATTGATGTCAACTGTGTCTCTTGGATTTTTTAAATTCAATTCACAGAATTAGTAAAATTATGTTTTATGCAAATTTTCAAATGCGCTTAGAAGGCTGGTAAAAGACGGTAAAACGTTCAATAAAATTTTATATATCTAATATTATTATAAAATGTATCTAATTAATTACATTGAACATAAATAGGTATTATGTATCTATTTTTAACTAATATAAATTTAAATAAAATAACTAATTATTTAAATAAAAAGTCGGTTTTAAACAATAACGCAATGTTTTTCACTATTCATCAAAAATTGAAAGTTTTCAAAAAAATACCAAAAATTCACCCTAAGATAGATTCGATATTCCAAATTCAAAAATGTAGTCCATTTTTCAAAATAAAATTTATAAAATTTAAAAAAGTAGGTATTACTATTCATAACGGGTAGTTTGATTGGATGTGGCATGTTAAAACCTCAAGTTACGTACAACTCAAGCTATTGTATTATTCAAATGGTAACGTACTATAGAATCTTGGGGTGTTACATTAAATATCCATATAACTAAACTAATATTTTTGTTAACTTGTGAATAAACCATAATAAATAAATATTATATTCACGTAATTAAATATTTGATTACTTGGTGAATAAATATTCCTTAAATATTCAACTCACACATGTATTCTCTTGAATAACTGGTAACTGAATATACTTAGTGTGTGACCCTCTAGGCCCCTTTCTCAATGACATTAGGATACACTACTTAAAGTTTAAGGTTATCATCTAACAATATGATAATACTACCATATATAAAGAAGTTAATTTCATAAAGATATACAACATCCTATTACATTTTTTAATATAATATCTTTATCTTGATATGTATATTCAAGAAGGTTTCATTTTAGTGTCATCAACTTATGTGATCGATATCTCTTTATTTAAGTTTCTAGAAGTAAACTTTCCAATAGATTACTATGACCATGAACTTAATTAGTTTGTTCCATTCCCATAAAAGGGATCGAGATATCAACTTACACTAATCTGAGAAGGGAAAAATTATTTCTCACATTATTCATTAATACAGTATTACTTGTGACAAGACCAATGTATCCTACTCTACCACGAGCATATGTTGTCATAGTTTTCATCAATACATCAAATTACATGACTCATAATATGAATTAATATAAATCTTACAATTTAATGATCAATACACATGTACACAAAGAGGAACATTCAATAACATATATAAATGTAGATTTCCCACCGGTGGGTCAGGTTATTATAATATCCTACTCTAGAAATTACCAAGGGTGTACCCTGTAAGGAAGTGTCTCAAAGTCCTATAAGTCTCCACCTATGATAGAATACATAATTATTTTCCTTACAAATGATTTTTATGGCTATAAAACATATATTTAGTAATATTATCAAGGCACTTCTAGGTTATCATCATAGCGGGGAACTACTATGACCTTTGAATGTGATAGTTACCTTTAAGACATTATCACATACTATGTCATGAAGAATAATAATAATTATGTGATAATTTTTTTATTAAAATTTAAAATAATGAATATAGGTAATAATAAAGTATATAGAAGTTAGTTCTAGGGCACCAAATCCAACAGACTCCCACTTACACTAGAGTCAACTACTAACAACATTCAGTCTGCTAGCTCTCACATGATACTCATGCTTATGATGAAATAATTCTTTAGTCAAGGGTACCACCATGTTTTCTTCCATGGAAGCTCTTCTCACCATTCATTCACCCCACTAAAAAAATCCCTCAAGTGGTGATACTTTTTAAGTACCATGCTTTGTCCTTTGATGTGACCTTAACTCCTTTATGATATCTACCACTACAATATTATCATAATACAATATGACAAAGTCTTTACTACTAGGAACTACATTGAGGTCTTGGAAGAAGTTTTGAATCCAAACTACTTCTTTAGCTTCATCATAATCCACAATATACTCATATTCCTCTATATAATTAGGGATGATTGGTTGCTTTGATCTCTTTATGCTCATAGATCCTCCGTTGAGACTGAAGACATATCATAATTGTGACTTTAGATCATTTTGATACGTTTCTAAACTAGAATCGGTATATCCTCTGATAACCAGATCCCTATCTCCTCCATAAACTTGGAACATATCCTTAGTTAACCTTAGATACTTAAGGATATAATTAACAACAGACCAATGCTGTTCTCCTAAACCATCTTGATATCTACCTACCATGCTCAAGATGCATGGAATATCAATTCTATTACATAACATGACATACATGATAGATCCTATTACAGTAGCATATGAGATATTACTTACTCACACACACACTCTCTACTATTGTGTTCAAGGACACATTTTCTTAGAGGGATGTATGTCACGTGACACTGGAAGTAATCCTCTCTTAGATTATTCCATACCAAATCTCTTTAGTATTTTGTCAATGTATGTATCTTGACTTGGTCCAAGAATCCTTTTGGATCTATCATGAATGATCTTGATTCCAAGGATATATGCTACTTCACCTAATTCTTTTATAGATAAACACTTGTTTAACCAATACTTAACTGATTGTAAGACTGTTATGTCATTTCTAATAAGTAATTTGTCATCAATATATTCTACTCAGAATAAGACCGAATTCCCACTAAACCGATTGTAAAAACAAGGATTAAATTTATTCTCTATGAAACCAAAATCTTTTATGGCTTCATCGAATCAAATGTTCAATATCCTAGATACTAGCTTCAATCCATAAATGGATCTCTAAAACTTTCACATCTTATTATCATTTATTAGTGTCACAAACCCTTTAGGCCATGGCATATAAATATCTTCCTAAAGTTTCCAATTAAATAAAGATATTTTGACTTCCATTTTCCAAATATCATAGTCATGGAAAGATGTTATGGAAAGTAGAATTCTGATGGATTTAAATATGTATATCCGAGAAATGGTTTTATCATAGTATATGAATTGAGATATTTAAACCCTTTAACAATTAGACGTGCTTTATAGGTATTTACTTTACCTTCCATATATAGTCTTCTCTTGAATACTCATTTGAACCCAATAGGATTTATATAAACTAGCAGATCGAACAGAACCCGTACTTGGTTCTGATACGTGGAATCTATTTCAGAATTCATGGTTTTTTACCATCTTACAACTTTTAATCTCTCTACTTTCTCCTTATGGGAAAGAAAATCATTATTGTCAACAAATAATGAGTCACCATCCTCAGTGAATAGAAAACCACATCTTTTTGGTTCTGTAACCTCTCTGGAGCTCCTATGCAGTATTTGTGTTTTAGGAACAAGATATTCCATAAGGACCTACAAAATGTTTTTCTGTATTGAATATTTTGTATCTTGAGCATCAACTTCATCAAAGTTAATCTCACTCCCACTATCCTTCTTGTGTATGTGCTCGCTCTCAAGGAAAATGGTTTGTCTTATGACAGTGACCTTTTGTTTTTAAGGGTTGTATAGATAACATCCCATTATTTTCTTAGGATACCCTATAAAGATACACTTTGAGTACTAGGGTGCTACTTTTTTTCCTGATATATCCTTAAAAAACTCTTTTCAACCCCATGCATGAATATTCGACAACAAAAAATTTATTTCCATACTTTAATTCATATAGTATTCCATTTTCCATTTTAGTTGGAACTTGGTTAAAAATGTTTTTTTCAACATTTAATTCATATCCCCAAAAGGATAATGGAAGATCTATATGACTCATTATCAACCACACCATGTCAAGTAATGTACAACTCCTCCTTTCACTTACACCATTCCACTATGGTGTATATGGCGAAGGGAGTTGTAATAGAATCACATACCCCTATATAAAGTCAATAAAATCTTAGTTAAGATAGTTACCTCCTTGATTATATTGAATATTTTTTATCTTATTACTAATTTTATTCTCTACTTTACACTTGAACTCTTTGAATTTATCAAAGGATTTAGACTTGTACCTTATCAATTAGACACAACAATATCTACTTAAGTCATTAGTAAAAGTTATGAAGTAAAAATACCTACCTATAACTTCTACTAGAAAAGTTACAAACACATCAGTGTATACTAATTCTAGAAGCTCTATGGTCCTTTCACCCTATCCACCAAAAATGGATTGGTCATTTTTCTTTGTAAAAAAGCATGACATCAGCCAAGTGGTTTTAGCTCAAAAAAGTCTACATAACCATCTTGATAAAGATTTTTCAAGCACTTCTTATTTACATTACCAATATAGTTATGCTACAATTGTACATGAAATGATTCATGTGAACCTGATTCATTATCAATTTACAATACTTTGTTTTTGAAATTTAATGCATAAAAACCACTATATAAATACTCTATACCATAACATATGTTGTCCTTAGAAAAGAAAAATATATTTTTTTAATTGAAAATAAAACCATATTTATCTAGGTAGGATATATAAATTATGTTCTTGGTAATAGTTGATACATAATAAGAGCATTTTAAAACCAAGACCATCCTAATTAGTAATATAAGATGGTAGGCTCCAATGGTTAGAGCAATCATTCTTTCTCCACTGGCAGCACGTAGATCCTCCTATTCACATGAAATATTTCAAAATCTACTTGGTTCATGTATATAAATACATATGTGTGCACCAAAATCTATATATAATTCCCAATGTGTAGATATATAAATATTGTACTTGACAAAGAATGCACCTAAAGCTTCCCTTTGCTTCTTTAACTGGGTGTAATTATTCTTCCAGTGAACCAACTTACCATATGAAAAACACAATGCATCTTTTTTTCCTTTGTCTGTATTTGGATCTTCCTTCTCTTAGAAGGATAGTGATTGGGATACTTATACTTGGAATGACTCTTGGGCCCAATTTCCTTGTTTTTCCTTTTCTTATTCACCATAAGCACTGTAGCCTTTTCACACCCCAAGTCCTTGTAAACTTGGAGAATTAAAGTAATTAGTTCCAAGAGAGACTTCTCACTATTAATCATAATATAATTGAAAATGAAACTAGATAATACTTTAGTTAGTGAAATATAATGAGATATATGTGTATCCCATTAAGAATATTAATATCTAAGATATCTAAGAACTCTATGTAGCAAATCATCTTAAATACATGAGGCCCAATTAGCATCGACTCTCCAAGATTGCACATGAACAATACATTGGAGATATCAGATCTCTCCTATCTCTATTTCTATTGATTAAGATCATGAAGGTGAGATATGATTCCATATGCATCCATATCATCATGTTTATTTATAAGATCATTGTACATGGATGATAACACAAAACATTGGAAATATGTGGCATTATCCAAATATTTCATATAGAGAGAAAATTCTTCCTCATTAGCCTCTTTATATTTCAATTTATGAATAGATTTTTCTAGAATATATAATTTCAATTCATGACATATTATAACATGAAAGCACCTTTTCCAATCCTATAAATTAGATCCAGTGAGAAGGTTATCCTTCTCTTGTACAAATCATAGTGATATAGCCGAAGTCACGTTTCTTTATATTTCTATAACAAATAAGAGTATGATTTTAGTACTTTATTTGGATTGTTAATTAGATAATAAATATTAAATTTATTAATCTCTCACTATTTTATCGAATCCCAATAGACATCACCATTTGTTTTGGAATATCTCATCACATGGAAATTCTAGTGGCAATAATCTATATGTCCCTTCTTATAAACTAGACGGAGGTCTAAAAAGATATTAGAAGGTATTTAGGTAGGAATAAATTTCCAAATTTATTAACTCTAAGCTCTTTGATTCGATGAGTGGACTCCCCTATCATGAAATCCTAGATTAGGATTTCTTTAACACTTTTCCTACTAGTTTCATTAAGTCTTGTGGAGATGATCAACCCTTAATGAAAACCTGGTTAAGCCAACCCAAAACCCAATAAAAAATTTTGTAGACAATTGAAATCACCCCAAATGAGGCTATTCAAGCAATTTAAATTATGGGTTGATTTCTACCCATGCAGTTGATTTCTATACCAACATAATGTTTTTGATTAGAGGGATTTTTATATTTATACGTAAACTTCCCATTTTATCTTATTATATGATTGTTAATATTAAATCAGTTTTACTTAAGTGATTAACCATGTCAAGATAAACTTTACATATATTTTAATTTAATTTTAATTCCATATTGAATGGTTGTTAATTTATTTATTTAATGATTAAGCATCCTTAAATAATTAACCATGAAATTGACATAAATAAAATAAAGTGGAATAACCATGAGCTTTTCTAATGGTCGGTTTATCTAGATAATATTAAACCAAACCTTGAATCTAGGTAATAAAATCATGGAAATATGACTAGTTTGAGTTGCAACATTACACCCATGATCCTATGTACCTATTAGATTAGTTTTACCTCATCTTCGAACTTGAATCGCATTCCCTCGCCTAGGAGCTCTAACCATTACGTACGTTTTTACTCACACACAGGTGAGGGGAACGAAATGATTGATTGAGGATTACATAAATGAAACTATGAGTACAAAAACCCTTACATAATGAGAGGAGGGGAATTACATGCATTATATTATTTAATTTAATAAATTATTACAAAAACCATGCACCAATAAAAAACTAAATAAACTAATCAAATACACAGGCTGGTATAAGCTAATGGTTAACCACATACATGAAAAAAATATAAAAATGTAAACTAGTTAGCATTCATTTCAATTTGTTCTTTATTATTAATATTAACATGCTTTAATTAATTAATTAATTAATTAATTAATTAATTAATTAATACCTTAATCTTAATACCCATTTTAAGAGTCTTGGAGACACCCATCACCTGATGCATCAAGGAAAATAAGTAGCTTGAAAATTTTTATAGATAATTACATGGAATTAATTGAGTATTTATTAACTTTAAAAACCTTGTTACATACTCAACATACCATTTGGATACAATTAAATTTGGTTTTAATGGTGTAATTAATTATTATTTATGTAATTTAATTCGATTTATTACTGGGTGACTGCATGAAATGTACTAACGAGCTACACGTCGTGTTTTTCTCTCACCATGTATCTGGGATAGACGTTTAGATACTTGACATGTATCTTAGATAAGATACATGATGTGTAATAATGATCTATACATCATGTGTTTCTCTTTTCTGTGTGTTTACAAAACTCACCCACTGACTCGACGCGTCTCCTAAATGTATAGATTAATGAGTCACATGACATGTATGCTAGATATATTCCATGTATACCATTAATGATATATCCTATCAATGTCCCATGTAAAGTGATGCATATTTGAGCATATTGTTAGCATGTATTTCACCGCTAAACCGTGTGGACAACATGATGTGTACACTAGATACACACCGTGTGGTTCGACAAAACATATGTTAGGATAGCCCGATCAATATGTGGTATATTTAATGTAAAACCATGTGTTATTTACTACTTGGCATGCCATGTATCATGTGACACATCCAGGTGTAGTGAACTTCAGTACACAACATTTGGTCACACACTATGTATCCATGTCCACTAGCCAGAAACCTTAACACCTCCCGATGGAATCTTTAATCATTCTTCATATTTTCTTAATTTTTTTTAGATTTTATAAAAATTGAATGAAACATATTAATATATAAAAAATATGTCGATTAAAATTCATATTAACGAATGAATAAAATATAAGTGAAAAACTAACAATAATTTCATATAATCTATTAACACATAATAAATAATTATACATTATTATATGATTGTTTTGATAGCACTTGAAGGTTCTCAACATAGTGGAAGCTCCTATTAGGCAATTCAAACTTAGTTTTTTTTCATAATATTAGAATAATATGAGATGTACATCATGAATAACATTATGACCAATATAATTAAATCATATATTCATTGATAGAAATGTTGGAACCAAGAAGATATGATATTTTCACATATAATTTATAATTAATTTATTTAAAAAATAAATACATTGCATTAAAATTTTATATTCATTATTGATGATGGGATGAAGATGTATTTTCATACCATCATATTGTCACAGGAATCAAGAGTAGATTCACTCTAGTGGTGATTCACATGTTTTCCACAAACCTCTGATCATTGTCGTAAAATCCTCCAGGTGTAAACACATATGATTCTAACACTTGTGGCGATTTATGTTGACCAAAATATAATCTTTTATGGTGAGAAGGAATCATTTTGGTGGCGAAGGATAATTTCTATGCATTCTAGAGAGTGTTTTGGAGGAAGTTCTCTCTTAGGCTTGAGATAATCCTCTCTAGAACTCGTTGTGCACAATGATAAAAAATGGATATAGTTTCAGAAAATGTCATAACCAGGTTTAAATAGAGTTAGAGTTATAAAATAATAATTGCACAAGAGCCCTCATTATTTTCTTAATCTTTGGTGAACCCCATGTATAAATAATAATAGAATTATTATTATTTACTTGATGTTTACAAAACTCATGGATAAAATAAATATTATTTCCTCAACTACAGAATTTAATATTTATTCAAATAATATTTAATATGAAATTTCTCACTGGACCATTAAACTTGGTCCACCAATCCGCCATAATATTTATCAGACCTCGAATAATAATTATTTATTTAATTTAATAAACATAACCTCATTATTCTCCAATAAGTAAATAAATATTATATTCATTGAATTAGTGAATAAATATTTATTAAAAATATTCATTTAACTAAATAAATATTTTGTTATCTTGTGAATGTACCATAATAAATAAATATTATATTCACATAATTAAAAATTTAATTACCTAAGGAATGAATATTTAGTAAATATTAAAATAACACATATATTATCTCGAATAACTAGTGACTAAATATTCGAGATCAAACTAACATAAATAATTATTAAACCATGCATGAGAATAATATTTATTCAACATGTTAAATTCACATAGAATCTAAATGAGATTCCAAATACACTTAATGTGTGACCCTCTAGGCCCCTTAGTGGCATTAGGATACACCACCTGAAGTTCAAGGTTAACATTTAACAACACACATATTCTCCCATAGAGAAAGAAGTTAATGTCCCAATGACACACAAACACCTATGAAGTACACCATGTAATTTAATACCTTTATCTTAATATCTCTAATCAAGTAGGTTTCATGTTAGCATCATCAACCTATGTGATTGATATCTATTTCTTTGACTTTTTGGAAATGAAATTTCCAACAAAACATCATATACGTGGACTTAATTAGGTAGTTTCATTATCATTAAAGGTCCCGAGATAACAACTTTCACTAAACTAGGAAGGTAAAAATCCTTTCTCTCATTATTTATTAATTTAATACTACTCATGATGCACCCAACATATCCGACCTCACCGCGAGCGTATGCCATAAAAATTTTCATCAATGCATCAAATTTCTAGACACATAATACATATTAATTATAATCTTAAATTTTATGTATCAATAGACACATCCACAAATAGGAACATCCAACGACACATATAAATGTGTATTTCCAACTGATGGGTCTAGTTATCATAATCTCTTGCTCTAGAAATTACTAACGATGTACACCATGAGGAAGTGTCTCAAAGACCTATGAGTCTTCACCCCTAATAGACTACATCATTTTAATACTGTTGAATGATATCATCTGGATATAAAAAATATATTTAAGAATATTGTCATGACACTTCCAGGTTCTCATCGCAGTGGGGAACTACTATGAACTTTCAGTGTGATAGTTACCCTTAAGACATTATCACATACTATGGAACCAAAAAGAATAATCATGATGTGATAAGAAATTTATTATTATTCCAAAAAATTAATGAAAAAAATCATAAAGTATGTAGAATTTGGTTCTAGGGAACCAACACTGACATATTATCACAACCTTCAGAAGGCTGAAATGAACTTATGAAGCTACTCCTTCTGGTAAGTTGAATATGATGCCTTGAAAAATATTCACATTCCCAATAATATCCCACTTTAATATTGATTAAATGATTCCCTCTAAATCCTTTAACATTTAGGTAAAACTCATCCTTCACACCTCCACACATGTAGTGTTATCCATTCTCTTATATTCACCTGAGTCCCACTGAAGCACATTTTTGCCTTAGACTTTCATAGACTAAAACCTTTATGAACATGTTAACAAGATTTTACTTCCCTTATATCTTCTATAACTCTAAAAATTTATCCTCTAGTAGATTATAAAGGAAATTAAATTTTAAGTCAATGTGTTTTGTTCCTGTGTGAAATACTGAATTTCTAGCAAGGTGATTTGTAGTTTGACTATTTTAGAATAACACTCCTCCTTTTAGTGGATTTACAAGATTTATTAGCCTATGTATTAACCATACTAATTACTTTATATATTCTATAGGTTTTACATATTTTTCTTTGGTTATAAATAATGTAATCATAGGTTGAAACCAAGACATCCAACTGACAGCTATTCTGCCAAATGTAAACACAAATCCCATCATGCTCTTATATGTATCCAAATCCCAAAAAAATCCCCATATATGAATCCTTGTAAAGGATACTCATCACCAAAGTAGAACACCATATCTTTCAATCCCTTCAAGTATTATATGATCTATTTCATAGCTTTTCAACATCCCCTTCCGGGGTTTGACATAAATTGACTTATTATTCCCACTACAAGGGCAATATCTAACTGTGAACATATCATTTCATACATCAAACTTCCAAAAACTGATGCATATACAAATTTCTCCATGTATGGGGATTTATATTCCAATTATGGTGCCTATGATATGGATAAATTTAAGTGTTCGACAAGGGGGTTTGAGAAAAATTTACATCCAGTCAGACCAAATTTCTCAATGATCTTCCAGATATGCTCTTTCTAGGATAACAAAAGAGTACTAGATTTTCAATTTCTATCTATCCTCATCCTTAATATTTTCTTAGTATGGCCAATATCCTTTATTTTTAATATTTTAAACAACTTACTCTTCATCCCTTAGATTTGTGAACTCTCCAAACCCACTAGAAACATGTCATTCCCATAGAGTAAAAGTATGATGTAAGTCCCATCATCCCACTACTTCAAATAAAAAAATGTTTATATTTATAAAATTTGAAAACTTTTTCATTCATGAAAGTATCAAACTTCCAATCCCACTAAAAAGGTGTATTTTTCAATACAAATAGGCTTTAATTTAATTTACAAATAATACCCTCCTTATAATGGTCTTTAAATCCACTGGGTTGCTTCATGTAGATATAATTCTCTAAATCAAAATGAATAAATGTAGTATTAACATACATCTACTCTAAGAGTAGATCATTAGAAGCAACAATGCTCAACAATATCCTGATGATAGTATACTATACTATCGATGAGAGTTTTTCTAAGAAATAAATTACTTACTTATATTGGAATAATTTCACCACCAATCATTCCTTATATATTTTACTTCTGTTATCTTATTACTTTAAAGAGAAAACCCATTTGTTTTATAGTGATCAATTTCCTTCCATTACTTCATCTATTTACCAAGTTTCATTGAACTTTAATGAGTTTATTTATTCTTCCATGACTGACTCCCACTATTTTGATTCACTGAGCGTAACTTCATCTGTGAGGAATTCAAATTACCTAGAATCTATTAGAAGTAAAAAATTCACATCAGCCCCATACCTCTAGACTTGTTTTCTGACACTAGAAGATATTCTAACCCTTCTTGAAATTCTGATCTTTCTGATGTTGTAATTTCTAGTGACCTGATTGTTAACTTCTCAACTTATATTGATTTCCCTTGATCTTTAGCCTACCTTGATTATTCTGGCATGTCTTCCATTGGTTGAATTTCTAATTCTTATATGATGATATCTAAAGTCACTGAATCTTGTAATCTTCTAGTGATTTCATCTCGATCAACTAGTACTTTAATAATTTTATTCTTTCCCTCAAATTCTAATTCATCCAAGTTCCAATCCTTCTATAGGATCTTCTCATTGAAGGGAATATTTTTACTTCTAATGGAAGTGTACTTGTCATCATCCCATAATCTGAAACCAAAATATTCATTCATATAGTTGAAAAAAATAGGATTTTGACTTAGCCTCTATTTTTTCTATATCCTTTACATTAACAAGGATGTAGGATAAAATTATTAATATTTTTAGGTTTCCAATTTACAGTGACTTACTGGACCATAAAATTTTTGATGTACTTTGTCCCATAACATTTGAAAAACTTCTATCATCCAAGTATGTTGTTTTTTTGATTGATTTTTCCCAAATAGTACTGGGTATTCTGGATTGTATACACATGTATCTTTCCTTATCAATCAAATTATGATTAATTCTCTCACGCACACAATTTTTCTATGGTGTCCTGAGTACTATACTCTCAAGCCTTATCCCCTTCTTCAGATAGAATTTTTGGAAGTTAATTCTATTGTACTCACCACTATTTTTTGACCCAAGGAATTTCAATTTCCATCCAATCTCTATTTCAACCATAGATTTCCATTATACAAAATCACTAAAAAAATCACACTTATGCTTATGGAAATACAACCATACCTTCCTTATTGCACTTCTAATGAATGTGATGAATTAAATTGATCCTATATGAGATCAGACTATGGATTCATCCAAGTGAAATATCTCTAGATTTTGGGCTTTGGGATTCTGAACATTCAAGTTTAATGAAATTTTTTTCTCTTTACTAGTACAAATCTCCTAAATTTTTTGATAGTTGTGTGATTGAGATTAAGAATTTCTTTCCCAGCTAGAACCTTCATGTTCTTCTCACTAAGGTGACTGAGTCTATATTTCCAAACGTCTAGATCTTTCAAGGTTGTACTTATAGTCATTGCACTTCCATCTAAACTTCTAGTTAGATAAATTTTTTCATCCTTTACTCATTATTCTATAACCATTGACCCTTGAGTTACATTTTTATTATGTAGAAACATCAAGAGTATCAATGATGAATGATTCTAGAAATGATAGAGAAAAGGTAAAAAAACAAAAGAACTTGAAAAAGATCACATACACATGGATTTATGTGGTTTGTGAATGATACCTATGTCCATGGAGAGGCAAAATTTTCATTGCATATCAGGAGAACAATTATAAGGATATTTATTCGAGTACAAGAAACCCTAGATCGAATGATATCATAAATCAACATGATGGATAGTAACTTATATTTCAACAGTAACCACATAGTAAGTCCACTATGCTAGAGTAGTGGAGACAACAAAGTACAATGAGATACAATTCTCTATCAGTGTCAACAATTAACCATGCTATAATGACTATAACAAATCCAAACTGCTACAATACCCTGTCACATGCAACTATAGTAAGTCCACACTTTCTACAATTCCCTATCAGTTTCACTAATCAACTCTACTACAGTGGTTAGTATTGCTGCAATAACTTTGAAATTTGGGTCGGGGGCCTCTAGACCTCAGGCCCCTAATTAGGGGCGCACTAACCCCTATAACCCCTAACTACCTCACTGTGAAGGTTGAACCATGAGAGTTATGGCCTGGTGTATAGTATGAGTCACTGTAAATTGGCCCAACTTCATCCAAAGTATCAGGATACACCAATCCAACACTTGAATCCATTGTAAATGGTCATTTTATAGCCTAAAATACCCAACTATCCCCATAGATATAAGATTCATATAGAGACCTGGATTGCGCCTCACTTCCTTTAGTCATAGGAAGCACTCATTCTTCATCTAAAGATTTACATCATATTTTACGACCACTTACAAAGATTTTGTTTTATCTAGATGAATTTTCCCAAAGTTTCTAGATACATAATTGATCATGCAACTATGATCCACTGTTGAGTGAAAGGATGTGCTGAAGTAAACCACCCATGACTCCACTGGGACACTACTTCCGAGTAGTAGGTCACTACCATCTTACATTATGTTAATTTATTCTGAACTTCTAGAATCTATTATTTTGGTAACTTATTTTCAACTTCTTTAATTCCTCTTGAGGTGTCCCTATTTCCCACAATGCCAATATGTAAGACCAAGAACAATTAACTTTATTTGAACTTTCTCCCTAGACTTATCTTCCAATCTTTGATGATTATTTAACTATGGTGAGAATCTCCTTACATTAGAATTTAGTGAATTTTTTTTAAGGTACTTAGAGATATCTTCTTTGAAGTTCCTCATTGATGATCAAGTACCAGAAGTATTCAAACACCCTATTATCCTTTCCATAGGAATTTATTACAAAATAGCCATACAATCCCAAGATTCTAGTAAAGATGATAGTATCCAGATTTACCAAAAATCATACGTGAAAGTAACTTTCACTTCTTCAAGATGACTTCTGATCATGTTGAAATCATTCACATGATCTACCAATAACTATCCTTTTGATGACCTCATGCTAAATATACTTAAAATTTAAAACACCTTATTTAACACCATTGGGTTTTCAAACATTTATTATAAGGCCTCTATTATTTTTGTTGCAGTCTTCTTCTCCAAGATGTTAAAGGACACATTTCATGCCAACAACATTCTCACTAATCTGAGTGTCGTTATTTATAAATTTTATCATTAAAATTTCTTCATCTTTTTAGGTTTCTCTCTACCCAATAGAAGTTTAAGATCCATTAATATAGGATTATATTCTATCTTCATAATCTATAATCAAAAATTGGTTCCATCAAACTAACTGATTTAAACCTTTACTTATTTTATTCCCATATCTCATGATATAAATATACCCAACTAAAATCAACATGACTCAGGTAATTGAGAAATTATACCTGAGTTTTTTAGTGTTACTAACCAATGATTTGATACCACTTATTGGGAAGTGAAACCTCTATTCAATCAATGGATGATATAACTTATGTTCTCCGGAAGGTTTCACCTACCAATGGTTCTGCACTATATAATTAACCACTAGAACTTTCTCAAGTCATAGAGAACCAGAACTAGGAATTAAACCACACCCTAATCACCACTATTAATACACACCTCTCACAGCTTCCATAAAACTCATAATCAATAATTAAAAGTGACAAAATGAAAAGATAAAAATGGACACAAAAAGATTTACATGTTTTGAAATTTCATCCTATGTCAATGGGAGAACACTGCCAAAATTTATATTACCATAAGTAAAAATTTTTATAAAAAAATATAGATAATAATCCAATGTTACAATTTTCACTTGTTATATAGTACACATCAACAACTGGTCCCACCTTATATTTATAGAGGTCACCAACTGGTCAAACATATTACACCAACATCTACCATTTATAGTCAGCAATCCATTGACCTCACCGTTATTTAGTAGATTCCACCACCTAAATCATTATAACTAATGGACTATTCATAACCAATATTTAGTGAACATGAACTAGCTTTTCTAGAACCCATTGGGAGTTTACCAACTTTTGAGAACCACACTTGCATGATGAAGATGCTATTGTTGCTTCCTTCATAAATTTGAAATAAACTTTCAGAGTTACTAATTCTAGTGAGTTGAATATGGTTCCTTAAATAATATTCATATTCCCAATAATCAGGACATAGGAAGTGGCCCCTATAGTGACCGGGTGTGGGAATTCAAAAGTAGGAGTATCTGAATCATGCGCCTGGGGTAGCCAAATTTTAGAGGATGAAGTGATATAGCCAAAATAAGCTCATGATCACTCACATACATGCAATGAATATACATTTTTAATCTATCTATCATTCAATTCAATTGTTTTTTAATTAATACAAAACACTATAGATTAATTGGATTAATAAATTAATTCAATTCGTTTTAATTTCATCTAAACCATCCTAAAATTTCCATCATCCTGAATTTTAAACATATTAAATAAATTAATTTTATTTAAAATTAATAAGTTACTCATATGTGCTTAGAGACATTGACATGTACCCATCCAAAATACTCAGTATGGTCCTTGTACTATGCATTCCCATGACATCTAACATACATTTTTCTGGAACATAATTAAGAGGCATGAATTTTTAATAAATGATGAATTCCCATATTTAAATTACATGACATGTGATGTTATTGATGCATGCAGAGTACACAATAAGTAAGGACCATACACAACTTGCAATTCAGAATTTAATATAAAAAATGATTTAATATATAGTTAATAATCCTATAAACAAGCATTTATTTTCAATAAATGACACAGAGAACACATGTAAATAGGTTTAATTATATAATTAATTTTTCTTTCCATGTTAAATTAACCACACCAGATTAAATGTGTTACACAGTGTATACTTGGGCTACACACCATGTAATGTCTTCCGACAATGTCCATGAAACACACCTAGGGACTTGGTATGTTTATCGGTCACAGTTTTTTATGAGGTCCACGTCATGTATTCCAGCTGCATGCTATATGTACTCAAAGTTTCATTGTTTTTTAGTCCCCATGTCATGTAGTAAATACATGAAATAACTTGGAACTCTATTTTTTCCTCTATGAAAATACGTAGACTATATGATGTGTAAGAGATTTACACTATGTGTAGTTTGTAAAACTGTATTCCAACATTGCACAATAAACACATGATGTGAATTATTTACATTCTACGTATAGTCAATGTATGATGGATTGGTTTTAATTTGAGTCATCCTGGTGCATTGAATAGGGGTACATAGTATGTAACTTTAGGCTATATGTTGTGTACTCCTGTGTTATCTATCCAGAACCCTAAACATCTCTCAATGAAGTATTTATACGTTCTTTGTGTTAATTTAACTCTTTATTGGTTATATGTGTGATAATGAAGAAGTTAAGATAATAATTAAATGTTAGAATTTAAAGAATGAATAACCCAGAAGTAAAACTAACAAAAATTCATATTATAGATCAATAATTAATAAATAATTATAAATTAATTACGTGACCACTATAATACCACTTTGTGGTTTTGGACATAGTGAAACTTCCTATTAGATAGATATAACTTGGGTTTTTTATAATCGACGAATAATATGAGATGTACATGAGGAATAACATCATGAAAAACAAAATTAAATTTAAGATTAATTGAGTTATGAATGCTAGAACAAAGAAGGATAGATCATCACTTATAATTTACAATTAATTTATAGATAGATTTAGAATTATCTTGTATTGTAATTATTTCTTAATTGATTATGTGGTTGACTACTCTCATCATACCATCATTGTGTCATAAGATCCAAGGGTAGAATCCCTCTAGTAGTGATCCACACATGCTCCAAAATCTTAGAACATTGTCATAGAATCACCGGGTGCTTGCACGATCGATCCTATTCACTTGCATCATTCTCATTATTTTTAGTAAGAATATCTTAATGAATAAAAGATTATTTTGGTTCTCTTGAAGGCTTGAGAGAGTATAGTATGATTGGATCTCTAGTTCTTAAGCTCGTTCTTATGAGGTTTCTCTCATAGGGATTTAGAGTATTCTCTCTAGTCTTTTTGTGCACAACAAGTATCTGACCCTAGAAAGAGATATAACCATGTATTTATAGAGCTAGTTTATGGTTGGTAATTTTACATAGTCCCTTACCCAATTAATTATTACTTAGTGAACCCTAGGTCTAATAATAATATAAATAATAATATTATTTTATTTACATGTGAAATACATATGGATAAATAATTATTCATTTGTAAAATAAATAAATTAATATTTATTTAAATAATATTTAATATATCATTTCTAGATGAACCATTAAAATCACACCATTTTATCCTCCTTGGTATTTAAAAAACCTCACAAAATAACTATTTTTTAATAAATAAATATTACTAAATTATTCTCTAATAAATATAAAAAATATTATATTCACTAAATATTAAGAATAAATATTTATTATTTTTAAACTCTCATGTTTATTCTTATGAAAAAATCACGATTAAATATTAATGATTAATCAACCCCAAATATTTATTAAACCACAAAGCGTGAATAATATTTATTCTAACTTGTTAAATTCAAAATATAATTTAACTAAGATTCCGGACATACTTAGTGTGTGGCATTATAGGTCTCTTTCTCAGTGAAATTTGGTAGAACCACCTAAATTACAAGGTTAGAATATAAAAACACACCAATAAACCATATATAACTAAGATAATGTCATAATGACATACAACCTCATATTAATGCTCACCGTGTAATATTATCCCATTATCATGGTATCGCTAATCTTGCAGGTTGTATGCTGGTGTCATTAACCAATGTGCTTGATGTATGTTTCTTTGACATTATTGAAATTAACCTACCTAAAAAACACCATGGAAATTGATTTAATTAGAACATACCATTCCCATAAAAGGGAATGAGATATCAACTTCTATTAAAGAACAAAAGGGATAAATCCTTTCTCACATTATCCATTAATGCAATATCACTCGTGACACACCCAACATATCCTATTTCTCGGCGAGCATAGGTCATCATAGTTTTCATCAATACATAAATGTTTGTGACTCATGATATATTTTAATAATAATATTATATTTTAAGGAATAATACACATATACAAAGATAGGCACATCCAATGACACATATAAATGTATATTTTCTATTGGCGGGTCATGTTCTCATAATCTCTTTCTCTGAAGATTACCAAGGGTTTACACTATGAGAAAGTGTCTCAAAGTCCTATGAGTCGTCACCCATGAGATCTTGTATCATTTTTGTTTTTTAAATGATATAACCCGATGATAAAATATACATTCACTAGTAAAAATAGGTTTTTTGCACCATTTTTTATGTTTTTAACATCAATTTTATAGGCGATGTTATTATAGGAGATGTAAAAAAATGTGTTTTTAATGTTAGTTATTATAAATGATGTTAAATTAATTATTTCAAATAATTTTTATATATTCTATTGTATAAATGGCATAAAAATTGACATTCAATGTCAGTTATAAGAAAAAATGACGTTGAATATGACTTTTTATGCGAGTTATATAATAACTGATGTAAAAAACTATCTATTTTTTAAACTTTTCAATACTGATTACTCTATATAATAAAATTAAAAGAATAATAAAAGGAAAAAAAAATCATAAAAACTAGATGAAATCAAGAAAAAAACTTAAATCTTTGACTTAAATTTTAATCATTTTATAGTCTTCATCGACATAATTTTCTTTGAAGGAAAGATCTCATGAGGCATCTGAAGTAGTAGCTTGGAAGGAATTTTTGACTATGATACAAGTTTTGTAGTTTTAACACAATCTGAAGAAGGATTATATATTATAATAAAAAAGTAATCTATAAATGATGCATCAATTGAGAAAACTAATCATCAAAAAATTAAACCTTGGAAAAATAATTATAAATACCATGAAGAGATTTATTAAAGAAGAATAATTGGAATGATGATGAAGATAAAAAGATTTGAATCGGTGAAGAAATTATGATAATCAAAATATTTTATGGTGAAATGAATACATGTGGAGAATGAAAACATACAAATTACATTGGAAAAGAAAAATATGACATCATAAATTTTAGGTGTCGATTGAAAATTTCAAAGGTGTGCTGTAAAAAAAATAAAACTCCTTGTTGGAATATTCATATCAATTATATTTTAACTAGTATTAAAAATGAATTTTTAATGTCGAGTTTTAACTAAATGATGTTAAAAATTTATTTTTCATATCAGTTTTAAAATAACCAACATTAAACATTGATATTTAATGTCATTTATTTTAAAACCATCGTAAAAAACCCAACTAGAATGTTTTTAACATCTGTTATATAAATAACAATGTTAAAAACTTTTTAACATTGGTTATTTAGAAAATGATGTTAAAAATCTGATATAAAAACTATTTTGTGTAATAGTGATTTAAGAATACCTTCATGACACTTCTAGGTTCTCATCATAGTAGGGAACTACAATGAACTTTTTAGTGTGATAGTTACTTTTAGTAAATTATTACATGCTATGTAACATAAAAGGGAAATCATGATGTGATAATATGTTTATTAATATTCAAAATGATGAATATAATTAATCATAAAGTACATATAATATGTTCCAGGGCACCAAATTCAACAATATACCCACTACTCAAGACTGCACATAATTTATATTGATAAACCATCAACTTAAATATATCGGTGTTGAAGTAAAATCACTTAATATAATTAAATTTGATATATTAAATGTTTTAAATCATAGAAAAAATCTAAAATAATTTAAGGATAAAGTACATTGATATAATGGAACAAGAAGGAAATTTGAATCCTTGTTATATTTTTTTACAATTGGTATCTGAATATTCATAGAATAAGTTATCAATTCCACATGAAAGTATAACCATTATATTACTCATGAATATATGAATTATTGATATAAAAATATATATAAAAAATGAAAATATCATCATATATGAGATATGATAGATAACCCATTATTTCAAAATTATTTCTTCAAGTTCATATAGTAAATTTATTCACTGAAAAAATGACCTATGTTTATTTTAATTCTACCCCTATTGAGGGTTACCAACTATCCTCAGTTGTGTTTTGATTCCTTATTTATTTTATGTATCAGTAGGCATCCTGATCCCCATTTTTTAAAAATATCTACCACTCAAATTTTCATTGTATGTGTCACGAACCAGGCCGGATCGTCATCCGACCCGACATCCGACCTGGTCCGCGACATGGCCCGAAGGGCGTTCCCGATCCCCACGGGCTGGCAACTAGTGCCGGGCATCAAAATAAACCAGTTGGGAATGATTTTAGCCCAAGACAAGGATGAATAAACATAAACTAAACAATCAGATAAATAAAAGGAAAAGAACTAAACAACGTGGCAGCGGAAAAAGGAATAAACAAAACGAGACATACCTCAGGTGACCCCATGGATTACCACGGTACGTCAACTACACTCGTTCCCAAGAGCGATCCAAGACAGAAACCTGCAACTGAAAAGTAAAGTAGGCATGAGCACCAAGATGCTCAGTAGGAAAGCCAAAACAACCACGTCCTATGCCTCCGCCTTTAGTAAGAAATCCACTATGCCAGTTTGGAAATAAGATATAATAAAATAGTGTTTCTCCCTTTCAAATTCAATTAACGAGTTTGCATTTTCAGGAAAAGCCTTTTACTCCCACTACATTTTCAAAATAGGTTTCAAGCATGCATTAACATTTCAAAATGAAAAGAAACCAGTTTGGATTAAAATATGGTTTTCACAAAAAGAGACATCAAGTATGAAACAACTGAAAAGAAAGTTAAACCGCTAGTAGCATGTCACAAATGAGCACCATGGGAAATCCCTATAGGTAGCTAGAACAAGTGGGAAACTAGAGACCTCGTACCTCGGTGAAACGTGGCTTAGAAGACCACGACCCTCAGAAAACGTGGCTTAGAAGACCACGACCCTCAGAAAACGTGGCTTAGAAGACCACGACCCTCAGAAATTCATATGTTTAGTTAGTGTTGTTGCGTCAATCCTGCTAGACAAACCGGGACGGACCCTTGCCGTGTCATCTAGCGTACTAGTCATGGTCACCCACCTAGATACCCGAGTTTACCATTGTGCTCTATGCCAAAAAGGTGGTGAGCTTTTATCAAAATAAACGAAATGAACATCACACTTTCTTTATCCTAAAAACTCGCTAAACCTCTCACCACCGTTCTCCCACCTTAAGCGCATTCCCCTCTTGCACATTAAATAAAGCATAAGCCCCAACATTAGGCACATATTCGTACACTCAACATACAAGTCATTTTCTAAAACCAAGGGGTTTGCCTTAGGAGGGTTTTTTTTTCCAATTTTACAAACCATTTCAAAAGGGCCAAATAGGCTTTATGGTTTCACAAACAATAGTTTTCATTTTTGAACATATAATCATCTAAACTCTTTGCAAAACCTTTTAAAAATCCCAATTTAACAATCTACATGTTACACATAAAAAAAACAAGCTTGAACTCTTTCTTAAAATGATGCAATTAATTTATGAAAGTCCACATGGCATTTGTAATACATTACATTTTTCCAAAACAAATGCATAACCATTATTAGCGAATGCACCCAGATTTCATAACATGTAAATATAGCATATATATACATATAACATATTTTCAAAGAAAGCAAGCAATTATGAAATTCAAACTAAAGGCATAGGCATAGGAAACCTACCTCAATCATGTCATTATTGTCGAAGACCACTCGAATTGACACTTGGCGCACACACACACATGCATTTATATATATATATATATACACACACACACCCATAGGTGCATTGCACATATATATATATATATATATATGCTTTACTTTATGCATGTGCATGCGGGGTACCTCGACACCCGCGGCCCAAAACCCTCGTAGCGGGGTCCTGCGCACTCCACAAAACATGTAATAAATTAAAAGAACAAATTATGCAATATATGAAAATTAGTACCACAAAATTTACACAAACGAAACACACCCAAACTATATCATAGCGCCACTTCAAAAACACTCGCACGTCAAAATCATTGCAAAACATGAATCTCATAATTTATACAGATTAAATAAGCCATCTGCACCACTTATAAAACATTTTTAAAAGACATAACACAACATAAAACAACAACACACCCGAAAACCTCTTCTAAGGCCAAAAACATACCGAAACAGACTCCAACGAAATAAAACGCACCCCTTGCATCATTTAATAAACTAAGTGCACAGTTCATAAAACACCAGTAAATGACACATTGTGGGTTTTTATCAATAAACACACTCGATATCACAATACCTTTTACAAAACTAATAAATCCAAGCATACTAAATTTTCTTCAAAACAAAGTTCACACAAAACAAATTAATTGTAGTACATGGTAAATTAATTGGACAAGAAAATTATTTCAGCAAACAACATTTAATATAAAATAACCACTTTTAAACAAGACCACCTCAAACCTTTCACTAAATCAAAACATTCATAAAAAAAAATAAACACACTACGAAACACCTCTAAATCATATTAAACCTTAAGTGAAACTTTATTCGCACCAAGAAAACTAATCAATGAGTATACTAAATTAATTAAATTAGAAAATTAATTCGTCGAACAATACATATATGCGGAGACACATACCTTCGGTATCGAAACATCGAAAACGCGATGCGCAAACTCCGTCGCATGACAACCACACCACAAACAATGCAATTAGTCCCTAAAAACAAGCAATTGGATCAAATACACCATAATCGGACCAAACACAAAGTAAACAATGAAATCAAACTCCAAAGGAAAACGAACTAAAACCCTAGCTAAGAAGAAGACGGGGGATACCGACGGGAAGGGGAGGGTTTGGCCGGAAGGAGTCCATTCGCCGGAGGGAGAGGGAGAGGAGGCGCCAGCCGAAGGGCCTGCTGTAAGGGGGGTGTGCGGGTCCGAGAGGGAGGGAGGCGGTGGTTGCGGGAGGCGGCAGGGGACCGGAGACGGCATGGGGGGGGGGCAGGTCTTGGCGAGCGCGGAGGGTGGAACGGCTGGCCGGAGGTGCGGCGTGGCCGGAGCGGGAGGACGGGACGGTGGCGAGGGCGGCGGCCGGAACGGAAGGAGGCGCGACGAGGGCAGCTGAGAAGAAGGGGTTCGGCGCTGGGGGGATAGGGGTAGCGCGATGGGGGAAAGGAAAAGAGTCCCGAGCGAGAGAGAGTGAGGGAGGAAAGAAAAGTAGAAAAAAAGGAAAAAGGAATAAAAATAAATAAGTAAAATGAAATAGAAATAAAAATAAATAAATAAAATGAAATAGAAATAAAAATGAATAAATAAAATGAATAAAATGAAATGAAATAAATAAATAAAATGAAATAAAAATAAATAAATAGAGTGAATAAAATGAAATAAAATAAATAATTAAAATCTGAAAGAATAAACAAATCCCTAATTAAAAATATTAACTAAAATAATAATAATAAAATTATCACCTGAGAGCGGACACCGCACACGGTCTCACGCGTGGGGTCGCACGCATGGTTGCGTGTCTCAAAAACAACACATTCAATAACAAACAATCCCTTAACAAAAATTAGGGGCTGTGCAGGGCGCGCATACGCTCGTGCGTTCGTATAAAAACGATATTTTCTTTTAATTTAAAACCGGTTCAAAACACAAATTCAAAAACGAGACCCAAAATAATTAAGTTAAAATAATGCATTGGTCAGGGTGTGACAATTCTCCCCACCACAAAAACTTTCTGCCCCCAGAAAGTCACCAAGCCAAACGAGGAAACAAAGTTGAGTTCGAAACTGAACGAGGCCAACAAAATCACAAACTTGGTATGCCTTTTCACTCCATTAGTCACACCCAACCATCTCTGAGGGAAATTGAGAAGAGAAGGACCATCAGGAAAAGAGGAGGGTTCTCCCCACCACAAGAACCCAACTAGCACAACCGACATTGAGGCTCTTAGCATGAAATAACTCTGGAACTGCTAACTTGATCCAAGTGGGAACCACCACACAGACCAAACCTCGAAAAAGGCACGACGAGATTCATGGTGTGTCTCCCCACCATTTAAGAACTGACCAGCTGAAGCCAATTAGCACAGAATAATACGACAAACCTAGCACAAACCGACCCATGAACTATCTGCATAAACCAGACCCCCACCACATGGGGTCATCGACGAAAGACCCCAAACCGATTAGCGGACCAAACCCCTATTCATTATCTCCCAAGACGCATATGTCTCAAAAACGAGCGCATCCCAAAACAAGAACGGGTTACCAATGGAGCTAGCCACATGAGAGAGACAAACTTCAAAACTCATATTTGAGGGGGCACAACAGCTAGAATTACAAGAAAAAGAGATCATCGCGCCTTATTACAACCAAGGTGGGGTATCCAAAGAACAAAGACTACAAGGAGGAAAAGAGACCTTTACACCTCTTACAGCAAAATAGAACCTTCAAAGATGGGAGAGATGAAGCAGGGAAATTCAGACCGTCCCCATTTAATCATTGGAGACAAAAATTAGACCATGGTGCCCCACACCCAACGATTCCTGACTGTGTGAAGAGCTTCGCTCTGAGACCTGTGGTTGGAGCTCTGATGTCTTGAAGCATCTTCTGCCCCGCAGTCAGGAGCTGACATTCTCCTGTCGAGACTCCTCCTGACGAAGCTACTAGCAGAACCTCTCTAGGTTTCCCAAACAGCCACACTGACGACAAGTCTTAAATGGATGACGATAAGGAGACCTAAAGTACCCAAACCGGCCACACAAGAAGCGAACACGAGAGTGGACCGACTAATAGAAGGTGGAAGTGATAAGAAAACTTGTCTGAGATGGGTTCCTCCGGTTCGCTCTCACAAAATGGGGAACCACCCCAAACACCAAAGGGGACCGGTCCTTGAACAATATACGAAGACCCCACACAAGAGAAACATTAACTGATTCTGAGACATTATCTTTGGAGAAAAGGGAACCAACTTCTTGAGATGCCCAACGTAGGCCTTCACTATTCGTTGGCATTGCTGGACACTCACGAGCCTTGTCGCTTCCATCACCTTCGCTTCCACAAATATAAACCATCTAATGAGAGTGGTCTTAAACACCTTCTAAGTCATACCATCATGCAACGACGCTGGGATTATCTCTTCCACCAATCCCAAGTTGAACCTTCAAACGGACTTGAACCAACACAGACACTCTTAGCTTTAGGAGTTCCCAATAACCTGAAAACACCAACGACTTCACCAATCTAGTTCGCTACCTTCAAAAAATCATGATCGCCACAGAAGTTAGACAATGACTGAAGAGAATTCAATTCCACCGCCCCGCTAAGGGTCTAGGTAGAACCAATAACCAGAAGAGGCTCACTAGGAACTTCTGGGACTTTTCTGGGCAGCAAACTCAAAAACAAGGGGCACAAATCCGAATCAAATCTCATCATAAATCAAAATGCCACACCTCAATAAAAAATGAAAGCTCAAACTCAAATCACTATTAAAACCACTATTCAATTTTTCAAACCAAGAACCCGCGAAAAAAAAAGGAATACCCAACACGAAAGTAGAATGCTAAACAATTTCTCGCTCACTTTTCTAAACATTTGAAAAAAAACACCCTTTTTGAAAACCATTTTTCAGCAAACAAAACAACTTAATATCCACCATTGGTATCCCATGAAGTCTCGCACATACATATCCAGTGCGAGCTCAAGCACCCATCCACTCACATCACCAATTTCCCCACCTGCCACATGCGCACCTCAATGTATGTGATCACTCATAGGAATACCAAGGGTCAATTCAAGACACTCCTCATTTTCAAAACAGATCATTCAGCATAAAGCACAAATTCCCAACCAATTTGAGAAAGAGACTTATCATCAAAGTAATACATTTCCAATTTCCAAAACATTTTCCAATTCACATTCCAAAAAGTGTTACTGAGATTCCAAAACAACTTCCAAAACACCTCCCATTTTTTCCCCTTTTGAAACCACACATTCTTTAAAAGAAAACAATTTCCATTTCAAAACCACTTTTCCATTCTAACACCACATTCCCATTTGAAACTACATTCACAAAAATCCATTTTCATTTTTAAGATCTACTCACACCAACCAAAATGAAGGTCAAACACAACTCACTTCAAAACATCCAAAAATAAGGGACTAGTGGCCATGCCAACCCGGTAACATGGCTTAGCAGACCATGCTCCGAGCGGCATCCACCACAGGAAGTATCTTGAACCGTGCACTCGGGTTGTACATGGGTCGCTACTCCATGAAAGTCTGCCGCGTAACACTGACTCACTTCCTTGGTCATCCCTCACCCACACCTACCAATCCAAAGAAGAAAAATTCAAATCCCGAACTACCCCTGGAAACTTGAGTCTCGGGACGGGCAAGGGTTCATGACGTCCTTCCCACACCTACCTCTCGAGTCCCGACACACCTAATCGCTAAGCTACCTGACACCCCAAATAACAAAACCTTCCTTTGATACCATTTTGTCACGAACCAGGCCGGATCGTCATCCGACCCGACATCTGACCCGGTCCGCGACATGGCCCGAAGGGCGTTCCCGATCCCCACGGGCTGGAAACTAGTGCCAGGCATCAAAATAAACCAGTTGGGAACGATTTTAGCCCAAGACAAGGATGAATAAACATAAACTAAACAATCAGATAAATAAAAGGAAAAGAACTAAAAAACGTGGCAGCGGAAAAAGGAATAAACAAAACGAGACATACCTCAGGTGACCCCGTGGATTACCACGGTACGTCAACTACACTCGTTCCCAAGAGCGATCCAAGACAGAAACCTGCAACTGAAAAGTAAAGTAGGCATGAGCACCAAGATGCTCAGTAGGAAAGCCAAAACAACCATGTCCTATGCCTCCGCCTTTAGTAAGAAATCCACTATGCCAGTTTGGAAATAAGATATAATAAAATAGTGTTTCTCCCTTTCAAATTCAAGTAACGAGTTTTCATTTTCAGGAAAAGCCTTTTACTCCCACTACATTTTCAAAATAGGTTTCAAGCATGCATTAACATTTCAAACTGAAAAGAAACCAGTTTGGATTAAAATATGGTTTTCAAAAAAAGAGACATCAAGTATGAAACAACTGAAAAGAAAGTTAAACCGCTAGTAGCATGTCACAAATGAGCACCATGGGAAATCCCTATAGGTAGCTAGAACAAGTGGGAAACTAGAGACCTCGTACCTCGGTGAAACGTGGCTTAGAAGACCACGACCCTCAGAAAACGTGGCTTAGAAGACCACGACCCTCAGAAAACGTGGCTTAGAAGACCACGACCCTCAGAAATTCATATGTTTAGTTAGTGTTGTTGCGTCAATCCTGCTAGACAAACCGGGATGGACCCTTGCCGTGTCATCTAGCGTACTAGTCCTGGTCACCCACCTAGATACCCGGGTTTACCATTGTGCTCTATGCCAAAAAGGTGGTGAGCTTTTATCAAAAGAAACGAAATGAACATCACACTTTCTTTATCCTAAAAACTCGCTAAACCTCTCACCACCGTTCTCCCTCCTTAAGCGCATTCCCCTCTTGCACATTACATAAAGCATAAGCCCCAACATTAGGCACATATTCGTACACTCAACATACAAGTCATTTTCTAAAAACAAGGGGTTTGCCTTAGGAGGGGTTTTTTTCCAATTTTACAAACCATTTCAAAAGGGCCAAATAGGCTTTATGGTTTCACAAACAATAGTTTTCATTTTTGAACATATAATCATCTAAACTCTTTGCAAAACCTTTTAAAAATCCCAATTTAACAATCTACATGTTACACATAAAAAAACAAGCTTGAACTCTTTCTTAAAATGATGCAATTAATTTATGAAAGTCCACATGGCATTTGTAATACATTACATTTTTCCAAAAAAAATGCATAACCATTATTAGCGAATGCACCCAGATTTCATAACATGTAAATATAGCATATATATACATATAACATATTTTCAAAGAAAGCAAGCAATTATGAAATTCAAACTAAAGGCATAGGCATAGGAAACCTACCTCAATCATGTCATTATTGTCGACGACCACTCGAATTGACACTTGGCGCACACACACACATGCATATATATATATATAAACACACACACACACACACCCATAGGTGAATTGCACATATATATATATATATATGCTTTACTTTATGCATGTGCATGCGGGGTACCTCGACACCCGCGACCCAAAACCCTCGTAGCGGGGTCCTGCGCACTCCACAAAACATGTAATAAATTAAAAGAACAAATTATGCAATAAATGAAAATTAGTACCACAAAATTTACACAAACGAAACACACCCAAACTATATCATAACGCCACTTCAAAAACACTCGCACGTCAAAATCATTGCAAAACATGAATCTCATAATTTATACAGATTAAATAAGCCATCTGCACCACTTATAAAACATTTTAAAAAGACATAACACAACATAAAACAACAACACACCCGAAAACCTCTTCTAAGGCCAAAAACATACCGAAACAGACTCCAACGAAATAAAACGCAGCCCTTGCATCATTTAATAAACTAAGTGCACAGTTCATAAAACACCAGTAAATGACACATTGTGGGTTTTTATCAATAAACACACTCGATATCACAATACCTTTTACAAAACTAATAAATCAAAGCATACTAAATTTTCTTCAAAACAAAGTTCGCACAAAACAAATTAATTGTAGTACATGGTAAATTAATTGGACAAGAAAATTATTTCCGCAAACAACATTTAATATAAAATCACCACTTTTAAACAAGACCACCTCAAACCTTTCACTAAATCAAAACATTCCTAAAAAAAAATAAACACACTACGAAACACCTCTAAATCATATTAAACCTTAAGTGAAACTTTATTCCCACCAAGAAAACTAATCAATGAGTATACTAAATTAATTAAATTAGAAAATTAATTCGTCGAACAATACATATATGCGGAAACACATACCTTCGGTATCGAAACATCGCAAACGCGATGCGCAAACTCCATCGCATGACAACCACACCACAAACAACGCAATTAGTCCCTAAAAACAAGCAATTGGATCAAATACACCATAATTGGACCAAACACAAAGTAAACAATGAAATAAAACTCGAAAGGAAAACGAACTAAAACCCTAGATAAGAAGAAGACGGGGGATACCGACGGGAAGGGGAGGGTTTGGCCGGAAGGAGTCCGTTCGCCGGAGGGAGAGGGAGAGGAGGCGCCAGCCGAAGGGCCTGCTGGAAGGGGGGTGTGCGGGTCCGAGAGGGAGGGAGGCGGTGGTTGCAAGAGGCGGCAGGGGACCGGAGACGGCAGGGGGGGGGGCAGGTCTCGGCGAGCGCGGAGGGCGGAACGGCTGGCCGGAGGTGCCGCGTGGCCGGAGCGGGAGGACGGGACGACGGCGAGGGCGGCGGCCGGAACGGAAGGAGGCGCGGCGAGGGCAGCGGGGAAGAAGGGGTTCGGCGCTGGGGGGATAGGGGTAGCGCAACGGGGGAAAGGGAAAGAGTCCCGAGCGAGAGAGAGTGAGGGAGGAAAGAAAAGTAGAAAAAAAAGGAAAAAGGAATAAAAATAAATAAGTAAAATGAAATAGAAATAAAAATAAATAAATAAAATGAAATAGAAATAAAAATGAATAAATAAAATGAATAAAATGAAATGAAATAAATAAATAAAATGAAATAAAAATAAATAAATAGAGTGAATAAAATGAAATAAAATAAATAAATAAAATCTGAAAGAATAAACAAATCCCTAATTAAAAATATTAACTAAAATAATAATAATAAAATTATCACCTGAGAGCGGACACCGCACACGGTCTCACACGCGGGGTCGCGCGCATGGTTGCGTGTCTCAAAAACACCACATTCAATAACAAACAATCCCTTAACAAAAATTAGGGGCTGTGCAGGGCGTGCATACGCTCGCTCGTTTGTATAAAAACGAGATTTTCTTTTAATTTAAAACCGGTTCAAAACACAAATTAAAAAACGAGACCCAAAATAATTAAGTTAAAATAATGCATTGGTCAGGGTGTGACAGTATGTTACTTCATAACTTTTTTAAGTATATAACCCTTTTGTACTAGTGACATCTCTATAGTTTATTAGAATATCCCCTTTATATATACAATCCCACCATATTCTTAATACCCAATCCATTTTTTTCTTTGGGATAAGTTTGAGCTCTCTAATATATTTTAATAACATACCTTTTTGGAGTTATTATATATAATATTTTATCCATTTTAAAAATACTTACCTCAACCATGTCAAGAAAGAAAAGTATTCAAACTATGAGAATTCATCATGTTCACAATACTAAAACTGCTTTATTCCCCACTACCACATTGGTTGGTATCTTAAACAAGATAAAATTCAATTCAATCTTAACTCAAATTCACATATGATATCTTCTATACTTTAAGTTATCATTCATAATAATATCTGGTGAAAATTGAACTATATACACAAAATGAGTTACTACATTTTTTTCATATTTCCCCACTCCAGCTCTAAGACCACTTGATCCTTCCTTAAATTCAATATATCTTGGTAAAACTATTAACTGAACATCATATAGATCTCTATCTATGTTAAATACTAATATAGATTCTTATACAAAGATACTTCCCACCACATTTGAGATACTCCTCTAAGAATATACATTTTTGAACTCTACCTTTAATGTTTCCATGGAATGAAGAAACTAAAAGTTATAATTATTCATTTTAACAAAATTATCATAATCTTTTATTCTATGATCACCCTTGAAAATTGGTGAGAATCCAAAACTTGATCAATATTATTTGGTTTCTCCTAATTCATTCTCCCAAAAATATCTTGAATCACTTGGAATAATGAACTCAAGAGTTCAATAAATCTTTCCATTTTACCAGTTCCTTACCCATACACATTCTCTCTTTGAAGAGGAATTTCTATAATGACACAAAACCAAAAATAAATTTATATACTATAAAAAATATCATCTATATAAAAAACATGAGTTATAAACTCAAAGAACATAATTATATCTATATTTAAGTTTCTGTATTCACCTTATAGAGAATCATTATTTTCACAATTCAAGTTCCGCACAAATAAATCACATAAAATATTTACCAAATTCATTAAAAATTAAAATGTTTTTCAAAACTATTTGGAACCATTTATAAATCACTTATATATAATGAAATTATCTTAAAAAATATAATGTGAAAGTTATCTCTATAAATCTCTATAATGACACATAAATACAATAATCATCCAAACCATTCACTATTGCATACACCTGTAGTCATAACATTCTCCCTGACTGTAAAGACCTATAAATGTCAGGTCATTATTTTTTAGAGTAAATGTAAAATTTTGGTCTTAAAGTAGGGGTTGTTCAGTCAATTGGGATCTAGATCAAGAATATGAGCATTGGAACATCTCAAGGAGTTTTTTCTTGAATGTATAATATTGAATGATTGGTGGTGTAGGTTATTGTGAAAGCACTTAAAAAGGGTCAAAGTTATTTGGGAGATTATTGTGGCTATATCCTAAAGGGTTTCACTATGGTTGTGCCTACATAGAAGGGACATGATGCAATGGAGGTGATGCACTATGGGGGGATCCCAGAGGATAGATCCCCTATGGTTTATCCCTTTGGGGCCGTGCTATAAAGGATAGGCCCTTAGGGTTGGGTTTCCTATCCTTTTATGGGTGGTTGGACCATAACCCGGGGGCCATTCCATAATATGACCATAGTTGAGGAAGACCATGGAACACCCTCGGAAGGCTGTCCCATGGAGGTTCCCCATGGGGCCGACCCTTAGGATACCCCCTGATGTGAGTTGTTCCATAGAACCTTACTCCACATCATAGTTAGGGATCAGGGGTGGGCCCTCACATTGAAACCATGGGGGTTTCCCCAAAAGGTATCCCTAGGAAGGGGGATTTCACCATAGACTCTATGGGTATGCCACAAGGGGAACCTACCTATGTTTTTTAGAGGGTAAAACCTATAATTTTTGGGTAACTTCCCCCTTCATTTTTAGGTTAGCCTGACATGTGGGGAGATCCATTTTGGCAGGCTCTCCCCTTCTTCTCTCCCCCTTCACTCCCTCTAGTGGGTGGTTATAGTGGTGGTGATTCTAGTTGTGTTATTTTTTTCCCTCCATTTTGTTTCACCTTCTTATCTATTTAATTTTGGTTCAATTTCAGCTAGGGTTTCAGTGTTGATTACATTAGAGCATGGTGGAATTGGGTGAGGATGATTGGCCATTTTCCCTATATGGATAAAGGTGTTCTTAGAAGAATGAGAATAAACCATCAGAAGTGGTTTCAGTGCAATGAGGATGCAAAATGAGTTTTAAGGATAATATGACTTTTGAATTAATTTGAATAATTAATTATATAATATTTATAATTAATTATTTTTTTATTTTGAAATGTGATAGGTGCTCAGGAGTGTGGATAAGTTTGGAAAAGGCTCAGTGGAGTTAGGTGAGGGGTTAACTATTATATTGAGGTAAGAGACCCCTATGCTACAAAATCATACACATTTTTATTTATTTTCATGCATGATTTCATAATTTCATGTGTTATAGTTAGATAATAAGGGACCAAGGGTGCCTTGGTTAGAAGATAAAGGATAGAACTGGGACTCCTATGCTTAAAATAAGTGATACATAACACTTAAGTGAATTCAGATTGCCTGATGACTTTGTCTCCAAGGTGAATTTGTGCTAGTTAAATTGACATGAGGCTCTGAGTAGGTCTTGAGATATGAGTGGTGATATAGATATCCTAGGTTGGGATCCTAGGGATATTGGGTGGGCATGAGAGGCTTGGTGCTAAGTGAGGATGGATTAGATGTCCGATCATATCATGAGTGACATAGAACTCCATCATGTGGTTAAAAATGATTCTTGGAATGTGTGAAGATTAGGAAGAGATGTCCAGGACTTGTTATGTATGGTAGAAAGGGTTTACCTTTAGGTGACATGTTGAGGAATCTCCCTTAAGAGATGTTAGATGGGACCCAAGTTCGGATCATGGGAATAATTAAGGACTTGGAATGTGGTTTCTAGGGGGTATTAGAGTGAGTTAGTTTGTGATAGTCCCTAGGTAGAAGGAATATATTCTGAAATGAGAATTAAAATAAGATAGGATTCTATCTATTGAGGATAGGTTCAGATAGATCTTGTAGGCTATAAATTCACCATAAGGTGATGGGTATGAGTTGGTATCGATGATGAAAGACTAATATGATATGAGGAAGTTATACTAAGTGTATAGATGGATAATGATATATGTTTAAGGTTATGGGATAGGTCATAAGTGACTATCACTCTATGATGAGCTGATGAGCTTGAGGGATGAGTTAGGTCCCCTATTTTTTGTTGTATTCTTATGCTAGTTTTTGCAACCCTCTATCTAAATGAGTGGGGATGAAGGTATTGATAAGACCTTTAACTAAGTGAGAGGGTAGTGGTAAACATGTTTACAATTTCCATGGGTGATAGGGTATTGTTAGGTAATAACTTAAGTGAAAGGATATTATCCACCACTGTATGTGAGGCCCACCTTGGGAGAGAGAAATGGTCAAATTGTGACCCCATCTTGAGCGAGAAGGAGATGAATATTATATATGACCACCTCTGAGTGAGAGGGATTTTTTAGGATATGTTATTAAATGATATGTGGATGGTATAACCTACCTTGAGAGATAAGGTAGTGGTTGGGTTATGGACAACCTCACCTTATGTAAAAAGGTGTTGGAAAGACTACATTGAGTGAGAGGCTGAGTCCAATACTTGGATGTAGTACCATACCTTGCACTTTCAAGTAATGGTTAGGATTTGGATATTAAATACCCCGAGTCCTTGGGTATGGGTATGGGTTATAGGTTCAATGACATAAGGAAATCATTGGATTCTAGAATGGAACCGAAGTAGGTTTGGTTGGGCACCATAGTGTTTTGGTTAACACATGGTGACTTGATAGGCGTGTGTACCTCTTCGAGTGGCATGGTTTCCTGGTTAGCACATGATGAACTAAAAATCACGTTTACTGATGTATTTATTTTCATCATTCATACACACATATATGAAAACATATATTAGGGGTGCTTGGTGAATCCCTACTAAGTTATATGATCACACCCTGAATGGGTACTATAGTGCACATGCATACCCTATGTGTGATTTGAAGTTGAGAACATGATGTGAAGGGGATTGGGAGGGTAAAACTTATGGGTATCTAGAGACTAAGAGTGTAGTGTTTCTCAGGGATGGATTAGGGCCCTTTTGTATTTTTAGTTTTGGTTTATTTTTTATTTATGGTTGGATCAGTGGGTTACTGGTTGGATGTTTTTCTTTTATGACAACATCATTTTGATATACCATTATTATTTATTGATTCTACATACTTTGATGATTTTATGGACACTATTTGGTTATTTTAATTGGATTTATTACTATTATTCAATGGAATAAACTCCCCAATATATAAATTAAGCTCACACCACTAGTCTATAGCCTCTAGCATATGGAAAGGCATGATTGATGTCACATAGCTCCTCATCCCAAGACATTGTTGAGTGGCTGCCAAATCGGGGCATTATAATGAGATCCTTCTACCACTTTTCATACCCTAACTCTCTGGAAACTCAAATTTCACTATAAAGAGGATAGCTACACATTTTTATAGGCACATCTTAATCTCTCGCTATCATATTATTCAGTCCTACAATACTTCCCAAGAATAAACTTTATAACTTGGATTTAGTTCTATTTAGAATGACCCAAACCCAGATGACCCCCTCGATGCCCATGTTAGAACACTACATAGACTCAATCACATTTCTTAATCACTTGAGGTTATAAAATAGTGCAGAGTAATAACACATAATAATAGGGAGAAAATTTCTATCAAATAAAATAATAAATATTTGAAAATGAAAATATATATTTTTTATAGAAATGAAAATCAACTTCAAATAATTTTTAATGTAAATAAAGTAATCAAAATTATATTGAAACAATATCCAAAATTTGACCAGACATAACAACCTAATGAAAATATTTGATTCCTAAAAACTAAGAATAGTCCATCTTCATCCATAGATAAATTACCCAAACAGAACATGTCTCCCCATATTCATAGAACCTATGATCTATGAATGATAAATAAGGAACTTTACCCTTTACTACATCATGAAAAATGATATCTATACACACACTTAGATGTATCAATAAGGGTGAGTAAGGAAATACTATGTAGTATTTTTATAAATAACTATCATTCATTCTCATGTATGATCTATTCCAAACCATCTTATAAACTATTGATTATATGTATTTAATATCCTTCTTTTAGACCTTGATAGATTAAAATAACTAAGAATTACTTCATCAGTTTCATAATATAGCGTAACCTCTATACTATTATGTAAAACATAAAGGTGATATTTATCCCAATTTGTAATTGTAGTGGTGATAACATCTCTTTTGGAAATTACTTCACTCACAAAGCACCCATTGTGATGAGATTTTGGGAGACCTCTATTATCTAAATCATACAAGTAGTTAGTTAAAAATTAAACCAACTCCTCAACAATATCTATCTCTACAATATAACTTTTTATTAGACTTCAATTTTTAATGCACCCTTTTAAAATCCTCATATATAATTTAATGAGGTACATCCATATATAATGTACAAGACTATATAGTTGGATTTATTTAAGAAAATTAATTATCAAGTGGACCATTATATCAAATAATGAAGGTGGAAAGTACATATCTAATTCAATTAATATGATAGAAATTTACTTTTCCATAGTTATAAATTTCAATGTGTTTATAAACTTACTCTATATAGATTTGAAAAAGAAGCAAATATTGGTTGATGTGTGTCAAGAATTTTAGGAAGAATACATTTTTGATCTATAAGTATTAAATCTTTCATAAATACATGTTATTCATGTTATTTTAGGCCCTTTAACTTCAAATTAGTCATCGACACAATATTATTGATATTTTATGAATACCCTTTTGAAACCTTTAAACTATAAAAGAAGTTGTAAAAGTAAAATACATCTTTCCTAGAAAGAGTGTAAGACACTGGAGTAAGAAAATCATGCCTTACACCCTTCACTAGCAATGAATATTACCTTATCTCCATGTAAATCATGCCCAATCTATCCTTCATTCTATATTTTGTTTTGTTGAGTTAATTTAGTAATTTTACAATGACACTATAAAATATTTTTTTTCTATGTAAATGATATAAATTTTTTCCAATGTATAAACAATTCCAGTGTGATAATTTAATAAAAATTGATATCTTTTTCCAACTCATTTTGTAAGGTTTTTTGAAAAGGGTTTACCAAAAACGGTGACAATATCCTTTACTTTCTCAAATTATTGATCAGATGTTAGCATAGATGGTGTTGTACCTTCTTTTTGTTTCCCATTGTATGATATAATCCAGGAAAAATATTTATTTCATTAGTATAAACATTTGTGATTTCCTAGAAACATAATCTTTGAGGAATGTTTCAACCTAATTGAGCATGTACCTTCTTCACAAATGTGTCACAATAACATTACTTTAATGATATATCTGATTTTTTTTCAAAAGTAGTAATGTAATATTATAATATCATACATTATAGCACTTAAAATGAAATTTTCATTTATATGAGAATCATACAATGTAACACCTAAATTCCACATTAATTTTAGATATTCAATCAATAGAGCTAAATAAAATTCAATATCATTACCCAATAGTTTTGGTCCTATGATAAGTATATATAACATGATGTATTTGTGATTTATGCACAACCACAATGGAAAGTTATAATTTATCGACATAACCATCTGTGTACTATGGATTTTACTTTATACACCAAAAGTATTTATTCCATAAATAGATAGTGTAAGAAATAGGTTTCTTGGATAATTTCCAAATTTAGGATACTCATGATCAATTTTTTTTCATAGAGAAGAGTTTGCTGGGTGATTGGATTACTATATTTTCAAGCCTCATAAATTTAATTTTCATATCCTCACTTATATATAAGTATCTAAACCTTAGAATGATTTTAAATTACCAAACAAATTTTTTTAAAAATAATCTTTCTTGTATCAAGCTGCACAATACTTATGGAATTTTTTAAGTGACTCATGGTCATTTAGAAACAATATACAATCATTTGGAAATGAATATAATATTTTAGATATCATACCCATTGAAAAAAATCATTATTCTATCATCATATTTTCAAAAAATAAGATCATTTTCTTCCGGTAGAATATCATTCAAGAGAAAAAATATTTCTATAAAGCTGGTATCACTCCATACACTTCTAGATTTAAAACTATATAGCTTCAGTACAATTTATTTTTTTATATTTAGTGAAAATGATATACAATGGTGTCCTTGTATAACTCTTTAACTTCTCAAACAACTTTGGACAATTGTGAAGGTCATATTCAACTACAATTACCATTACCTAAATAGAATCTCCATCATTATTTACACATATAATCTTATCAGATGATCCATAAATCATTGTGTTATCCTTATCACTAGCCACACACACCTCTTCCCCATGTTTAGTTCAAAATTTATAATTTTGATCTATTCTGTGATATATCATATGTTTGTCTAACTCTTCTGGAAAAATTCATCTTGAATAACGATAATACAAGAACTAAAAAATGATTTGATAAGGGTCATATGTATGAACTATCACAAACTTGATAAAATGTTTAACCCTATCTTCACACTCTTTTTTCATACAATTAGAATTCATTCACTTTCAAATCAAATTCATCATATTTAGTTCAACAACATTAAAATTTTATAATAAATATATAAATACAAAAAATTTATGCATATAATGTATATATAAATAGATAAGTAAACAAATTAAATATTTTTGTGTAAATATATAATTATTCATATGTGTGTTTACACATATTTTTGTTTCAATATATGGAGCTTATGTTTTATAAAATATCAAAAAATATTATATTTTGATTTAATTATAGTGTATCATGGTATGTATGGTCTTTAATATCTTATTAGTTTTTTTGGGATGTATTTAAAATTCTTTAAGTCACTCTATACATTCTCATGGAAGGAAAATTTAAACCACCTCAAAATAAATGGATACCCAACTAAAAAATGTATTATACAAAAAATGATCACAAAAAATGTTTTTAAATAATAAAAACCTAATTGGTTAAAAAAAAACTCAAATCAAGGTAATATACTCATAATAATTCTATTTTTTTTGACAAAACCAAACAATCCAAACTTTAACCAATAAGAAATAAAATCATAAGTTAATTCATGCCATCCAAAAAAACCTCATTTTTATAAAAATTACTTTAACTTAATTTTATAAATCATTACATAAAAATACTCAAACAATAGGTAACATTTACGACATTAAGTATTATGTTTCATCTTTAAAAACATTTAATAAAGGAATTTAAAGCTTTATTTTACTTAAAAGTAGTAGTTTTCAACAAAAATATTTGTTAAAATCATGAAATTTAAACACACACATAAAAAAATTCAATCCCAAATTTATAAAAACATTTGAAAACATTTAATAATTATCATACAACATTTCAATCAACAAAAAATTTCCATTACAACATATTTTAAAATAAATGAATAAAATAATAATTAACTTCCCAGTGAAACATAATTAAACATAAGCAAACAATGATTTATATTTTGAACTTAAAAAAATAAATTCATCAAATATATTTATAAATAAAACATACTAGTCCATAAAATAAATTTAAAACCCGATTCAAATTATGTTTCTATTGGAATAAATTATTTATAATTCACTATAAAATTTATTTAGTAAATTTTTAATTAATGTAATCCCCATCTCATTTTATGGTATCCTAAAATAAGAAACGTAACTCACTAAGATAATTATAGTTAATAAAGTATACACCAATAAATCAAAATAAACTCAATTTAATACATAAAAAATAATAAAATTTATAATAAAAACCATTTTATTAAGTCAGGTTGGATATAAACTCTATTTATTATAAATAAATCAATAATAATTTGAACCCTTATATTTTTCAAAACTCTTTCACCGTACCAATTTAAAATCATTATTTTTTATTATTTGAAAATATAAAAACATAAACTGTTCTATTTTTAAATACATAAATTAACATAAACAAAACACACATATACAATTATATATAAACACACACAAACATACCTATTTACATGGACAAGGAAGAATAAAAAAATTGTCACCCTAAACTTATTTTTCCAGTTTTTTAATTTGTTTATTTAAATTTGGTATTTTCATCAAGTTTTAGTTCAAAGACATTTAATTTTTTTTATCAAAATTTTTAGTTTTAGTGTAGGGTTCATGATTATCCTCCACAATTAGTATAAACCATGCGGGTGACCAGTAATTTTTAACAGATTGTTCTGCATGATTGGAACATGATTCTTTTAACTATATAGACTAACTATGCGATGACTAGGTGCATCCAAGTTGGTTTTCATGGTTACTAAATGGTTAGAAAAATCATTTATCCTAACCATGTGGGTCATCTAGATTTTAAAATTTTGGAATTTCATAAAATACATTCCTCAAATTATAAACCTCTAAACCTCCACTCTCTCTATCTCTCTCACTCATAATGAACCACTAAGAGGATCCCTATCTATGACTCTCCCCCTATGTTACTCTCCCTATCATCATGATTCTATGGGGGTTATTCATGATTTGAACCTAGATATTCAAGGTACAACCTCATTCCTTTTACATTTATCCTCTCCTTGTTTCTTATTGTAACCATCTTCTCTAATCACTACACATCACCCTGGCCAAACCCTGGGGCATGGTTTTGGTGATTTTCATTATGATCCCTAATATCAGGGCATGTGGATTGGTAGTTGGACCTTATTTTTTTCACCTTCAATGGATTTTCATCATTAAAACTTGATTTTAGGTAGATTTACCCTTATATTAGCTTTTGAATTTAAGAACCAAGATTTCTTGCATTCTTAACTTCATGTTTTGGATATTTAATCATAGTATTGATTATATTTAAGGAGTATTTTAAAGGAAAATCAAGTTTTAATTTATTTTCATTCAATGAAATGGATTTCTTTAATTAGAAACATAGAACTATTTTAGTAAACTAGAAACACCTAGTGTATACTAAATTTTCCAAATGAATCTAATAAAGGGGTTTTGAATTATCTATTTATGTTTTCTCTTTAAACCGATTTCCTAAAGGGTGGTTTGAGTTTTTAAATGTTTTCTTATTTTTAAAAGGGGTGTTTAAAACTACCAAAATTTTTAAGAAATTTTATAAAGATTAGTAATTATACATAAAACTATATTTATAACTTATTATTCTAAAATAATAACTACAAGAATTGATTTTTAGTGACCCTAGATTTTTTCATAAAACATTACATGATTTTAAGCATAATTATACATTAGAGTACAATCCAAGGATCGTTAAGTCTAGTGTCTTGGAAGACTAGGTACATAGAACATAAAACATGGGGCTAAAAAACAATTCTTTATTTAATCTCCATAAAGAGATCCTGACTTCCTTTGAGCCCTTAAATCTGTATAGGGTACCCTGGGGAACACATGAACAAAGGGTTGGGCTAAAAATCCCAGTAAGGGAATGAACATAAGGATACATCTTAAGCACATGAGTTAAAAGGCTTTATATAATGATATCCAAAGCATAAAACATATGAAATCATATCATATAAGCATGGGATCATATAAACATGGAATAATATAAATTTGGAAGAACCATAAAACATATATTTAGTATAGGTCAAGGCTAACTGCCAATCCTGTTTCCCATTTTAGTACAGGTCAAGGCTGACCACCAATCCCGATTCTTATTTTAGTACGGGTCAAGGCTAACCGCCAATCCTGTTTCACATCGCATCTCATGAGACTTAACTTTACCCAATGCATTAGAGCATTATCTGGGTGCAACCATATCAAAATTTTCATGAATATTCTTTCCACATAAATTATTATACATAATCAACCATACATAAACATAAGGGTACCCATGAGAAGAATTGGGTACCACAATCATGACATAAATCATAACTAATGGGCGTATCATGAAAGTTTTCATGAAAGAAAGGGATTAGAGAATACATGGAAGTTCATAAGGTAAGATAGGAATATAACATGGTAATTTGTGTCAAACATAATTGACAACATATAAGAAATGTTTTCTAGAAATATTAGCATTAAAACATATTTTTGTGGGGTTTTAAAGAAAATACTATAAAGATTTTAAAATAGAAAAGAGGAAAATATTTTATATAAAATCATAATTGAAACAAGAATGTTTTAATAATAAAAATACTGATTTTATAAATACAATTTTGTCTTAAAATAAAAGATAGAGTTCACTGAAAATTGGGTAAAAATTTAGGGAGTTCCCTTAAAACAAGTTTGCATATAAGAAAGTTCTAAGGAGGGAATATTTTAAAAACATGTATATCCCTGAAAGAGAGTGATGAAAGGGTCTTCATAAATGAATTTTTTAAAACTAAATAGAATTTAGAATATGTACATAAACATATAAGATAACTCTATTTTGATATGAAGAAAGATAAGGCAACCTGAAAGAACAAAAAAAGGTTCGGGTAGAATTTGTTACGGTTTATTGGCATGGCGTCGGATGTACCTAAGAGGAATTAATGAGAGATAACAGGGGTTTCTAATCACTTATAAATCATGAGGAAAGTATTTGGGAGGTGCTAAAACATACCCCATAATTTGGGATTACACATAAAAAGGCATAGTATATAGGACAATCTTGATTAAGAGAGAAATGGAGAGGATCCCTTACCTTAAATCCAGTGGTGTTCTCAACTTGTTATTAATGATGTAAATAAAAAAATTAGGTTTATTAATTAATAAATACAGAACCTCTTATATATGTAATTGATTTATTATATCCCTTTTTTGTTCATTAAAAACCTTTTTGATTGGTTATAAGGTTCAATTTCGTTGTTCTGGCTCATTTTCTTACTTGATTTTAATGACCGGTTCACTTATATTCATGTTTGGATAAACATGTAAGATGAAAGTAGTTGTCGAAAATTGAAGTTATTTTCTATTAGTGAACATATAAGAGATTACATGGTTTCAAATTTATTTTTTTTACTTATAGTGAAGTTAAATTATTATATAAAACCTTAGTGATAACCATTTTTGTTAAACAGTGGGATTGATTACAATGAACATGTTTTGCTTTATAACTTAATACCATCAGTACAAAATAATTACAAAAACATAACAAGGATATATTTCATATATAATAATCTACTTAAACCATAACAAAAATGGTTTCACAACCATAATTAAAGATGATAATATAAATTTATAAATCGTTGTCCTTGAATGTGAAAAATTAGTACATCTCAAATGGTGCTTTCATTTCTTTCAAATAAAAGATGAAAAAAGAAGAGAAGATAATGAAGTATACCATTATCATAATATAATTACATTACATGTATGTTACTAGAGTTATCATACCATTTGGGTGAAGGGTTGTGAGGAAAGAAACAAAAAGAAAAGAACTTAAAAGAAATGAAAGAATTGGAAAGAGGAAATTACCTCTTGAGTCTACCTCCTTTGAGAACCTCTTAAGGGGAGAAATTTTGGTATTTTGAAGAGACTAGGGGACTTTGAACGTGGGGGAGGATATTGGGGAGATATTTGGGCAAAATATTGGCAAGTCACAAGCCTTGAGAGTAGTGAAGAGAAGAGGAAGTGGGGGAGAGGGGATATAGTGGAGGAGAGGAGGGTTTTCATAATTTTATAATCATTAGTTTATTAATTTCCATCAAGACCAGAAATATTAATGATTTCATGACCAAAAAAAGTAATAAATTCACATGAGTTTGATATTTGGGTGCTTACATCACTTGTGATTTCAGGAATAGTGGATTTGAATTATAATGTATTTATATGGTAAATTAATGTATTTTACTATTCACTAAAAATTCAAGTATTTCAGAAAAATACCAAAAAATCACTGTATCCATTTTTTGAAGTGTAGAATCCAAAAATGAAATCCATTTTTCAAAAATAATTTTCTAAATATGATTATTTTAATATTTAATTAAACTCATAATTTATTATTAAAAAACCAGTTTTAAAACATTCATTTACTTATTCTAAAATATAGGTACATCATACTTTCACTTGAATATTATTTTTATACTATGATAGGTAAGGTTACTATTCATTAGGGTATATCACTATTCATAAGGGTAGGTTACTATTCATAAAGGTAGGTTACTATTCACCAAAAATTATGTTTTTCTTATCAGACTCTAAATAACTAAATGATCGCAACTGTGTATGTCAAATTTTTGAAATTCCAAACATGGAAGTGAAAAACTTATGTTTAAAGGTCACATAACACTTAGTTGTTCATTATGTTGTTATTTCATGTGATTATATGAAATATTTATAAGAGATAAATTTCCATTTATAAAACATTGGGTCATTACATTCTTCTCCCCTTATGAAATTTCACCCTCGAAATTTCGTTTTATATTTTAAGCCATAAATAGGTGTGGGTACTTTTTCTTCATTGCTTCCTCTAGTTACCATATTGCCTCTTCGTACTTATGGTTTCATCATAGTACCTTGACCAGATGAGTAGTCTTGTTGTGTAGAACTTTGTCTCTACGATCCAAGATCTTCACTGGCTACTCCCCATAGGAAAGATCATCCTCCAACTATACCACCTATAAAGAGAGTACATGTGAAGGGTTTGATATGTACTTCCTTAAGAGGGATACATGAAAGACATCATGTACTTTTGACATTGTAGGTAAAAGTTCCAGTCGATAGGCCAAACCATGACATGATCAAGAACTCAAAGGGGCCGATATACTTGGGACTTAACTTCACTTTCTTTACAAACCTCATGACCTTCCATGGAGATATGCGTAGAAATACCATGTCTCCAACTTTAAACTCAATGTCTCGTCAATAATTTTCTGCATAACTTTTCTATCAACTTTGGGCTGACTTGATATGATACTAAATGGTTTTCACCTTCTCCACCATTTCTTCGACCATTTTAGGTCCTAGAAGCTTATGCTCACCGAATTCATCCCAACACGCTAGATTTTTACACCTTTTCCCATAAAGGGCTTCATATGGTGCCATTCGAATGCTCGAGTGGAAACTGTTATTGTAGGAGAATTCAACTAGTATAAGATGTTGGTCCCACCCTCATGTGAATTCCATAGAAAATTCTCTCAAAATGTCTTATATTTTCTGAATATTCTGCTTAGATTGGCCATCAGTTTGAGGATGATAGGCCGTACTGAAGTTCAGTTTAGTTCTTAGAGCATGTTGGATACTTTTCCAGAACTTTGAGGTGAATCTAGAATCACAATCGGATATAATAGATAGTGGTACTCCATGAAACCTTACTAATTATTTGATGTAAATCCGTGCAAGTTGATCCAATTAGAAGTCCTTTAGAATTGCGATAAATTGAGCTGTCTTTGTAAGACAACCCACAACAACCCATAAATCATTGTTTCCTCTGGATGTCCTTATAAGTCCAGTGACAAAGTCCATGGTAATGTTCTCCCACTTCCATGCTGGTATTGGTAGTGGTTGCATCATACCCTTATACTTTTTCCTATCAGCCTTCACTTACTAACATACCAGGAATTTTGATGTATATTCAACAATCTCCCTTTTCATATTGTCCCACCAAAAGTTTTCTTGGATATCTCGATTCATCTTTGTGCTCTCTGGGTGGATAGGGAAGTTCAAGCTATGTGTGTCATTCAAAGGATCCTTCTTTATATATGGATTGGATGGTACACATAATCTTGACCCAAATCTTACAACTCCTTCCTCATCCATCAAGAACTCAGAGGATTTCCCATTTTTAAGAGCTTCCACCCTTTTTAGAATTTCCACATCCTTTCTTTGAGTATCCTTTATTTTATCCAAGAGTGATGGTTGAGAAATCATTTGAGAAAGGATTGATGATGTTCCTCCCTTAATGATTCCCATTTACATCCTTTGAAAATCTAAGAAGATTTGATCTTTTTCAATTCTCATCATTGATAAAGATGCGAGATCCTTTCTACTTAGAACATCCACCACTTTATTTTCCTTATTGGGATGGTAGTGGATTGAGCAGTCATAATCCTTGATGAGATCTATCCATATTCATTAGATCATATTAAGCTCTTTCTATGTGAATATATATTTGAGACTCTTGTGGTCAGTATATATCTCACACTTCTCCCTATAGAGATAATGCCACTAGATTTTCAATGCAAAGTCACAACCGCCAACTTTAGATCATGCATGAGATAGTTTTGCTCATGGATTTTCAGCTGCCTTGTGGTATAGGTTATCACTTTATCATTTTGAATCAGCTCACATCCTAATACCATATTTGAAGCATCAATGTACACCACAAAGAGTTATCCACTTCTTGATAGTGTGAGTACTGACGTAGTGATAAACCTCTTTTTCAACTTCGTGAAACAATCTTTACATTCTTGAGTCCAAAAAAACTTTCCTCCATCTAGAAATCAAATTTATTATAATTTTCATAAAATTTATCACTTTTCAAAGTCTTTAACATAGTATTCAAATGCTCCTCATGTTCCTCCTTGATCTTAGAGTATATCAGAATATCATCAATAAAGACTACCACAAATTTATCGAGGTAATCTATAAAGTTTATATTCATTAAATCCATGAAAATTTAAAGAGCATTAGTGAGTTTGAAGGGAATAAATATGAACTCATAGTGTCTATACCTCGTTTCGAAAGGTAGTCTTGGGAATATCTTCCTTCCTCACTTTTAATTGGTGATATCCCAACCGAAGGTCCACCTTATGGAAATAACTAGCCCCACAAAACTGACCAAACAAATTATCTATCCATAGCAGAGGATACTTGTTATTTATCATGATTTTATTAAGCTCACGATAATCAATGCAGAGGCGCATTGATCCATCCTTCTTCTTGATGATGAGGACTAGCGCACCCCACGGTGAATCACTCAGGCATATAAAACCCTTCTCCATATTCTCCTGTAACTTCTTCTTTAGTTAATATAGCTCTATGGTGGCCATTCTATAAGGTGTATTTGAGATAGGAAGATATATAGGGATAAGTTCAATTGAGAACTCAACCTATCAGTGAGAAGGAAGACTAGAAAACTCTTTCAGGAATACATCAGTGTAATCCCTCATGATGGGAATGTCTTCAAGCATGATTCTCTCTTTTGTCTCAATCATTTGTGCTAGATATTCTTGATCACAAGGCAACAATATCCACACTTTAGATAATGATTCTAAAGGTGATTCATATTCCTCCTTAAACTTGTAAAGATTCAGAGGATGCCTTGGGATGTGAAGAGTGATCTCTCTTTCCTGACAGTTTATGTTGGCTTTGTATAAAGATAGCCAATCCATACCCAAGATATCATCGAACTCCACTAAAAGAAGTATGATGAGATTTTCTGGGAGGTTCAATCCACAAACATTAATCGGTGAGGAGTTATAAACCATGGACACAATAATTTCCCCCTTCGTTGTTCTCATAGATAAATTTTCCTCCAAATTTTGAGGTGGTGTTTGAATAGTTCTACAAAACTTGAAAGATATGAAAGAATGCGTTAAACCAGAATCAAATAGTACACTCGCTATTCTTGAATGAATAACTAGCATAACTATCCCCACATCATTTTTTAGCTCCAAATCAGTAGTAGTGATAGCATAATCCATTACTTGTTACCTTGGAGGTAGTTTCTGATTGCCTCCAACAACCCTCGACTTAAGAAAATTGCTTGTATAATGCCCATGCTACTTTCAGTTGTAACATTTCACTATAGGCTGAGTGTTGATATGAACCTTCATTTATTCTTCAGTATTATCTAGATTCTTCATATCCCATCGGGAGTTTTTGGCCAGATGACCAAACTTTCCACATTTTAAGAAATTCTTGGTTCCCTTCAGATAGTTCCCAAGGTGATTCTTCCCAAAACTTTTACAAGGGGGAAAGTCAGGCTTCTTTCCATCACAATATTTTTTTGTTGAACCACCCATGTTTTTCTCTATTTTACACTTCTTTTCACTGGGCCCATGAGACCACTGAGAGTCTTCAATATCCATTTTAACCTTGAGAGTACAACATACAATCTCCTCATAATTTTCAGAGTCTCAAATCACCAACGCTTTTCATAGACTCAACATTAGTCTACTATATAAGAAATCCACCTTGATTTTGGTATTCAAGACAAAGCCAGAGGCATAACTTTCAAGACTTGTGAAGTTTTCTTTATACGCCCCGATGGACACATCTTCCTTCTGCTTGATTCCGAGGAACTCTCTTTCCATCTTGATATGGAGGGTTCAAGGAAAATATTTATTGAAAAACATCCTCTTGAATTCCTCCCAATCCATGGAATCAATTTCTTCTTGGGACTTTTTATTCCTGATCAGTGTCCACCACTAATTAACTTCCCCATCAAAACAATAAACTATCTGTACAACTTTATATTCTTCTGAGTACTGGAGGATAAAGAATATCTTTTCAATGGAGTTAATCCATTGTTCCACGAGGAGGGGATCAGAAGATCTGCTAAACATGGGAGGCCTTTTCTGCATAAATTATTATACAGAAAATTTCTATTTCCTTGGAGAAGGAGGAAATTCTGCATAATTCAAGTTATTATTCATAACTCGAGTCAGCTGAGCTAGTACTATCATGAAGTTTTGAGCACCCGCTCCCATCATATCAGGCATATTATTAGAGAAATACTCACATTGCCTATCACATTGATTTTTGGAACATGTTCTTCTATTTCCCACCATTAAATAAGAAAAATAATGTGTAATTATAGGGCTTAAATACTTAGCTATTAAGCATAAAAAGGAAACTTTGATCATAAATGATAAACTTATAAAGGAGAAGTATATCCTAACTTGTGATTCTTTAGGTTTAAATCTAGGTTATCCTCGATCTATTTCTTAACTTATATTCTTATGGGCTTTCCTCCCTTAATAATGGTTTTTACTAAGCTCATGAATATACCAAAGCATATCCATCGAGAGTGTCATAACCAAGAGTGCAATAAGACCCAATGTCGTGCACCAGTTCTCATTCAAGTCTAGCTCAAAGCAGTGTTTTCGGGTTTTACCCCTAGATACATCTATTCCAGAGCCACCTCTACCTGCTCTTATCTAGACATGGATGTATTTTCATGATAAAACACTTAATAAATACTCACTAAAATTTAGGAATGTTTTCTTATACTTAGTCTCATCCTTAAGGTTCTCACTAAGGTGCTCTATTCCTAATCTCAAAAAATAACTAGTCCATCCTCTGATACTAACTATAGTGACCCTAGCCTTTTACATAAAACATTACATTATTTTAAGAATAATTATACATCAGAGAACAATCCAAGGATCATTAAGTCTAGTGTCTTAGAAGACTAGGTACACAGAACAAAAAACATGGGGCTAAAAACACTTCTTTATTTATTCTCCATAAAGAGAACCTAACTTTCTTTGAGCCCTTACATCTGCATAGGGTACCCTAGGGAACACATAAACAAAGGGATGAGCTAAAAAGCTCAGTAAGGGAATGAACATAAGGATACATCTTAAGTACATGAGTTAGGATGCATTACATAATGATATCCAAAGCATAAAACATATGAAATCATATCATATAAGCATGGGATCATATAAAAATGGAATCATATAAATGTGGAAGAATCATAAAACATGTATTTATACAGGTCAAGGGTAACCACCAATCCCATTTCCCATTTTATTATAGGTCAATGCTAATTGCCAGTCCTGATTCCCATTTTAGTACAGGTCAAGGATAACCTCCAATCCTGATTCCCATTTCAGTATGGGTCAAGGCTAACTGCCAATCCCGTTTCACATCACATCTCATGAGACTTAACTTTACCCAATGCATTGGAGAACTATTTGGGTGCACCCATATCTACATTTTCATGAATATTCTTGCCACAAAAATCATCATACATAATCAACCATACATAAACATAAGGGTACCTGTGGGAAGAATTGGGTACCACAATCATGACATAAAGTATAACCAATGGGAATATCATGAAAGTGTCCATGAAATAAAGGGATTAGAATATACAAGGAAATTTATAAGGTAATATAGGCATATAACATGGTAAGTGGTTTCAAATAGAAGTGACAACATATAAGAAATGTATTTGAGAAACATTAGCATTAAAACATTTTTTTGTGGGGTTTTAAGGAAAATACTATAGAGAATTTAAAATAGAAAAGAGGAAAATATTTTATATAAAAACAGAATTGAAACAAGAAGGATTTAAGAATAAAAATACTGATTTTATAAATATAGTGGTGGATTAAAAAAGAGGATAGAGTGCACTTGAAATTGGGTAAAAATTTGGGAAGTTCCCTTAAAACAAGTTTGCTTATCGGAAAGTTCTAAGGAGGGAATCTTTTAAAAACATGTATATCCCCAAAAGAGAGTGATGAAAGGGTATTCATAAATTAATTTTTTAAAAGTAAAAAATTTTTATAATATTTAAATAAACAAATAATATAACTCTATTTTTATATGAATAAATATAAGGCAACTCGAAAGAACTAAAAAAGGTTCGGGTAGAATTCGTTACTGTTTTTTGGCATGGTGTCAGGTGTACCTAAGATGGATTGATGAGAGAGAAAATGTGTTTCTCAGCACTTATACATCAGGAGGGAAGTATTGGGGAGGTGAAAAAACATACCCCATCATTTTGTATTACACATAAAAAAGCATAGCATATAGGACAATCTTGATTAAGAGAGAAATGGGGAGGATTCCTTACCTTAAATTCAGTGGTGTTCTCCACTTGTTATTAATGACCTGAATAAACAAATTAGGTTTATTAATTAGTAAATCAAGAACCTCTTCTGTATGTAATTGATTTATTATAACCTTTTTCGTTCATTCAAGACCTTTTTTATTGGTTATAAGGTTCAATTTCATTGTTTGGGCTCATTTGATTACTTGGTTTTAATGACCAGTTCGCTTATATTCATGTTTGGATAAACATGTACGATGAAAGTGGTTGTAAAGAATTGAAGTTATATTCCATTAGTGAACATATAGGTGGTTACATGGTTTCAAATTTATTTATTTTACTTATATTGAAGTCAAATTATTATATAAAACCTTAGTGACAACCATTTTTGTTAAAAAGTGGGTTCGATTTCAATGAACATGTTTTTATTTATAAATTAATACCATTGAGTAGGAGGGAAATACCTACATGGATTACGTGCGTTGATATGGTTTCCATTTACTCTACTAGGCGTAATTTCTAAACAATGGCATACATTAGATTAGTTTATGAATCACAATACATAATTCCAAACTTATAAAACACTTAACATAAATTGAACAGTTTATGGATTTAATCCATAATCATAAAAATGTTTTCTTTGAGGAGGTATATACTCATAAATCCTACATAATGGTTTGTAAAGAAAATGTGAATTATCCTAAGCACATCCCCTGGGAGTGTTGTAACCAAGAGTGCATCAAGGCCCGTTGTCGTGTACCAGGATACCCCAGGTCAAGCCCAAAACTCCTTGTTAGAGTTTTCACTCCTAGGTACATCTGTGCCAGAGCCACATCTAATTTCTCGTATCCAGATAGGGATGTATTACTTGTAAAACTCAAAAAATCTCTACATTACCAAAATTCTAGGAAGTTATTCTATACTAATACTCAAATTTTATCTTAGGGTAACGTTCTATAATCAGAGCTTTTCTAAATCTAGCTTCCAAGGTTTGTACTAAACTTACTTTGATACCAACTGTAATTCCCTGAACCTAGTTACCCAAAGTCAGTTCATTATTACATAACATTGGCATGATAAAAAAATATCAAATCTCGAAATACCGATTAGTTTAGTAGCCTTAGAAGTACTAGATACATACATAAGTTTCACATTACATCATGAAATAAAACAACAACAACATTTTGTACCCTTTGAACACACTTATATCCCTTATCCTATCCCTACAGGTCAACCATAAAATACTTCTTCACATCCTAGAAAAAATAAAACACAGAAAGGGGTGAGCTCAGATGCTCAGTAATGATAACAATATAGCAGAAACTTTCATAAATAAGCATAAACATTTAAGGCAATGTATAAGACTAAAACATAAGCCTTTTAAACTTAAAATTCAGCATAATATGGAAAATATAAATCAAATAATTTCATTTATATATTCACATGGATATTCTACTAGTTGAATAATTACATGCTATATCAATAGCTAGTTTCATAATGATGGAATGCATAATGGCAGACTTTATTACCACATAGTCAAGGCCTCGTGCCAAGACTAAAAATAATATTTTGTCAAGGCCTTGTGAGAAGACACTATTTTGTCTCATGAGACGCACCAATTCATCAAGGAGCTATAGCGGGCACCACCCGTTACTTACTAAGTCCAATGCATTCCTTCTATGAAAAGGTTTAAACATAACATAAACATTCATATTAAAATAGCATACGAAATGTCAATACTTTATCCATAAACCATGAATGGTATAAAAATAACACATCCACATCCAAACATATAAAAAAACCTTCAATACAATATGGAAGATTTGTATCATAATAAATCAAATTCAAACAATTTTAAAATCCATCAAAGGATGTTGACATAGATGAAATGAAAACTCTATGAAAGAAATAAATCTTTCTATTTTGAAACCATTTAAAAGTCACATAATTATAAAAGAAAAAATTTATTTTGTAAGTATTATTATAAGCTTGTAAGGGAATATTTGAAGGTGTTATAATGGCGGAAAATAGCCGCACCCGTTGTATAAGTTAAAAAAACATTCTTTCTTTAATTTTGTCGAAAAGGTCGTAAATGACCTTGTTTAGAAAACAACAGAAAGATTACTTTATAAAAATATTATAACAAGTAAAACAAGGGTATAAGTGACTTTAAACCATATTCTATAAAATATTAAAAATGTTTTGAAATATATTTTTAATAAACACAAATGTGGATGATAAAGTGGTCCTAGTAGATACTCACGTATAAACAACCTCAGATAATGAAGAGACTGTAAAATTAACCATTAACTTGTACTTTTACTTGATCAAGGGTATGTTAACCTCTTGTATAATAGTTAAATAATTGTTATTAAATTATACAAGAACCAAATACATAAATATGATATCATATATGATCTTCTAATATTTCTTTGTTAATAATATTTTAGTAGTATCATTGTTTTGGGTGTTAACTGATTCATATTCCTTTATATGTTTCGTTAACTAAGTCATGTTTGATATAGATAGAATGTATCTGATTAATATACAGAATGATATTAAGTTATTAAACATAATTTTTAATCATAAAATTAAAATTATTCTTAAATGGTTACGATGGGAAATGAATTTCATCGCATTCATGGAGACGGTAATCCGTACGTACACATGAGCGAAAATATCATTCTATTGATGGTGAAATCATATGTAATTGGATGGAATATAATATATACAGAATCATTAACATGTTATATTTATTATTTATATAATTTATACTCATTATTATACCCATCCAAATAATGAAGCGTTTGAATAACAAACTACACCACGACGTGGAGACGGTAAGCCATACGTATGCACGTATGGTGTCATGTCATTCATAGGATGGATAGAATAATGAATATGGTTGTACCATATTTATAATAACATCAAATTATGTATAAGGTACTAGATTTATTATTTTGGTATAGAAACAACAAAGAAAGAGGAAGTGGAAAAAGAAAAGAACTTTGAAAAAAGGGTGGTGAAATTATTACCTCTTCTTCGGGTGTTTCCTTTTGAGTTGATCAAAAGGGATCCTTAGGTTGGATTTATGATCAAAGTAAGGCCTCTAGATATAATTGAGGGAATTTGGGAGGATATTTGGGCAGTGGTTGTCCGAGCCAAATGGATTTGGAGGTGTGATTTTGGGAGAAGGAGAAGTACCTTTTTATAAGAGAAGTGAGGGTCACTTTAGGAAAATCATGAAATTTTATTTTATTATACAATCATATTCGGTTTATAATGGCTCAAAAATGATTTATTTCGAGGATAAGGTGGGTATGGGTCGAAAAAATCTCAACCAATAAGTTTTATACAAGTTTAGGTCACCATATTAACCTTATCCTTTAGATTTAACTTTTAGTTAAATAGTTTAACTTTTACCATGTATTCTTGTATTATTGTAATAAATGGTTAATAAAATTACTATAAAATGCCAAGAGAACCCCAAATGGTTAATTAATTACATATATATTATTATATAAGTCCTTTTTATAAAGCTTATATTTTTAGGACTATTATATCATTTAATAATATAGTATTTTTTAAAAACTTATTTATGTCAATTTTGACACTATTTGGTATTTTGTTTTTGTGAAAGTCATTACAACATGATTACTTTGAAAAAAATTCATTGAATCAATCCTAACATATCATATTAATTTATAAAATTCGTGTAATGCATAAAACTATCAATTTACATTTATTTTTATATTTATAATATCAATTATTTTAAATATTTCATTAATAAGGTTATTACTACATCATCATTATGTCATAAATAAATTTAATTATTTAATGTCTAAAAATTATAAATAAAATACCATTATTTAGGAAATATTTATATATTTCTAATTAATATTTATAGTCAAATTTATCTTGTGTATAAACCTATATTAAAAATGGTCTAGTTATTAAACATTGAATTTAACACTTTTAACTCTTCATTAAATAAAATAATAATAAATGTCCTAATCTAATCCAAGTGGACCAAAAGGATCATATTTTATCCCTAAGGTTGATTTAGGTTGAAATACACTAATACAATAGAATTAGTACATGTTTTAGGGTAATTATAATATCATTTTTACCTTTAATTACCCTATTTACTTTTAATCGTGGTAAATAAAAGTCAAAAGTTACTATTCACCAAAAATTATTTTCATCTTATTGAATCAAATTTTACTTATTGATGTCAACTGTGTCTCTTGGATTTTTTAAATTCAATTCACAGAAGTATTAAAATTATGTTTTATGCAAATTTTCAAATGCGCTTAGAAGGTTGGTAAAAGACGGTAAAACGTTCAATAAAATTTTATATATCTAATATTATTATCAAATGTATCTAATTAATTACATTGAACATAAATAGGTATTATGTATCTATTTTTAACTAATATAAATTTAAATAAAATAACTAATTATTTAAATAAAAAGTCGGTTTTAAACAATAACGCAATGTTTTTCACTATTCATCAAAAATTGAAAGTTTTCAAAAAAATACCAAAAATTCACCCTAAGATAGATTCGATATTCCAAATTCAAAAATGAAGTCCATTTTTCAAAATAAAATTTATAAAATTTAAAAAATTAGGTATTACTATTCATAACAGGTAGTTTGATTGGATGTGGCATGTTAAAACCTCAAGTTGCGTACAACTCAAGCTATTGTATTATTCAAATGGTAACGTACTGTAGAATCTTGGGGTGTTACATTAAATATCCATATAACTAAACTAATATTTTTGTTAACTTGTGAATAAACCATAATAAATAAATATTATATTCACGTAATTAAATATTTGATTACTTGGTGAATAAATATTCCTTAAATATTCAACTCACATATATATTCTCTTGAATAACTGGTAACTAAATATACTTAGTGTGTGACCCTCTAGGCCCCTTTCTCAATGACATTAGGCTACACTACTTAAAGTTGAAGGTTATCATCTAACAATATGCTAATACTACCATATATAAAGAAGTTAATTTCATAAAGATATACAACCTCCTATTACATTTTTTAATATAATATCTTTATCTTGATATCTATATTCATGAAGGTTTCATTTCAGTGTCATCAACTTATGTGATCGATATCTCTTTATTTAAGTTTCTAGAAGTAAACTTTCCAATAGATTACTATGACCATGAACTTAATTAGTTTGTTCCATTCCCATAAAAGGGATCGAGATATCAACTTCCACTAATCTGAGAAGGGAAAAATTATTTCTCACATTATTCATTAATACAGTATTACTTGTGACAAGACCAATGTATCCTACTCTACCACGAGCATATGTTGTCATAGTTTTCATCAATACATCAAATTACACGACTCATAATATGAATTAATGACAATCTTACAATTTAAGGATAAATACACATGTACACAAAGAGGAACATTCAATAACATATATAAATGTAGATTTCCCACCGGTGGGTCAGGTTATTATAATATCCTACTCTAGAAATTACCAAGGGTGTACCCTGTAAGGAAGTGTCTCAAAGTCCTATAAGTCTCCACCTATGATAGAATACATAATTATTTTCCTTACAAATGATTTTTATGGCTATAAAACATATATTTAGTAATATTATCAAGGCACTTCTAGGTTATCATCATAGCGGGGAACTACTATAACCTTTGAATGTGATAGTTACCTTTAAGACATTATCACATACTATGTCTTGAAGAATAATAATAATGATGTGATAATTTTTTTATTAAAATTTAAAATAATTAATATAGGTAATAATAAAGTATATAGAAGTTAGTTCTAGGGCACAAAATCCAACAGACTCCCACTTACACTAGAGTCAACTACTAACAACCTTCAGTCTGCTAGCTCTCACATGATACTCATGCTTATGATGAAATAATTCTTTAGTCAAGGGTACCACCATGTTTTCTTCCATGGAAGCTCTTATCACCATTCATTCACCCCACTAAAAAAATCCCTCAAGTGGTGATACTTTTTAAGTACTGTGCTTTGTCCTTTGATGTGACCTTAACTCCTTTATGATATCTACCACTAAAATATTATCATAATAAAATATGACAAAGTCTTTACTACTAGGCACTACATTGAGGTCTTGGAAGAAGTTTTGAATCCAAACTACTTCTTTAGCTTCATCATAATCCACAATATACTAATATTACTCTATAGAATCAGTGATGATTGGTTTCTTTGATCTCTTTATGCTCATAGATCCTTCGTTGAGACTGAAGACATATCATAATTGTTACTTTAGATCATTTTGATATGTTTTGAAACTAGAATCGACATATCCTCTGATAACCAGATCCCTATCTCCTCCATAAACTTGGAACATATCCTTAGTTAACCTTAGATACTTAAGGATATAATTAATAATAGACCAATGCTGTTCTCCTAAACCATCTTGATATCTACCTACCATGCTCAAGATGCATGGAATATCAATTCTATTACATAACGTGACATACATGATAGATCCTATTATAGTAGAATATGAGATATTACTTACTCACACACACACACTCTCTACTATTGTGTTCAAGGACACATTTTCTTAGAGGGATGTATGTCATGTGACACTGGAAGCAATCCTCTCTTAGATTATTCCATACCAAATCTCTTTAGTATTTGGTCAATGTATGTATCTTGACTTGGTCCAAGAATCCTTTTGGATCTATCATGAATGATCTTGATTCCAAGGATATATGCTACTTCACCTAATTCTTTTATAGATAAACACTTGTTTAACCAATACTTAATTGATTTTAAGACTGTTATGTCATTTCTAATAAGTAATTTGTCATCAATATATGCTACTCAGAATAAGACCGAACTCCCACTAAACCGATTGTAAAAACAAGGATTAAATTAATTCTCTATGAAACCAAAATCTTTTATGGCTTCATCGAATCAAATGTTCAATATCCTAGATACTAGCTTCAATCCATAAATGGATCTCTAAAACTTTCACATCTTATTATCATTTATTAGTGTCACAAACCCTTCAGGCCATGACATATAAATATCTTCCTAAAGTTTCCAATTAAATAAAGATATTTTGACATCCATTTTCCAAATATCATAGTCATGGAAAGCTGTTATGGAAAGTAGAATTCTGATGGATTTAAATATGTATATTCGAGAAATGGTTTTATCATAGTATATGAATTGAGATATTTAAACCCTTTAACAATTAGACATGCTTTATAGGTATTTACTTTACCTTCCATATATAGTCTTCTCTTGAATACTCATTTGAACCCAATAGGATTTATATAAACTAGCAGATCGAACAGAACCCATACTTGGTTATGATACATGGAATCTATTTCAGAATTCATGGTTTTTTACCATCTTACAACTTTTAATCTCTCTAATTTCTCCTTATGGGAAAGAAAATCATTATTGTCAACAAATAATGAGTCACCATCCTCAGTGAATAGAAAACCACATCTTTTTGGTTCTGTAACCTCTCTGGAGCTCCTATGCAGTATTTGTGTTTTAGGAACAAGATATTCCATAAGGACCTATAAAATGTTTTTCTGTATTGAATATTTTGTATCTTGAGCATCAACTTCATCAAAGTTAATCTCACTCCCACTATCCTTCTTGTGTATGTGCTCGCTCTCAAGGAAAATGGTTTGTCTTATGACAGTCACCTTTTGTTTTTAAGGGTTGTATAGATAACATCCCATTATTTTCTTAGAATACCCTATAAAGATACACTTTTAGTCCTAGGGTGCTACTTTTTTTCCTGATATGTCCTTAAAAAACTCTTTTCAACCCCATGCATGAATATTCGACAACAAAAAATTTATTTCCATACTTTAATTCATATAGTATTCCATTTTCCATTTTAGTTGGAACTTGGTTAAAAATGTGTTTTTCAACATTTAATTCATATCCCCAAAAGGATAATGGAAGATCTATATGAATCATTATCAAGCACACCATGTCAAGTAATGTACAACTCCTCCTTTCACTTATACCATTCCACTATGGTGTATATAGAGAAGGGAGTTGTAATAGAATCACATACCCCTATATAAAGTCAATAAAATCTTAGTTAAGATAGTTACCACCTTGATTATATTGAATATTTTTTATCTTATTACTAATTTTATTCTCTACTTTACACTTGAACTCTTTGAATTTATCAAAGGATTTAGACTTGTACCTTATCAATTAGACACAACAATATCTACTTAAGTCATTAGTAAAAGTTATGAAGTAAAAATACCTACCTATAACTTCTACTAGAAAAGTTACAAACACATCAATGTATACTAATTCTAGAAGCTCTATGGTCCTTTCACCCTATCCACCAAAAATGGATTGGTCATTTTTCTTTGTAAAAAAGCATGACATCAGCCAAGTGGTTTTAGCTCAAAAAAGTCTACATAAACATCTTGATAAAGATTTTTCAAGCACTTCTTATTTACATTACCAATATATTTATGCTACAATTGTACATGAAATGATTCATGTGAACTTGATTCATTATCAATTTACAATACTTTGTTTTTGAAATTTAATGCATAAAAACCACTATCTAAATACTCTATACCATAACATATGTTGTCCTTAGAAAAGAAAAATATATTTTTTTAATTGAAAATAAAACCATATTTATCTAGGTAGGATATATAAATTATGTTCTTGGTAATAGTTGATACATAATAAGAGCATTTTAAAACCAAGACCATCCTAATTAGTAATATAAGATGGTAGGCTCCAATGGTTAGAGCAATCATTCTTTCTCCACTGGCAGCACGTAAATCCTCCTATTCACATGAAATATTTCAAAATCTACTTGGTTCATGTATATAAATACATATGTGTGCACCAAAATCTATATATAATTCCCAATGTGTAGATATATAAATATTGTACTTGACAAAGAATGAACCTAAATCTTCCCTTTTCTTCTTTAACTGGGTGTAATTATTCTTCCAGTGAACCAACTTACCATATGAAAAACACAATGCATCTTTTTTCCTTTGTCTGTATTTGGATCTTCCTTATCTTAGAAGGATAGTGATTGGGATACTTATACTTGGAATGACTCTTGGGCCCCATTTCCTTGTTTTTCCTTTTCTTATTCACCATAAGCACTGTAGCCTTTTCACACCCCAAGTCCTTGTCAACTTGGAGAATTAAAGTAATTAGTTCCAAGAGAGACTTCTCACTATTAATCATAATATAATTGAAAATGAAACTAGATAATCCTTTAGTTAGTGAGAATATAATGAGATATATGTGTATCCCATTAAGAATATTAATATCTAAGATATCTAAGAACTCTATGTAGCAAATCATCTTAAATACATGAGGCCCAATTAGCATCGACACTCCAAGCTTGCACATGAACAATACATTGGAGATATCAGTTCTCTCCTATCTCTATTTCTATTGATTAAGATCATGAAGGTGAGATATGATTCCATATGCATCCATATCCTTATGTTTCTTTATAAGATCATTTTAAATGGATGATAACACAAAACATTGGAAATATGTGGCATTATCCAAATATTTCATATAGAGAGAAAATTCTTCCTCATTAGCCTCTTTATATTTCAATTTATGAATAGATTTTTCTAGAATATATAATTTCCATTCATGACATATTATAACATGAAAGCACCTTTTCCAATCCTATAAATTAGATCCAGTGAGAAGGTTATCCTTCTCTTGTACAAATCATAGTGATATAGCCGAAGTCACGTTTCTTTATATTTCTATAACAAATAAGAGTATGATTTTAGTACTTTATTTGGATTGTTAATTAGATAATAAATATTAAATTTATTAATCTCTCACTATTTTATCGAATCCCAATAGACATCACCATTTGTTTTGGAATATCTCATCACATGGAAATTCTAGTGGCAAGAATCTATATGTCCCTTCTTATAAACTAGACGGAGGTCTAAACAGATATTAGAAGGTATTTAGGTAGGAATAAATTTCCAAATTTATTAACTCTAAGCTCTTTGATTCGATGAGTGGAATCCCCTATCATGAAATCCTAGATTAGGATTTCTTTAACACTTTTCCTACTAGTTGCATTAAGTCTTGTGTAGATGATCAACCCTTAATGAAAACCTGGTTAAGCCAACCCAAAACCCAATAAAAAATTTTGTAGACAATTGAAATCACCCCAAATGAGGCTATTCAAGCAATTTAAATTATGGTTTGATTTCTACCCATGCAGTTGATTGCTATACCAACTTAATGTTTTTGATTAGAGGGATTTTTATATTTATACGTAAACTTCCCATTTTATCTTATTATATGGTTGTTAATATTAAATCAGTTTTACTTAAGTGATTAACCATGTCAAGATAAACTTTACACATATTTTAATTTAATTTTAATTCCATATTGAATGGTTGTTAATTTATTTATTTAATTATTAAGCATCCTTAAATAATTAACCATGAAATTGACATAAATAAAATAAAGTGGAATAACCATGAGCTTTTCTAATGGTCAGTTTATCTAGAGAATGTTAAACCAAACCTTGAATCTAGGTAATAAACTCATGGAAATATGCCTAGTTTGAGTTGCAACATTACACCCATGATCCTATGTACCTCTTAGATTAGTTTTACCTCATCTTCGAACTTGAATCACATTCCCTCGCCTAGGAGCTCTAACCATTACGTACGTTTTTACTCACACACAGGTGAGGGGAACGAAATGATTGATTGAGGATTACATAAATGAAACTATGAGTACAAAAAACCCTTACATAATGAGAGGAGGGGAATAACATTCATTCTATTATTTAATTTAATAAATTATTACAAAAACCATGCACCAATAAAAAACTAAATAAACTAATCAAATACACAGGCTGGTATAAGATAATGGTTAACCACATACATGAAAAAAATATAAAAATGTAAACTAGTTAGCATTCATTTCAATTTGTTCTTTATTATTAATATTAACATGATTTAATTAATTAATTAATTAATTAATCCCTTAATCTTAATACCCATTTTAAGAGTCTTGGAGACACCCATCACCTGATGCATCAAGGAAAATAAGTAGCTTGAAATTTTTTATAGATAATTACATGGAATTAATTGAGTATTTGTTAACTTTAAAAACCTTGTTATATACTCAACATACCATTTGGATACAATTAAATTTGGTTTTAATGGTGTAATTAATTATTATTTATATAATTTAATTCGATTTATTACTGGGTGACTGCATGAAATGTACTAACGAGCTATACGTCGTGTTTTTCTCTCACCATGTATCTGGGATAGACGTTTAGAGACTTGACATGTATCTTAGATAAGATACATGATGTGTAATAATGATCTATACATCATGTGTTTCTTTTTTTCTGTGTGTTTACAAAACTCACCCACTGACTCGACGTGTCTCCTAAATGTATAGATTAATGAGTCACATGACATGTATGCTAGATATATTCCATGTATCCCATTAATGATATATCCTATCAGTGTCCCATGTAAAGTGATGCATATTTGAGCATATAGTTAGCATGTATTTCACCGCTAAACCGTGTGGACAACATGATGTGTACACTAGCTACACACCGTGTGGTTTGACAAAACATATGTTAGGATGGCCCGATCAATATGTGGTATATTTAATGTAAAACCATGTGTTATTTACTACATGGCATTCCATGTATCATGTGACACATCCAGGTGTAGTGAACTTCAGTACACAACATTCGGTCACACACTATGTATCCATGTCCACTAGCCAAAAACCTTAACACCTCCCAATGGCATCTTTAATCATTCTTCATATTTTCTTAATTTTTTTTAGATTTTATAAAAATTGAATGAAACATATTAATATATAAAAAATATGTCAATTAAAATTCATATTAAGGAATGAATAAAATATAAGTGAAAAACTAACAATAATTTCATATAATCTATTAACACATAATAAATAATTATACATTATTATATGATTGTTTTGATAGCACTTGAAGGTTCTCGACATAGTGGAAGCTCCTATTAGGCAATTCAAACTTAGTTTTTTTTCATAATATTAGAATAATATGAGATGTACATCATGAATAACATTATGACCAATATAATTAAATCATATATTCATTGATAAAAATGTTGGAACCAAGAAGATATGATATTTTCACATATAATTTATAATTAATTTATTTAAAAAATAATTACCTTTCATTAAAATTTTATATTCATTATTGATGATGGGATGAAGATGTATTGTCATACCATCATATTGTCAGAGGAATCAAGAGTAGATTCACTCTAGTGGTGATTCACATGTTTTCCACAAACCTCTGATCATTGTCGTAAAATCCTCCAGGTGTAAACACATATGATTCTAACACTTGTGGCGATTTATGTTGACCAAAATACAATCTTTTATGGTGAGAAGGAATCATTTTGGTGGCGAAGGATAATTTCTATGCATTCTAGAGAGTGTTTTGGAGGAAGTTCTCTCTTAGGCTTGAGATAATCCTCTCTAGAACTCGTTGTGCACAATGATAAAAAATGGATATAGTTTCAGAAAATGTCATAACCAGGTTTAAATAGAGTTAGAGTTATAAAATAATAATTGCACAAGAGCCCTCATTATTTTCTTAATCTTTGGTGAACCCCATGTATAAATAATAATAGAATTATTATTATTTACTTGATGTTTACAAAACTCATGGATAAAATAAATATTATTTCCTCAAATACAGAATTTAATATTTATTCAAATAATATTTAATATGAAATTTCTCATTGGACCATTAAACTTGGTCCACCAATCCGCCATAATATTTATCAGACCTCGAATAATAATTATTTATTTAATTTAATAAACATAACCTCATTATTCTCCAATAAGTAAATAAATATTATATTCATTGAATTAGTGAATAAATATTTATTAAAAATATTCATTTAACTAAATAAATATTTTGTTATCTTGTGAATGTACCATAATAAATAAATATTATATTCACATAATTAAAAATTTAATTACCTAAGGAATGAATATTTAGTAAATATTAAAATAACACATATATTATCTCGAATAACTAGTGACTAAATATTCGAGATCAAACTAACATAAATAATTATTAAACCATGCATGAGAATAATATTTATTCAACATGTTAAATTCACATAGAATCTAACTGAGATTCCAAATACACTTAATGTGTGACCCTCTAGGCCCCTTAGTGGCATTAGGATACACCACCTGAAGTTCAAGGTTAACATTTAACAACACACGGATTCTCCCATAGAGAAAGAAGTTAATGTCCCAATGACACACAAACACCTATGAAGTACACCATGTAATTTAATACCTTTATCTTAATATCTCTAATCAAGTAGGTTTCATGTTAGCGTCATCAACCTATGTGATTGATATCTATTTCTTTGACTTTTTGGAAATGAACTTTCCAACAAAACATCATATACGTGGACTTAATTAGGTAGTTTCATTCTCATTAAAGGTCCTGAGATAACAACTTTCACTAAACTAGGAAGGTAAAAATCCTTTCTCTCATTATTTATTAATTTAATACTACTCATGATGCACCCAACATATCCGACCTCACCACGAGCGTATGACATAAAAATTTTCATCAATGCATCAAATTTCTAGACACATAATACATATTAATTATAATCTTAAATTTTATGTATCAATAGACACATCCACAAATAGGAAAATCCAACGACACATATAAATGTGTATTTCCAACTGATGGGTCTAGTTATCATAATCTCTTGCTCTAGAAATTACTAACGATGTACACCATGAGGAAGTGTCTCAAAGACCTATGAGTCTTCACCCCTAATAGACTACATCATTTTTATACTGTTGAATGATATCATCCGGATATAAAAAATATATTTAAGAATATTGTCATGACACTTCCAGGTTCTCATCGCAGTGGGGAACTACTATGAACTTTCAGTGTGATAGTTACCCTTAAGACATTATCACATACTATGGAACCAAAAAGAATAATCATGATGTGATAATAAATTTATTATTATTCCAAAAAATTAATGAAAAAAATCATAAAGTATGTAGAATTTGGTTCTAGGAAACCAACACTGACATATTATCACAACCTTTAGAAGGCTGAAATGAACTTATGAAGCTACTCCTTCTGGTAAGTTGAATATGATGCCTTGAAAAATATTCACATTACCAATAATATCCCACTTTAATATTGATTCAATTATTCCCTCTAAATCCTTTAACACTTAGGTAAAACTCATCCTTCACACCTCCACACATGTAGTGTTATCCATTCTCTTATATTCACCTGAGTCCCACTGAAGCACATTTTTTCCTTAGACTTTCATAGACTAAAACCTTTATGAACATTTTAGCAAGATTTTACTTCCCTTATATCTTCTATATCTCTAAAAATTTATCCTCTAGTAGATTCTAAAGGAAATTAAATTTTAAGTCAATGTGTTTTGTTCCTGTGTGAAATACTGAATTTCGAGCAAGGTGATTTGTAGTTTGACTATTTTAGAATAAGACTCTTACTTTTAGTGTATTTACAAGATTTATTAGCCTATGTATTAACCGTACTAATTACTTTATATATTCTATAGGTTTTACATATTTTTCATTGGTTATAAATAATGTAATCATAGGTTGAAACCAAGACATCCAACTGACAACTATTCTGCCAAATGTAAACACAAATCCCATCATGCTCTTATATGTATCCAAATCCCAAAAAAATCCCCATATATGAATCCTTTTAAAGGATACTCATCACCAAAGTAGAACACCATATCTTTCAATCCCTTCAAGTATTATATGATCTATTTCATAGCTTTTCAACGTCCCCTTCCGGGGTTTGACATAAATTGACTTATTATTCCCACTACAAGGGCAATATCTAACTGTGAACATATCATTTCATACATCAAACTTCCAAAAACTGATGCATATACAAATTTCTCCATGTATGGGGATTTATATTCCAATTATGGTGCCTATGATATGGATAAATTTAAGTGTTCGACAAGGGGGTTTGAGAAAAATTTACATCCAGTCAGACCAAATTTCTCAATGATCTTCCAGATATGCTCTTTCCAAGATAACAAAAGAGTACTAGATTTTCAATTCCTATCTATCCTCATCCTTAATATTTTCTTAGTATGGCCAATATCCTTTATTTTTAATATTTTAAACAACTTACTCTTTATCCCTTAGATTTGTGAACTCTCCAAACCCACTAGAAACATGTCATTCCCATAGAGTAAAAGTATGATGTAAGTCCCATCATCCCACTACTTCAAATAAAAAAATGTTTATATTTATAAAATTTGAAAACTTTTTCATTCATGAAAGTATCAAACTTCCAATCCCACTAAAAAGGTGTATTTTTCAATACAAATAGGCTTTAATTTAATTTACAAATAATACCCTCCTTATAATGGTCTTTAAATCCACTGGGTTGCTTCATGTAGATATAATTCTCTAAATCAAAATGAATAAATGTAGTATTAACATACATCTACTCTAAGAGTAGATCATTAGAAGCAACAATGCTCAACAATATCCTGATGATAGTATACTATACTATCGATGAGAGTTTTTCTAAGAAATAAATTACTTACTTATATTGGAATACTTTCACCACCAATCATTCCTTATATATTTTACTTCTGTTATCTTATTACTTTAAAGAGAAAACCCATTTGTTTTATAGTGATCAATTTCCTTCCATTACTTCATCTATTTCCCAAGTTTCATTGAACTTTAATGAGTTTATTTATTCTTCCATGAATGACTCCCACTATTTTGATTCACTGAGCGTAACTTCAACTGTGAGGAATTCAAATTACCTAGAATCTATTAGAAGCAATAAATTCACATCAACCCCATACCTCTAGACTTGTTTTCTGACACTAGAAGATATTCTAACCCTTCTTGAAATTCTGATCTTTCGGATGTTGTAATTTCTAGTGACCTGATTGTTAACTTCTCAACTTATATTGATTTCCCTTGAGCTTTATCCTACCTTGATTATTCTGGCATGTCTTCCATTGGTTGAATTTCTAATTCTTATATGCTGATATCTAGAGTCACTGAATCTTGTACTCTTCTAGTGATTTCATCTCGATCAACTAGTACTTTAATAATTTTATTCTTTCCCTCAAATTCTAATTCATCCAAGTTCCAATCCTTCTATAGGATCTTCTCATTGAAGGGAATATTTTTACTTCTAATGGAAGTGTACTTGTCATCATCCCATAATCTGAAACCAAAATATTCATTCATATAGTTGAAAAAAAATAGTATTTTGACTTAGCCTCTATTTTTTCTATATCCTTTACATTAACAAGGATGTAGGATAAAATTATTAATATTTTTAGGTTTCCAATTTACAGTGACTTACTGGACCATAAAACGTTTGATATACTTTGTCCCATAACATTTGAAAAACTTCTATCATCCAAGTATGTTGTTTTTTTGATTGATTTTTCCCAAATAGTACTGGGTATTCTGGATTGTATACACATGTATCTTTCCTTATCAATCAAATTATGATTAATTCTCTCACGCACACAATTTTTCTATGGTTTCCTGAGTACTATACTCTCAAGCCTGATCCCCTTCTTCAGATAGAATTTTTGGAAGTTAATTCTATTGTACTCACCACTATTTTTTGACCCAAGGCATTTCAATTTCCATGCAATCTCTATTTCAACCATAGATTTCCATTATACAAAATCACTAAAAAAATCACACTTATGCTTATGGAAATACAACCATACCTTCCTTATTGCACTTCTAATGAATGTGATGAATTAAATTGATCCTATATGAGATCGGACTATGGATTCATCCAAGTGAAATATCTCTAGATTTTGGGCTTTGGGATTATGACCATTCAAGTTTAATGAATTTTTTTTCTCTTTACTAGTACAAATCTCCTAAATTTTTTGATAGTTGTGTGATTGAGATTAAGAATTTCTTTCCCAGCTAGAACCTTCATGTTCTTCTCACTAAGGTGACTGAGTCTATATTTCCAAACGTCTAGATCTTTCAAGGTTGTACTTATAGTCATTGCACTTCCATCTAAACTTCTAGTTAGATAAATTTTTTCATCCTTTACTCATTATTCTATAACCATTGACCCTTGAGTTACATTTTGATTATATAGAAACATCAGGAGTATCAATGATGAATGATTCTAGAAATGATAGAGAAAAGGTAAAAAAACAAAATAACTTGAAAAAGATCACATACACATGGATTTATGTGGTTTGTGAATGATACCTATGTCCACGGAGAGGCAAAATTTTCATTGCATATCAGGAGAACAATTATAAGGATATTTATTCGAGTACAAGAAACCCTAGATCGAATGATATCATAAATCAACATGATGGATAGTAACTTATATTTCAACAGTAACCACATAGTAAGTCCACTATTCTAGAGTAGCGGAGACAACAAAGTCCAATGAGATACAATTCTCTATCAGTGTCAGCAATTAACCATGCTATAATGACTATAACAAATCCAAACTACTACAATACCCTGTCACATGCAAATATAGTAAGTCCACACTTTCTACAATTCCCTATCAGTTTCACTAATCAACTCTACTACAGTGGTTAGTATTTCTGCAATAACTTTGAAATTTGGGTCGGGGGCCTCTAGAACTCAGGCCCCTATTTAGGGGCGCACTAACCCCTATAACCCCTAATTACCTCACTGTGAAGGTTGAACCATGAGAGTTATGGCCTGGTGTATAGTATGAGTCACTATAAATTGGCCCAACTTCATCCAAAGTATCAGGATACACCAATCCAACACTTGAATCCATTGTAAATGGTCATTTTATAGCCTAAAATACCCAACTATCCCCATAGATATAAGATTCATATAGAGACCTGGATTGCGCCTCACTTCCTTTAGTCATAGGAAGCACTCATTCTTCATCTAAAGATTTACATCATATTTTACGACCACTTACAAAGATTTTGTTTTATCTAGATGAATTTTCCCAAAGTTTCTAGATACATAATTGATCATGCAACTATGATCCACTGTTGAGTGAAAGGATGTGCTGAAGTAAACCACCCATGACTCCACTGGGACACTACTTCTGAGTAGTAGGTCACTACCATCTTACATTATGTTAATTTATTCTGAACTTCTAGAATCTATTATTTTGGTAACTTATTTTCAACTTCTTTAATTCCTCTTGAGGTGTCCCTATTTCCCACAATGCCAATATGTAAGACCAAGAACAATTAACTTTATTTGAACTTTCTCCCTAGACTTATCTTCCAGTCTTTGATGATTATTTAACTGTGGTGAGAATCTCCTTACATTAGCATTTAGTGATTTTTTTGTAAGGTACTTAGAGATATCTTCTTTGAAGTTCCTCATTGAGGATCAAGTACCAGAAGTATTCAAACACCCTATTAGCCTTTCCATAGGAATTTATTACAAAATAGCCATATAATCCCAAGATTCTAGTAAAGATGATAGTATCCAGATTTACCAAAAATCATACGTGAAAGTAACTTTCACTTCTTCAAGATGACTTCTGATCATGTTGAAATCATTCACATGATCTACCAATAACTATCCTTTTGATGACCTCATGCTAAACATACTTAAAATTTAAAACACCTTATTTAACACCATTGGGTTTTCAAACATTTATTATAAGGCCTCTATTATTTTTGTTGCAGTCTTCTTCTCCAAGATGTTAAAGGACACATTTCATGCCAACAACATTCTCACTAATCTGAGTGTCGTTATTTATAAATTTTATCATTAAAATTTCTTCATCTTTTTAGGTTTCTCTCTACCCAATAGAAGTTTAAGATCCATTAATATAGGATTATATTCTATCTTCATAATCTATAATCAAAAATTGGTTCCATCAAACTAACTGATTTAAACCTTTACTTATTTTATTCCCATATCTCATGATATAAATATACCCAACTAAAATCAACATGACTCAGGTAATTGAGAAATTATACCTGAGTTTTTTAGTGTTACTAACCAATGATTTGATACCACTTATTGGGAAGTGAAACCTCTATTCAATCAATGGATGATATAACTTATGTTCTCTGGAAGGTTTCACCTACCAATGGTTCTGCACTATATAATTAACCACTAGAACTTTCTCAAGTCATAGAGAACCAGAACTAGGAATTAAACCACACCCTAATCACCACTATTAATACACACCTCTCATAGCTTCCATAAAACTCATAATCAATCATTAAAAGTGACAAAATGAAAAGATAAAAATGGACACAAAAAGATTTACATGTTTTGAAATTTCATCCTATGTCAATGGGAGAACACTTCCAAAATTTATATTACCATAAGTAAAAATTTTTATAAAAAAATATAGATAATAATCCAATGTTACAATTTTCACTTGTTATATAGTACACATCAACAACTGGTCCCACCTTATATTTATAGAGGTCACCAATTGGTCAAACATATTACACCAACATCTACCATTTATAGTCAGAAATCCATTGACCTCACCGTTATTTAGTAGATTCCACCACCTAAATCATTATAACTAATGGACTATTCATAACCAATATTTAGTGAACATGAACTAGCTTTTCTAGAACCCATTGGGAGTTTACCAACTTTTGAGAACCACACTTGCATGATGAAGATGCTATTGTTGCTTCCTTCATAAATTTGAAATAAACTTTCAGAGTTACTAATTCTAGTGAGTTGAATATGGTTCCTTAAATAATATTCATATTCCCAATAATCAGGACATAGGAAGTGGCCCCTATAGTGACCGGGTGTGGGAATTCAAAAGTAGGAGTATCTGAATCATGCGCCTGGGGTAGCCAAATTTTAGAGGATGAAGTGATATAGCCAAAATAAATTTCAACCACCATACCTGCATGACGAAGACACTATTTTTGATACCTTCATAAGGATAATATGAACTTTCAGAGTAACTAATTCTAGTAATTTGAATCTGGTTCCTTAAAAAAGATTCACATTCTCAATAAGCAAGACATAGGAAATAGTCCCTATAGTGACCAGGCGTGGGAATGTAAAAGGAGGACTATACAAATGCATGCACCTAGGGGTAGCCACATTTTAGAGGATGAAAAGATATATCCAAAAGGAAATTTTTGAATGTAGTATATGGTTCTAGAGGAAGGTGATGATGTGAAAAATTTATAACATATGTATATTTTTTTCAGGGGTTAGGTAAGGGTTTTCCTTACGATTTTGAAGAAAGGAAAATTCTTAAGGGTTTTCAGAATGTTACATAAAGTTAATGTGATATCTTCACCAGAATATGGTGGTTATGGTTGGAATTACTATAGTAAATAAGAAATTCTTGAGTTCAATGATGGACCCCCCTCAAATTCCATAAGATAAGTGGGACTAGTTGATCAATTGGGCCTCATTGTAATTGGTAGAGTGATTATACGTGTGCAACATGTGTCAATGCTAAACTAGAGAATCAAAGATTTGGAGGACTTGGTACTGAAAGTGGGAGGTCACAATTCAGAAGGATGGTAGACTGGAAATATTTAATTAAAATATAGATCTACCAAATGAATCATATCCTAGAACTCATGGATCATCATAGTGACAACACTTGCGGTGAGAGTTTATTGTTGGAGGTATTGGATGGAAAAATTCCATTTTTCTGAGTAGGGTTTTGAAATATGGTTCCATTTAAAATAAAAATTTATTCCTTGAATTAAAGTGAATCTATTCTACCATGTATTTAGGACTAAATTCTAAACCATGTTATCCTATTGTGTGCTTATTCTTTTTTGTTTATTGCATGCATGCTTCTTGTTTGTTCATTATCATTTTAGAAGATCTTATAAATAGAATTCAATGGAACACGAATTAAAGGATATGGATTAGTGTGGTGGTTGGGCTGAAAGGCCTTCCCAGTTCTAGATTCTAAGTCTATGGGGAGTGTCGTAGTGATCAGAACATCCAGATGGCCTTGTTCCGTATTTGAGGTCCAAAAAATAACTTATGATAGTAGGAAGTGGGTTTTTCCAATTTTCATATTCTGATGGTTTAACTTTAGGATGTGTAATGAAAGTTTTTTTCTCCCAAACATTGTTATTAAATCTTAGTTTTAGTGAATTAGGTGAGTATTTTATCAAGACATGAAAACATAGCTTGGTTGGAAGACCGTAGGTCTCTCTTGGTCGAGTGGATTACTAAGTTTCGAAATAATGTATACTGATAAGATAACAATGATACCCGGGTGTTCTAGGTTTTCTCAAAGTCTTCCATGGAATATGGGTTTTTTGGTGTTTTTTTGTTGAGGTGATATTTGAAACTTGTTTGGAAGATTGTTTAAGACTTTAGGAAGATAATCTCGATTCCTCATGCTTTCTAATTTCAGTGGGAGATTATTATTCTGAAGGATAGTGCTTTAATGGGTAAGGTCCAAATTGATATTTCAATTGTGGAAGATGTGTAATTTGAATTATATTATTATTATACTCTTAGATAGTTCATAAGTTCTATTGAATAGTGAGATAACTGAAAGAGTGGTGTTTAATATAATTGAAGGCTGCAACATCAAATACATGGATGTTCCTGAAGGTGTAGCCTAGGATGACACATGACTCAGAAGAAGGTGACTAATATTCAAGTCAGTGGTATTTCATCTAGTCCTCTAGTTTCTATATCTGGAATCAAAAATGGAAAGGTATATTTTAGTAGGAATGCTGGGATCAGAAGGTTGGTTTTCAAAGGTGAATGTTTTGAAAGTTCTGCAAATCCCACAGTTGATAGGTTCTACTAAGTGTTCACCAGTCCACTTGAGTTACTCTAATTGATTTTGTGGTTCTCATCATTCAAAATTTATGAATGGAAGTAGGGAATTCAATTATTGAGGATTTATTTGGATGTGCACTCAATATTATTTAAAAAATAGCGGTTATATTCAGAAGAGTAATCAAAGTAAAGAAGTGAGACATGATCCCAGTTCAAATTTTGAGGTGACTCCAATGATCAAATGGAGAAATGGGTTTATATAAAAGTGTTTTCAGATATGGGATTCATAGTTAGGTAAAAGTTTGAAATCCATTTATTTGATTCTAGATAAAAACTTTTAGAAGGATAATTTCATGATTAGGTATAATTTTAGGAATATGGTGGATGTGTAATGGGTTCCTCAATCACATAATGTGAGAAGTTAGGGTGAAAAACTATGTTGGTGAAAGAATCACTGGAACATGGACACATGGAGTATGAAACTTGAGAGGAGTGTGGTATTTGGAAGATAAAAATGTTATCTTGTTATAGGATTAGGGACACTAGTGAATTTGAAGCTTTCTAGGTTTTGATTATTCTCACATGGGGCCACTATACTTTATAGAATTTTAAATGAAGCGGAATATAAATGTGGGTGTTATTTTCATAAAGAAAAAAGTCCAAGGGGATGTTGCAAAATCTTCAATATTCATGATGGAATAAAGGGGAACATATGATGTTATGGTGGATGAGAGTTATCGAAAGAAGTGGATGTTTTGGAAGATATACTAGTGGTGTTTGACTACAATTTGAGGAGACAGAACCTGGAACATTGGAAGGTGTTATGTAGTAGATATTCAAACTTTGAATGAGAAGACCAGAATCATGTGAAGGATCCATGGATATTTTTTTTCATTAATATTCTACCTAATGGCGTTTTTAAGTGGTGGGTTGCAAAAATAGTGGTACATGATGTTTGGGTAGAGTTTTAATATGTATTGTATTATGATGAAAGCTTGTTCGATTTCCATTTGGGGAAGTATCATCCAAAGGTATTCCAAGTCCAAAAGTTAGATGTTTTTTGTTTATCATCTTAAAATTATTTGGGAAAGTTCACCATGACCATGTTAATAATAGAAGAGGGACAAACCCAAGTCTTAGACATGATTGTTTTCAAAAGAGTGTAAATGAAGACTTTGGTGTTTTTTACACCTTGAAAATGACTTTTAGAAGGCCTTTAGTGTTCTAGAAAGTCCTCTATGGTGCAGGAATATCCTTGAAGGATAAAAAATAGGTTATAATGTACTGGGAGAAAAGGTCTGCATATGTCATGGTTGTACTGATTAATATTTTTAGTGGGAGTTAATCAATCCATTTATAATTGTTTTTTTTGTAAGTTAAGGGTTTTATATAAAGGTCAATTTATATTGGTATTATTAGAGTATGATGTACCATATATTCTCATATTGAAAAATCTTAGATTAAAAGTTTCATAAGAGTAAGTTTCTAGAATGAGCAGGGCCATAGATGCAGTACATGATGCATCTTATTGAAACTTCAAAAAAAAAACGGACTTAGGCCAGTTCACTTTAGAGAAATTACATAGAGGCATTCAAAAGGTTTCTTGTAAATGGAATGGGGATCATGATCTAAATGATTGATGTGTAATTTTTCTCAGTGGGAATTGGATGATTGGTATCATAGTTTCAAACCCTACAAGCACTACAAATATGGATGAATGAATGATTCTATTTTAGAATTTGATCAGTGGGACTTTGGTGAAATAATTGAAAATAGTATTTGAGTGAGAGATTATTGAGATTAAATTGTTAAAAAATTTCAGTTATGTGTTAAAATTTATGGAAGTTAAGTTTTTGGAAAATGCATTTGGTAAATTGGATCGAGACATGATCACCTTCACCATGAAAATCTTGATTCGGGTCAATGGAAGTAGGAAATCATAAGAAAGCCAGTGGAATTAGTCTAGCAAAAGAATCCACTATGGTGATCAAGTATGGGAATATGGAAGGATGACTATACAAACTCAATAACCCGGGGGTAGCCACATTTTTAAGGATGAATTTATATAATCAAAATGGATGTTCTTGATGCAACATGTAGTTCTAGAGGAAGGTGATGATTTTTAGAAATTACAACATATGGAAATTTTTTTATAAAGGGGTTATATAATGTTTTTCTTATGTTTTTTTGGTAAAGGAAAATGTATAAGGGTTTTATAATGTTATGTAAGGTTAAAATGCACCTTTCACCAAAATATATTGGGTATGGATGGATTTTCTATGGGAAACTAGAAATTTTTGAGGTCAATGGTGGATCCCCCACAACTGTTGAAAGGAAAGTGGGGCTGTTTGACTAGCTGGGCCTCACTACAATTGGTGAGTCAGTTATATGTGTGTTTTTTGTGTCAATACTAATTTGGATCACTAATGTAGCAGAGGACTTGGTTCTAAAGGCATGAGGTCATAGTCTGGAAATATGGTAAATTAGAAGGAGTGAAGTAGAAGATGGAGTAGCTAGAGGGAACACATCCCACCACTCATGGAGGGATTAAGATTACATAAAAGAATTTATCATTATGGTGATGTAGTGGTGAGAACCTATCATCAGGAGTAGGCCATGGATTTCATGTTGATAATGAAATGGGGTTTTGAAACTGTAAAACCCATTTTTAAGGATCTTCTAGGAAATTTTTGTACTAAAATATTTTCTATTATGGGATAAATTTGTATGCAGGTGCATAAATAATTTCATAGGCTTTGATTTGACTGATCTTGTAGCCAAAATGAACTTATCAATCAAAATTTATGCTTGTTTTAAAATGGGATTCATTTTAACCCCAAAGGAGGAAAATATAGAAAAGTAAATAATTCCTATGAAGCAAATCTCATTCATGAAGAAATCTTAGTAGTTAAAGAGGCATGCCTTGTACATGAAGTAGGCTATCATTCATGAAACATTATTATGGTTCATGGGGATCAGTGATCATGAACCATCATCACATGGTTCCTTTGCTAGCTTTGGTCTTTTGTGACACCAAGGCCATGTTTTCTATAGTGTCTCATGGTGCCTTTATGGATATTATCCATTCCTGATCCAATAATGGTTACCCAACTTGGTTTAATTATACCTTATCCATCACATATTCCCTATGTGATTTATTACTTCCTACATGGTTTCCTAAGACCATAAAATTAAGCCCCTCTCACCTATAAATACCAACACACACTTTTAGAGTAAAGGTCAGAGGGACCAAACTTACATGGATCTATTATTAATGGAAAATTCCTCTACCATATAGAATCCTTTGTGAAGATAAACCAAGAGGCTCCATGATGAATATAGTCTATAATCCTCCTTCATGAAGTGTATTTGTGAGTCCCCTTCATGAAGCCTCTTTTATGAGCCATCCTTAGCGAAACAAGAATAAAATACTATTTCATGAAGTAGAGCCACAAATCCCCTTTGTGATGACCTAGATACGAGAAACCATTAATGTGGAATATCTTTAATATTACTTCATGAAACATAGCCACTATGCTTCTTTATAAATCAAAACAACAAGCCTCCTTTATGGAGTGTGCCTATGATCCTCCTTTACAAAGCATCCCAAAAAATATAGCTCATGAAGGGTTATTTGTGAATGAGCATCCTTAAACCCAATGATTTTAATAAATGATATCCATTCGTGAAGAAATATAATTTTATAAGAAATTTCGGATTCCCAAAGTATATTTTGGAATCATTTTGAGGGTCCATAATGAAATGGATCCTCCCCCACACACCCAATTGGGATTATTGAAGGGTTGTGGTCTTTGGACTTCAGCCCAATCCCTCCACTTCGGCTATTGAACACCATAAAAAATTGAGTCACACTATCATTTTTTTAGACCAAGTAAAATATGATTTGGGTCATGATACCTTTAACCCCTACTATGATTTGAGATACTCCTCTTGGTTTCCTCACATTCCTAGGTCAGGATACTCTTCTTGGTTTCCAGAAATACCTTCATCTAGATCATATGATAGAGTAAACTCATCAAGGAAGACTATTTTGTAAGACTTAATCCATATTTTTTCATTTTCCCCTTTATGAAAAAAGTTTCCTTATTGCATAATATTAAATTGCATGGATCTAGGCCTCCAACTATATGTAAGACCCAACTTTACCTCAAAGGGAAATAAACATGCACAAGGTTCACACGTATCTCTTCTGATTTACAACAACATCAGGGTAGCATAATACATAATCCCCACTCTATATATTATTTTTGACTCTTTTATGACACAATGTCCGTTCCATAAAAAGTAAAAATACACAAATTTGGTCAAACTAGTTTTAACCCCCAAATTTACGTCAAAGGTTAGCACACATGCACAATCCCCATAAGTATCTCTTCTGCTTCCTGGAATCATTAGAGAAGAAAAATTCATAATCCCCACAATGTCTCTTATTGTCTCCCCTTTTATGACACAATTTTTCTTACTGCATGATGTTACATTTCTCTAATACGGGCCTCTTAATAGGTGTAAGACCCAACATTACCTCAAAGGGAATCACACATGCATAAGCCTCACAAGCATCTTTGAAATTTCCCAACAGTATCAGGATAAAACAATTATTAATCCCCACTTAATCTACTATTTAGAGCTCTCATGAAATTCAATTGATATTATATTATCTCTTTTTTCTCACATTTAGCATGAATTATGTGGGATTAAAGGTTTTAGTTGATCATTTTATTATCATGGTTGGGACATGTCTAGTTAAAAGTAGGGAACACCTAGTCTTAGCTGCATGGATCTAAACTACACAATATAGGTTCATACCACACGATGTTAAGCTGGATGGTATAGTCCTATCAGATGTCCTTAAACTATTCAACATGAACTATATGGCCTTTTATTTATGTTAACCAGGATATGTAAGATTTCACTTTGAGGTTCAATCCCAACATCCTCCAACATACCTTCCCCCATGTGATGATAATATGATTCCTTATATGATGAGAAAAATATAATTCCTTGATTCAAGATACTCGTCTTGGTTTCCTCAAATTCACCTTGAGTTGAGATACCCCTCTTATTTTCTTCATATATGGACATCCTACTAGGTGTAAGCCCCAACCTCTCTAATCTTCCTTCCTTATCTAGTTACCAATAGAGAGGAGATTAACATCCATATCTAAGCCTCCTATTAACTATAATATCAAACTCTTTTTAGTTTTATTTACTCATAAAGTTATCAATAGTCAAGGGAGAAGATAATCATATATGGGAATTATACTAGGTGTAACCCCCAACCATACCCTTTAGGCTTAGTTACCAACAAACACAATGAACTAGAATGGTTAGTTCAAGTGTAAGTCTCGTATCAATTCTTTGAGTTGATATACACCTCTTAGTTTCATAAAAATACCTTTTTTAGTTTATCCACCAGAGTCAACTCAAAAGGGAATCCGAAGGTGTAAGCCCCACTCAAACCTCTATTATGTAATCTCATGCAATATGATTGATCTTCTATTATCTCTTGTTTCTGAAACTAAACATGATTCATATAGGCTTAGTGATTTTAGTTGATTATTTTGTTATCATGATTGAGATATAAAAACCTAGTCCTAGTTGTATGACCCTAAATTGCATATCACACGTCCTTATCGCACAATGTCAAACTACATGAACTGGTCTTGAAATATGATCTTAAAATATGAAACCTAAATTATATGGGCTTTAATTATTGTTGACTAATATATGTATGACACCTCTATAAGGTTGAATCCAAATATCCCATAGGTCCTGGATGCATGACCTTAAAAGGCACTTCACCTAGTCATAAACACACGACTTTAAAAGGGACCAATCTGATCCTTTTCACATGACCTTAAAAGGTACAATGTGTGTCATTAAGTGGAAGAAAACTACATGGGTTTTGATTCATTTTATATGGATATATATGAATCCTCTCTAAAAGGCCCAATCCCAACTCAACAACACCTATTGTCTCTTTTCATTAGAACTCAATGCCTCCCTGGATGGTGATAAAGTTTAGAGTGCCTTTCTATATAGCTCCAAATTATAGATTAAGAAAATAATTAGATTAAATAAGAGATAATATAATTCCCACATGTAGTGTATTCTTAAATGAATATTTTTAGTCAATCAATTTTATAAAGGTAATTGGTAGTGTTACCAATACTACTAGAAAGGATTCACAAATATGTTTTAAATCTACAAGAGAGTCCCAAAGTAGAAAATAATCTCCCTCAAAAGTGTTTTTGAACCAAAAATTCTATCCCCTTGACCAAATCACATTCCATGGTGTCATTGTTAAAGTCTTATAAATCAATTTCCTTTAGAAATCAATTCTAGGATGACTCAAAATGGATATGAATGGGAAGTGCGTTGGAGATTATATCAAAAATACTCTCCTACATTTAAATAAGTATCTAGAAATCCATAGTAAAGAGGTAAATCCTTTTAAAGTGTTAGGAAATTCATATTATATATAGACACTTTAGGAGTTACGAGCCCATTGGTTTCTCCTTAGCGATCTTGATTAGGCTCATGTGAATCTTAGACATGCTAAATCATCAAGGTGTAAGTTAAATCAATTTTTTATTCATTTTATTATTCATTAAAAATTTATAGATAGATTTTTGGTTTTTGGGATTTTGATATTATCTTTCCAATGCATTGTTTATGATATATATCCCTTTAAAATCCATTAGTGGTATTGGAGAAAATCTATCAACATTTGGGTTGATTTTCGAATGAATAAAGAAACTTGAAAATGATTTTTATAAGTCTCACATGATAATACTATTCAAAATATCCATTTCAGTTCTTTAAATTAAAGGACCACGGCATTATGGGTATGATAAATGGTGTAGTTCTTATAAAAGTTACAATACAATTCCACAAATTGCATGAAATGGATATTATAGGCATCACAAGAAACATTTAAAAAGTAGGGCATCACAACCCACTTCACAATAGTGTGGGTAAAAAGTTTCTTCATCACAATCATGGGAAGTATGGTGATATACCACATCATAGAGAATGTCAATTGGATATTTCTAGACTGATTTTATCATCCCAAAATAGCATTTTCCCCATAAAAACATGGAAAAAATGACTAACCCAAAATTCATTGATAAATTTGAAATGATTTAAAAAATGGTTATAGTTTATGATGTGACCATAGTTCCAAAATGTCTTGGGATTTTGTATAAAAGACATGGAATTTTCTATTACAAGTTTCATACTTGGGGAAAAACATGTGACGATGAAATGCATTTTGAGGGTAATTTTAAAGAAAATTATATTTTTTTGTAAAATTCTAAAAAACCTTAATTATTGTGATCCCAACCAAAAATGTTTTGGTAGATTTTATCTTAATTTAAAGTGGGTTTACATGGTTGAATAATTTATAAATATTTTATAAATTATTAAATAAGCTAAAATATATCGGTTTTTTTGGTGTGATAATTTTTTTGGACAAGTATTGAAAATTATTGAAGGATTTATTATAAAAGTTTCATAAAAAATTAAATGGATAAATTTCACAAAACTAGGGAAATCAATAACTCAAGGAAACAACAGTGGTGATGTCTGATTCTCAATGATGAAAGTGTGAAAGAAGTGATTGGAATTGTGTAAGAGTAACTTTATTAATGCATAAAAATAACTTGCTGTTTCAAAGGATATATAATATTATTTATAGGGATATGTAAGAATAAAATTATTTATTTCACTATACAAAAGGGATTGGAAGTTATGGTAGTTCATGTGTTGAGTAGCTTAATATGGACTTGATCAAACAGAGGGTCATCCATGAATATTAGAAGGTGGTGTAACCAGATCAACCTACTAGATTTTACTATATATAGCTGAGTGGGGTCACTTATTCAAAATATTTTAATAGTTTTCTTTTTCTTATATTTATAATATAAGTACCCATGTTTCTCCCATGGAGTAGATATCAATTAAATTAATCATTATATTTTGAAGAATAACTTATCCACCTAAACATTGACATTGGGTGTTTCCAGTTTTGAAACTTATAAACTTGATCCACAAAGTTGTGGTTTTAGAAGGATATTTTAGAACATGGAAGTTTTGGTACTACAAGTGGTATTAGATCTTAGTTTGTAAGTATACTTCTGGTGAGAAATTTGGTTTTATGCTTTCTATTTGATGGAGATCAATATTGGAAAAGGATAACATAATGAGAATAAAATTCTTAATGTCTAATAATGGTGTAGAGTACAGAATCAGAGAGTTTTGAAAGTTTTTTTAGAATAAAGGAATTTGTTTTGAGAGGATGATACTCAGAACACTGTAAGAAAATAGTGTTTCAAAGTGAATGAATTAAATAATGAATGAGATATCCTATATAATGTGACTGAATTATGGTTTCCAAAAGGAATTTTGGGTGGAAGCTTTGAATTGTACTGCATACCTCATAAATCTCAGTCCTCGTGAACCAATAGGGAAAGAGATCCTAAAAGAGCTCTGGACCAGAAAAAAGTTAATATCTCTCACCTAGAAGTCTTTGTAATCATTTATTATCTTCATGTTGATGTTAGATAAAGGAGAAAGTGATAAGAAAACTCCAAATCATGTTTCTTAGTAGGGTTTGGTGGTGAATACATTATATTTTTTAGAAAAAAATGGTCTCTAGAAGTTCATCAGAAGATAGAATGCTAACTTCAATTAAAGGATTTAATGGAAGGATCAAAACATGGCGGAAGATGAAATTAATAAAAAATAATTAGCGAAGGATGAAAAGTTTGATATGAATAAAAGTATGTAATATTTGTAAAGTTTAGGAAGCACTCAAGTTCTAGAAACACCTAATTGTCTAGGAGTAGTTTCAGATAGATGTTAGATTTAAAAGGTGTTTCCAAAACTATATATACTAGAAATATCAATGATTTTAGAATCCTGGGGAAGTGTTCAAGAATAATTAGTTTCAAAATAAGAATGAACTTAAGAGTTAAAGTATTATACAAGGTTCTTAATACTAATCTAGAGGTTCATATATAATATTCATTATCTACTCCTTACAGATGGTGTATAACCTAAAATTCTAGAAGAATAAACAAGTCTCAATGACTAAATACAATGTGAGTTAGCGATAAATAAGGAGATGAAATACTTTGATATTTCTATAATAAGGGAGCTAATGAAAATTTATATAGGGAAAGGTGAACTAATGAATAAATGGTTCTACTAATTTAAGGAATAAGTGGTAAGTATGAAATGGTATAAGGAAAATTTGGTTGTGAAAATCTTTCAATAAATAGGAGTGTATTTCTTATAAATATTTTATCTAGTTTTTAAGAATATAATAATACAGACAGTGCTTGGAATTCTTTCAAATGAAGTCCTATATCTTGAATAATTAGATTTAAAAATATTTTTTATTCATATAGATTTGTAGGATGAAATATTTATGGATTAACTAGTAGGATTTAAAAAATATAAAGGAGATATGGTGTTTAAGGATAAATGATGTTTGTATGGGATGAAGAAAGAACCTAGGAAATGGAACTATAATTTTTATGAATTCATGGAAGAATAGAGGTTCATCTAGTGAAATATATATCATTTATACTACCCAAATGTGTTTGATGATGGAAAAATCATCATAATTCTCTTGAATGTGGATGACATGTTTTTGGTGGGTCCAGACATGAAACATATTGAATAGATAAAGTAATATTTTCATAGAAGGTTTAAGATGAATAATCTTGGTGAAGCCAAACAAAATTAGGGATGAGAATTTGTAGTGGAAAGAAGCGCAAAACACTGATGATATCTAAGTCAATGTACACCCAAAAGATAATAGAAAAGTTTAGAATGTTCGGATCCAAACTTATCACTACCACATTGGCTGAACATTTCAAATTATCCAAAGAGAAATAACCATTAATGTAATATGAGTCTAATTATATCAAAAATATTCCATATGAATCATCATTTAGAATCTTGATATACACCATGATTTGTATAAGGCTGTACATTGGTCATTGATCACACTACGATTCACTGTTTCATTTTCACCCTTACACCATTGTGCTAAACTAGTTTTGTATTGAAAATTATAAAAATAATAACAAATTGCACTTCATGTTTTATTAAATTATTTTGTATTTATTACTGTTAAAAAGGAAAATGATACTTGTTTTGATAATCTCATTGAAGGTGGAGGTGATTTGGAGGGCCTATGATGATGTACAAGAAAAATGGGCCAAACTGCACAGGATCCATGCACACCAGTGGACTCAACCGCATATTTCTACTAAACCATGAATCCAAATAGGATGAAATTTTTTGGTATGGTCCAAAATTTAATGGTATAAATTTCATATGAAGGAACAGAATCATCATTCGGCCTCTACAATGCCCATATGAACTGATATGTCCAAAGAATCAAATCTGCACAAAGTCAAATGCGTTGTTCTGTATTTTATCAATATCTTGAGCTTTATTTGTCCAAATGGTGCCAAAATTTCTGTAGGGATATTCAAGAGGTGGGGATACAACTTTTTAGTTTTTTAAAAAGTGAGCTAAGACTTTCTGGCAATTGAAAACCATGAACCAAGTGGTTTCTTGAAATCAGGATGCTCAAAACCACCTTCCAATTTTCCTATAAAATGGCACCTTGGGATCCTCATTTGGAAGTTAGAACAAGAAGTGAAGTTTTGAAATTTTTAATTCCTATAGGAGTATCCTCCTAATTCTTTAAGTTCTGGAGGCCCTATCCTCATAGGGGGATCAAGAATGAAGAAGGAGTTCCACCTAAGCTTCCTTCTCCTCCCGATGTCGAGCTAAACAGTGGGCGTTCATTGTGAGGAAGCTACACACATGTCAAGGGAGTTCTGATTCTTATTTTAGCTACTAGTTTGGATTAATTTGGGTGTGAAAACATTTATTTCCATATATATTACATAATTACATATTTTAATTCTTGTTTTGATGCATGTGATTGAGATACTCTTAATTTTTAACCAATCGGTGTGAGGTTTTGAGTGCATGACTTGTGTTGTTCCGATTAGACAACACAAGAATACTTTTCATACCCACCTTCTTGAGATTTCAATATTATTTGGGATCTCTTATTCCATGCATAAGTTTTGGACCTTGACAATATTATTATTACGTCAAGGTTTGGTTCTTTAAGCATTGAAATAAAATATTAGGAATTAATCGGGATTCCAATTAATTTAAACCAAGGAATTAATCCAAACCTAAATGAATATCTATGAACAAGCAACTTTAAATATGTGTAGTGAAATCACAATGAACCCTTTTATCTCATATTTTTCAAAATCCATTTGGTTTATCAAATTTTAAGCTTTCAATTAAGTCATTTCATCCTAAAACTATTTTCAATACCACCCCCTATTTTAGTACTTCTTATTAAAAATGCACACTCTAAACCCACAAAAGCTCCTTGAGATACGAACTAGGGTCTTACCTAGACTATAAATCAACATTAAAATCATAATCAATTTTACATGTCATGAAATCGCGTTTAGTCATGCATTGGGAGTGGTTAGTAGGTTAATGGAAAATCTAATAAAGGAGCACCGCGAAGTGGTAAAGTAGATACTTCTCAAGGGTTATGAAGGACTATACTTATGTTATGGAATGTATGATCCATTATAGAGGTTTATTGATATAGAATTTGGAGGATATGTAGACATACAAAGATGTACCATCAGATTTGTGTTTACCTATAGGTGAACTAACAAAAGTTAGATATATAGAATATAATATGCAGTTACAATTTCAATAATATAAGTATAGCATGTTTTTGTGATAGAAATAGATAAGGAGATGATATGGTAGAAGGTTTTTTTAGAGTAACTTAGAAATAATTAGGGTAATAAAAAATTTCTCTATTATAGTTAGAGAATAATCCATCTTAAGAATAATCTAGTGTTTCAATAATGAACAAAAAATATTCAATTAAAGTATCACTTCATCTAGAATCTTGTGGAAGATGGATTGATGGATCTATATAAGGTCAATAGAATTAATAATCCTATAGATATACTGATAAAGTTCATCGTCTAGAAATGTTTGGGGCACTATTTTACCTTAGTAGGGCTTTGATAACTAAAAGAAAGAAGGGGTATTCACTGTCTATCATTGTGGAAGGAAATATGAAATTTTCTAAGTGGTATAGAGGACTTTGTGAAGTTGAGAAAAAAAATCTCAAGTTGAATATTTTTGAGTTTTTTTTCTATGATAACTATTTTCTAGATAAATGTTGTAAATTATTGATATAGTGTTTCTGGAAGTTTTAAACTAGAATGAGATAGAGACAATTCACTAGAACTAGGGATGTTCAAAACACAAGGTGGAAATAGCAGTGACGATTGATTATGGATGATTAAAGTGCTTAAGAAGTGATTAGACTTGTGTAAAATTAACTCTTTTTATGCCTAATAATAACCTATATTTTTCAAATGATTTATAATATTCTTTAGAGGGTTATGTAAGAATAAAATTTTACTTTCACTATTCACTAGGGATCAGAAACTGAAGTGGTGCATGTATTGAGAAACCAGTAGTGGCCTTGATCAACTGAAGGGTCATCCATGAAGATTGAAAGATAGCAGAATCAGATTAACTGGCTATACTTCTCTATAAACAGGTGAGTCAGGTGACTTGTTCAAAATATTTTAGTAGTTATCTTCTTATCCTATTAATAATAAAAGTAATAGTATTTATCCCATGGAGTAGGATTATTTTTGAACCATGTAAACACTCTTGTTGTTCTTATAAGTGGGTGTGAGTTTTTTTCTTTTATTATGTGTGTGTTTTATTATGGAAGCTATTCTAAGATCAAGGTGATTTGAAACAAGATGTTGGAGTGTAGTTTATTCATCAAAACATTGACATTGGTTGTCACTAGTTTTTGAACTTCCAACCTTTATCTATAAAGTTGATGTTATAGAAGGATATTACAGAACATGGTGGTGTCAGCACAACAAAATATGAATGTATTTATATTTATTTATGAAATTTGTTTAGAAAAATGATAACTATAACTTTTTTTATTTAACAAACAAAACGATTACACTAGACAGAAAAAATGGATTTTACATTTGTATTTTTGATAAATAGGTAGAAGATCCATAGGTAGAGTATCAGAATGAGTGTAGGTATCTTTGGAATCACCTTTTTTTTCAAGAGAATCAGTAAGAGAATTAGCTTCCCAAAAGGCATGTGTGATTATGTCGTTCATTGTGGAATGTTTTTCCATACAGTCTGGCCATCTTATAGTGAGCCTCTACAACAAGTGAATGTTTTCGAGCCTCACCGCTTGCACTATGGCCATCGATTCACATTCCAACTAGATGTAGTTATAATTTCATTTCCTAGACAAATGGACCTCATTGATGAGAGCCATAATTTTAGATTCTAGGGTTTTGTGATGTCCACACGGGCTATAAATGCAGTTAATGATATTTCCATTTTGATCCTTGGTGATAGATCCAAAGATCGCCAGACCAGGATTCCCTTTAAAAGCTCTATCATTGTTGTATTTTAACTAACCTATAAGTTTAGGAATCCAAAAAACTTCAATAAATCCACGAGGAGGTGGGTAGATACCTATTATATTAAGGCATCTCATCATTGTAAACTCTCGAACAGAATTGTATCAGTTCCCTATTTGAAGATAGTTCGCATTCTAAATGGTTGCAATGATATCCATACAGACAGATTGGAGAATGAGAGAAGCTTTTTCATGGATAAATCTATTTCTCACACTCCATATAACATGTAGAAACTCTGCACATGCAATGTTGAGGAGGTTCTTAAGCTATTTGAACATCTGAATATTCAGTACCCCCTATAATAGAGTGTCAATTTTGTTTGAGTGCAAGGTATGAAGATCAAATAGATCAAAAAGTGCATTCCATAAAGCTGAATCTGTTTTGTATCATACAAAAATATAGTCCAAATATTCTCTATATTGATGAAACAGAGCACACCTAGTGCAAAGGGTAATGCCTCTGTGCTGAAGGCAAGAATCTATAAGAAATTTACAGTGAGAAATTATCCAGAGGATAGAGAACCACGAGGGATTTATATAGGGAGTGTTGAAATCACCAATCCAACAAGGAGTACCTTGCAATTCATGAGAGTAGAAATCCTTGGAATCAAGAAAACCATTTAGGGTTGGTTCCCACACCAATAATTCATCCCATGTCATGAAATCAATATTTGAGATAACAGCTTTGAGATCCTTTGAGCAGTCTTCCATGTTTCTTAGCTACTCTTTAATTGAAATGTTGAGATTATCAAGTTGATTAGTGTTTCTATTTTTATTCAGAAAAGAAGATCCCATCCAACTATCTTTATAAAATATGAGAGATGTGTCTATGCTTACCAACCAGTGAGAGTGTCTGTACACCTTAACACACATTTTTTTTCAATCCAGGCCATATAGATGATTCTATATAGTACAGTTTTCCAAACATTAAATGATCCATCAGTCAGGATTTGAGGAATTCAAGAGACTTAGAATTACTATTATCCAACTTCCAAATTAATTGATCTTAGAGAGATTTATTTAACTTCTCAAATATTTTTATGCCTATCCCCTTAAGTTTTTAAGGCTTGCAACATTGTTTCTAATTGACAGTGACTAATACCTCTCCGAGATGCTGCCGCTCTAAATAAAGTTCCTTATTAACACATTGATACTTTTGATTAATGAATCTGGAAATAGGTATACAATAAAGGATTAAACCAGTTTAGAAATCACTATGTGTTTAACAAGACAGATCCTCCCTGCCATTGAAAGTGCTTTTCATTTTCATGAGGATAAGGTTCTTCTGATATGGATTAAAATATTGATGAAGTGTGACACATTAGGTCTTCCCACTAAAAAGGGCACCCCTATGTAGTTGAAGGGAAGATTACCATCCCTTATCCCCAGAGTGTTCATGATAACACCTTTTCTACCAAGATTGAAGTTTTTTCCAAAGTATATGAAAGATTTTCCCTAGATAATCTCTTATCCCAAAACATTTTCCTAGTGTAGAAGTGAATTATTGATGTTTTTAATGTTTTTCCTTTCTCCTTGAGTGAAAAAAATAATATCTTCAGCAAAAAAGAGATGAGAAGGTGTGGAGGTACCTTGAGCGGCTTTGATGATATTCAAATCCCCCTTTTCAACCATTTTGATAAAAATTATACTATGATAGTCTTAAATAATAGAAAAAATGATCGTAGATTAGGGATCACCCTGCCTAATCCCTCTTAATAAAGAGAAGAATCCTTCTGGTGATCCATTTAAGAGAATGTATAAATAAGAATAGCTAAGAAGAGCTTTGATCCAATGAATAAATTTCAGGCCAAAGTCGATGCGAAATAAGACATTTCCAATAAAATTCCAATCCATGGTATCAAAGGCCTTTTTAATGTACATATTAAGGGCAAAATTTCCTCCCCTATTTGAATTTCTAAGGAGGTTCAAAGATTTTGAGGCAGTGTGTAAACAATATTGGATATTTCTAGACTTGATAAAACTGAATTGGCTCCAAGATACAATTTTTTTTGATATTTTGGCCATTCCATTGGAGAGAATTTTGGTGATCACTTTATACAGGGTATTGACAAGGGAAACTGGATTGAACTAACTTATGTCACTATCATTACTAAATTTGGGAACTAAGGAAATAAATTGGGCATTAATTCCATGATCTAGAGAGCCACTATTAAAGAAAAACTTAACGAGATTACAAATATCCTACTGAATGAAATCCCAGTAGAATTGAAAAAAGTGGTTGGTAAATCCATCCAGATCTTGGGAGATCCCTTTAGTAAGACTAAAAACCACATCTTTAATTTCAAATTCTGAAGGGTAAGATTTAAGCATGATATTGTCTGATTCAGTAATGAGTTTAGAGATAATCCCTTCCTTGAGTGATGCATTCTTAGATGGGGCATTAAGGCCTTATATTGAAAATTATTTAACCCATTCCAAATTGAGTTTTGGATAACGATGTGATTAATGGTTTAAATAAAATTAAATATGAGATATTTAATTTATGTAAATTGTTTTCATAAAATATGAAACATTTATATTGTTAGAAAATTTTTCATAAAATATATCATAATTTGAATATGAAGGAGTTTATATTACATTCCATGTAAATTAATAATATGAAAATTTTATAGTGAGATAAATATAAAGTGATTATATTTATATTTTATGGAATTTACATATAGAATATTAAACTATAAAGTGATTATAACTTAATTATTAATTGTTCAAAAATGATTATTTCATATCAATTTTATTTCTGAATTGTTCATTTATTTAGTATTATTATATATTTTATAGTTTATGAATATAAATGTTATATTATGAATTATAATTTATACTTTAGTTTAAAATTACTTAAACTACTTATTTTAATTATCATACATTAATTTAAGGATTTTCATATTACTTATGATAATTGATTTAGTTTTATTCTACATTGAATTCAGTTTGTACTTGGTTATGAGATTTAATCAAGAATTTAATTATTTTTTATACATATCAGGTGTTAGAATTGTGATGGAATTAAAGTCTATCATAAGAAAATAACCATGGATATAGGGAATTTAAATATATTTCTCACTATCCTAGAAGATTATGTCTTGTCCATAAAAGTGGGGGTTGGGTACCCAACGATCCATAAATACTCTTATGGCGATAGTTGATTTCATATGATTTTAATTCTTGAAATGGTTTCTTATACCTTATACATGGGATGTGTTTGGATATGTGTAAATATAGTTGGATTTTAGTTTATTTTAGTTGCACAAACTATGTATTGTGTAAAGAGTCACATATAAATATGGTGTGAATATATTGATTTGATAGGAAGAATAGGAATTCCAAACTAAATTACCTTGAACCCTCCCTCTAAAGGTACCCCTCTTGGGATGACAATAGACAAAGGTATATAATGACCCTAAAATCTTACCTCCAATAGGTTACGTGTTAGTTACTAGCACCAAGGGTATATAAATCACATAGATGAGAGGAATTTCCCTCATAAAAGAATTTAGGGACAAGAGATAAGGGGAGGTTCACCAATAAACACAAATGGATTTTCATTCCATAAACAATTTTTTCTCACAACCCAAATGTTACTCACATGTTAAATATAAAATATCAAGAAAATACATGTAAGAAAAACTCCAAACCCTAAGATAACTACTAACTCCATCCTAACTACATGAATAATAGATTTCAATCTAGTGATCTATCCTATAAACACTTATCAAAATATAGTGGGGTGATAAATTTGGGAGTACTTAGTAGGATTATCCTTCTAAAAAAATAAACATGTGCGTAATAAATATCCAAGAGTATACATGAGTGATAATAATCCAAGAAAAACAACAAAAAATAAATCACCTTTAGAAACCAGAATAATAATGGTAATAAATCAAAATCCAAAAATATCAGAAGGGAAAAACATGCCCAAAAATCCAACAGAATCCACAACTTCATATGTTACCAAAATAAAATTCCCTTATCACATTACTATCCAAACCACCACCGCCACACCAAACCAAATATTCCCATGTCTACCAAGGAAACTAAAAGTATCCTCGCTTCCTAACTCATCCTGCATCTGAACCAGTCACCACTATCACAACAGGATTCCCCATAAGATCCACACATTCACAAGAATAATGGTAAATAAACCAATAGATACATAATAATAGATTTCAACGTTCATAAATACCATAATTTCCGTTTTAAAAGGGATTTCATAACATCTCATCATCTCTTGAATGATTGTTTCATAGAAATTACACATTATATGTTACCAAAATAAAATTCCCTTCTCACATTACTATCCAAACCACCACCACCACACCAAACCACATATTCACATGTCTACCAAGGAAACTGAAAGTATCCGCACTTCCTAACTCATCCTACATCCGAACTAGTCACCAATATCACAACATGATTCCCCACAAGATCCACACAGTCCCAAGAATAATGGTAAATATACCAACAGATATATAATAATATATTTCAGCTTTCATAAATACCATAATTTCCATTTTAAAAGGGATTTCATAACATCTCATCATATCTTGCATGATTGTTTCATACAAATTTTAGATTCAAACACAACCAGATAATTACCATGTTTAAGTGCTTAAACTTTTATGGAATGTGAGCCCAATAAATCAATCACAACCGAATTTCACAAATTATGGAAAATACAATAAAAAATAATAATAGAAATCACCCTTTTTCATCATTCTTTTTACAAGTATTAGGTGCAAAAAACAAATCATCATCACCAATTTTTAGATTTTCCAACCAACATTTTTAATTACTAACTTTAAATGATTATCCCTTTCATGGGTGGGTATTATATCAAATCATCCACAAAAATATATCATAATCATGGTAGTAGAGATCATCAGCAAAAGCAATCACCTTATACAATTTTTAAGCAAATATTATAGAATTTATAGGGTTAAGTTAAATTAGGTAATTATTAAATGTTATCCAACATTCATCATGAAAATTTTATGGTTTAGAAAATATATTTCCAATAAAGACACAACATCATTTTAAGGAATTCGATCATCAAAAAACACATCATATACAACACTCAAATTGATCAAGTCACAATCCAAGAAAATAATTATGATTTCATTTCAATAATAACACATAAACATGCTATCAAAGTTTAAAATTAAAATCCACACATTCAATATTACTAGGAACCATGTTTGAAATTATTGGGAAATAATTATTTAAAAATTTCACTACACAAGTAATATGCTTTTTATCATAATATAAAACTGCATAGACTTTCATTCTCATGATTCAAAATGATCATGATTAAATTTAAAAATAATTTAAACTTATTATTACCAATGAAACATGCTTACATAATATATTTAATATGAAATGATTCCACTTAAATATTTAGGTATGATCCAAGTAAACATACTTCAGCTCTATACATGCCTTCTATAATTAAACAATATACTTTATCCAGATGATATTTACTCTTCATGTCATAATTTTTTTCCTTTTTTCATATAACTAACTTACCTATAAAAATTCATGTAAATTTATTAAAAAATGTACATGTAATGGTATTTACAAATCAAAATTCAAAGTATACATATTTTAGTGACACAAAACTACATTAATTCTTAAAATAAAAGGTGGGTTTTATTCATGTATAAGTTCCCAATTAAAATGTCATTACCAAGTATGCTTATAATCTTCTTAGAATTTAAAAAATAGATAACTAAAATCCAAATTTATAATAAATTTCTAACACATGTATGCTACATATCATGAGTGGAAACAAATATATGACACAACCACTTTCTCAAGAATTAAAATATTTCTATGCATGGATCTAAAGCAAAAACATTTAATTATATTAATATGAAATACATCGAGAAAATGTATGGTTTATAAGGATTTTAAAAACTTTCAATTTTATATAACAAGAATATCATAAGCATTCTTCACTAACAACTATAAGGGGTAAAATCAACATGTTACACACTCAAGTAGTAAAATTAAACTATTTAAAAGAAAGAATGTTATAGAAGGCATAGGAATAACACATCATAATATCAATAAGGTATTAGTTAAGAAGCATAAAAAAATGAATTATTTATTTTACTCTTTATAATAAAGTTACATGATCAAAATAACAGAAAAGGATAATCAATCATAAAAGTTTAATCATCAAAACACACATTAGATCTAGTTTGCAGATGCCGATGAAGCTAATGACATGATGCATGTACCTACCTATAATTTCTAACATAAAAAACTACACTTTCACCTAAATATTTCAATAGGTTTTCAAATTCCTTATGTCGGATCATAGGGGGAACCTAATATCTATGACTTAACTAGTCTCCTTGGTCTACATCACATGTTAGGTATGAGTTTCACTATTTACCTACCAATCCCATACAGTCTTCATCAATTCTAAACTATAATCTCCACCCTAAATCTCAAATATCACCTTTGATACCACTATTTCATGAAACCCTCCCTCTAAAGATACCCCTCCAGGGTTGACAATAGATAAAGGCAGATAATGGCCCCTAAAGCCCACCTAAAATAAGCCACAAGTTGGTGACTAACATTAAGGGTATATAAATCACACATATGAGTGACGTTACCCTCATAAAAGAATTTTAGGATAAGAGATAAGGAGAAATTCACCAATAACGACCAAGAGATTTCCATTCCATAAATTTTTTCCACATAACCCAAATGACACTAGTATGAAAAATTCACAACATCAAGAAAGTACATGCAAGAGAAACTACAAATTCCAAGCTAGATACTAACTCCATCCAAGTCACTCATACAATAGCTTCAACTCTAGTGATATATCCTATAAACACTTAGAAAACTATAGTGGGGTGATCACTTTGGGAGTACTTAGTAGGTTCATACTTCTAAAAAAATCAACATCTATGTTCAATAAATATACAAGAGAATACGTGAGTGATAATTAACCATGAAAAATTGTAAGAACATAATCGCTAGTAGAAAGTAGAATAGGAATAGTAATAAATCATAAGATATAAATATTACTAAGGAACAACAGACCCATCGATCTAATAGAGTACACAATTATATCATCACATTTTATCACCACATATCCACTTTCTAACCATAAGTCAGTAAGGTAATATAAACATGAAGAAAATCAACCTAATGACATCCTCCTTTCATATATATCCCCCACATATAACCATCATATCCATATAATCCTCATCATAGTAGGGTATCATGAACATGTAAATAATGAATCTCATGCCCTCCCCCTACCACACACGACCCCCGCCATGGATCTCCATCAACTGCCAAATTCCACCTCAAACTGTGTATCACCACCTGGAATCACCATTGATTGTGCCTTCACCTCCAGGTGTCACCAACTACTCCTAATGTGTACCACCACATCTCATCTTATAAATACCATTTATGGTATTCCAATACCAAATATCATACTAATACTCCATGGGGTATTCTAGTACATCATGTACCAATCATTACCTTCTAGGGGTTTCCAGTACATTAAGTACCACTCAATGCATGGTAGGTTCTGTCAGTACCCCAATTTCATATGTATATACCAAATAGGGTCTTTAGGAACCAATAAATTACAGGTTATTCCAGTACATAAAGTACTAATATTCCGTGGGGTCTTCTGGTACATTAAGTACCACTAAACACCCCATAGGATCTACTAGATCCAATGCCCCATAAGGTTTGATAGTACATATAGTACCAGTAAATACCCCATAGGATATAATATATCCAATACCCCATAGGGCCTACTAGCACATATAGTACCACTTAATACCCCATATTTCCTACCAGATCCAAAACCCCATAGGTTCTTCTAGTACATATAGTACCACTCAATACACCATAGGGCCTACCAGATCTAATACCTCATAGGGTCTTCCAACATATATAGTACCACTCAATACCCCATAGGGTCTTCCAGATCTAATACCCCATAGGATATACAAGTATATATAGTACCATCTACCAATACCACCTCTATAATTAATAATAAGGAAACAATCATTTATCAAGAAACATGTTTCACAATAAGGTTCCCATAGAAAACACAACCAAATTTCAGAAAGATAAGCCACATTAAAAACAACCTAAAAGTTATATATCATATCATTATCCACAATTTCTATTCACCATCATTTTTAAGCTCATATATGTGTTAATATTTCCTTAATGTAAAACCCATACACCATTCCCATGGTTTTTTTAATTCCATTCCATAATACATTCATTTCATAGAAGTAGAGTTCATATCCACACCATCATCATATCCACCTTAACCACCCAATTAATTTGGAGGGAGAGGTTGTTACATAAATCATTAGAATCACACATAAATGTAATGATAATAACATGAGATAATATTGTGCGATGAAATCCCCTTAAAAATACCAAGTGTAAGATCCCTTCTAAAGCATTCACATGAGAAAACCTCGATCATCCAATTGGGTAGGTTATATCAAAGCAATGTGCCCCTGGATTATCTTGAGTAAAGTAAAAAATAATAAGGCTACCCTTAGATTTAGGTTCATCATTTATTGTATTTTATTTTGGTTATATTTAGTTTTTAAACCCTTGGGATTTATACCAGAGGAATAATTTTGAGTTTATCCCTATGAGAGATTGGGAAAAGAGTTATGAACTCAACCATACAAGAGACATATATGATATGATTGGTATTATGGACTTCCAAAATAACTAACTGCTGATAGGAACACTAAATAAGACTCATTTATTGGTGAAATATATATCTTTATACACTAATTGATATGAATAATTTAAAAGTGGTCATCATTCTCATGGGATAAAATTTAATAAAATTTCTTATTAAATAAATGTAAAAAATGATACTCATATGATAAAATATTTTGTTATAGATAAATATAATCACCCTCATTGAACTTAATATTGAGATCAATCCTTGTTAAGTAAAATATTAATATAAGAAACTTCCAATATTGGTATATAAAATTAAAAATCATATTTAAGTAATAAAAGAATTCCATGTGTTAGAAAATTACCTTACCAGGCTACCAAATATTGAATTTTTTGAACAACATGATCTAGATGCTTATGAGAAGGATAAAAGGATTTAATCAATATTTAAAAGGAATTAGATGTAGGATTACCAAAGTAGTTTTAGTCTTTGCTCATAGATTCAATATGATTGGATATGTTAATGATCTATAAATATTGAAGGTTTATTTAAGGCTTTATCTGGATTTAGAATTATTTCTATAATCATAATTTGGAATATTTTGAAAATGTGAATGAGTTCAATAAATTTTTACCATATTTTTTCAAAGTGTTGAGGATAACTAAATAAGGCATGGGATTCTAAGGCTCAAATATTATATTGATAGTAGGAAATGGTAAAACCCAGATAAATAAGATTGGATGGTCCAATTTTCATCCAATTTTACTGAAACCTAAATAAGGTGTTAAGAACTAGGAGAAATGGTTCCATAGGTGGTGGAATTGACCAAAATACTTGAAAGTGTTTTTGAAACTCTATGGATAGTCCATGTTAAGTATTTATGTTATAAAAATAATTTATTTTATTTTGAAGGGAATGTGATACTAAATGTATATCTTAAAAATGATGTAAGTATACAAGAGTTCAGAATTAGGGTAAGAATTGATGAATCTTATAGTTTTCATTTAAGTGATGAAGTAATGGGTTGCTAAATCATGGATTTGGATGAAAATAAATATTTCAAGCTCAGATGGATCAAAAATAAAGGATGTGTATTTTTATCTTATTTCACTTAAATGATAAGAGAAGCTATTTTGTTAATAAAGATTTATTTTAAATAAAATGATATGATGCTCATGGTTTATGATTCATCAAATTCTAGAACATGTTTGAAAAAGAGATAAAGATAAAAGGAGTTTTATCTAAGATAAAATGAATTTTATCGAAGATAAAATAGTTTATCCAAAATATGGTGTTAAAATATGAGGGATTTGATATAACCATCCAACATTGGAATATTTAAAATAATAAAGTCCACTTTTCAAAGTAATTAACTAGACACATAGAATACCATGTATAATATGGATATGATAGTTTATTTTCTAATTATTCATAATATAGGAAATAATTTTTATTTCTTAGACACAAAAGAGTTTTAATATATTTGTATGATAATTTGGAGAGAATATAGTTTCTAATTGGCTAGTGAGAGAACATTTTTTTACTTAGAGAAGTTCAAATTATAACAAATAAAATATTATACTAGTTAAAATTAAAAGTGTATGTCAGTTAATATCCTAAAAGAGTTTAGGGTGTGTTGATAAAGAGAAATGTAAAGAGTTAAATTTAATTAATATAACTAAGTGAATATCACTTTATATCCTAATAGAGTTTAGGATGCATTTGTAAAGAATAATATAAAGAGTTACATTGGTTACAAAATGATCTCAAAGGAAATGTTTGATGGAAAAGTTCCAAGAATAATGATTATAATGAAATTAGAAAGAGTTAAATGTAGATAATAAAAGTTATTAACATCATAAAATTGGTTGAAGTGAAGTAAAGGATTTTTAATACTATGATTAAAGAGTAAATATTAGGAATATGATTCCTAAGTCTCACCATAAAAACTTTCTTTCTTCATATATATAACTCACTAAAAGAGTGTAGTGGGAGGGTTTTATCGTATGGTTACATAGAGATGTGGTTGGAATTACATCGAGATGCAATGAGTACAACAAAACCCAAAAAGTGCAGAAAACATAAGGCCTCACTAATTTATTATCATATGAGATATGATTATACATAAAATTATGTATAGTTTTGTTAGTATTCTTAAATTATTTTAACAATATGAAATATATCATGTTATACAAAAATAAGTCAAGAATTTATCATTATTTCACATAGGCTACATATATTGTATGAAATGAAATGATAATTAACCTCTAAAAGTATGAATTTGAGTTATACCTAACCAATGTTCATCATTGAGTATTATAGGTTATGATGAAATGTTAATATTTACATGGGAAAAATTTTATATTGTGATATGAAATATACCCATGAGGTTGAAAATGAGTTCTCTGTGCTGAATTACCCACCAACTATACTATATAGAGTGTTATACACTATGTATTTGGTATACTAGGAGTGTATATCTCATATTGAATCTCTATAAATGAGGTTGGAAAGATACTTAGCATGAGAACCTTTATAATTTTATATCTTTCTTATGAAAGCCTTGATGCTTAGCTAATTAGGGGTGGTTGTGTATGTTGTTGATCATGTCGTCATTTAATGATTAACCAATATAGGATTTATCCTCTCATATGATGAGTATGACATATGGACCCTTGATTGAGATAGTCTGAGGAAGTTTATAGTCATATTTTGATAAATTACATGTGATGTGTTTATCTATCTAGATACGAGGCTTGCGATGTGCTTATCTAGTTATATAAATAAAATATTAAGTATTTATTAACATAATTGTATATGACATAACTAGTGCACATAGGTATAGAAATACATGTGTTTGATAGATATCATATTCATCCCTTTATAGCTCAAGTAACATTTATTCTTTCCTAGAGAATAATTTTTCTTATATTTACGAATTTAAAAATTCATAATTGTTTTTAATTCTACAAAGTCCCGTGGGGTTACACCTTAGGGTTTTGTGAATGAGGATAAAGTTTATAAAACTTTGAGAGCTATCCCAAAAGTTATTTGGAGGACATATAAAAGAAATTATGTATGTATTTTCATAAGGCATTACATATGATATAACATATGGTTAAAATGAATGATAGCTTTTCTAAAAAGAGTTTTGTAGGATATCCAGAAGGAGTTTTGTATATAGTTTCAAAATTTGTTACAAATAACGTGATATAAAGTTAAAGTAGAATATTAAATAAAATGTATAAAAAAGTTCAACCATTAAATGGTGGTTTTTATTACTCTATGGTCTATCCTTACATACACCATAATATAGTGTGATACACTATGTTGTGGTGACTATGTATAAGATTATTGTTTTGAAATATAATTACTAGTCCATCCTCCATCTTCCACTCAAGCTAACATTATATATTAGATCATCATATAATGATTTCTAGATGAGTTTCAAAGTCCAAAATTAATAGTTTAAACCTTAAACTATTGATCATAAATAATTATTAAAGGGTTAAAATAGTTGTAACTTATGAATCATTTATGAAATAATCAATTTAATGTAGCTAAAAGTTTGGTATCTAAATAATCTCTATTAATGGATATATAAGTTGGATAATTGTTTGTGATTATTTTAGGTGTTCTAAATTATCCAAATTATATGAAAATACTTGGATAAATTACTATCTAGATCTCATTTCAATACTATATTGGAATAAGGTTCAAGTAAACTATGGTAAGGAGGGATGTTATTCTTGAGTGTTGGGAGATTAATGCGATCTGTAGACACCCAAGGATAGAGGAACCCATCTGTTACTCTTTATTGATCTTTATTATGGTTTATGTGAGGGTACAACCAGATGTTGATTTTCTTTACTATGTCATGTATTTGGAATTAAAGTCACGGTTCTAGGATTTACAAGATGGATTCTTTGTTAAAATTAAAATACACCATAATATAAATTATATAGCCACATCATGGTTATGAAAAAAGTAATATTTATGTTTTATATAATCCTTGGTAGAAATAGGGTATGAAGGTAATTAATTCATAATTTATAATGAATTTATTTAGAGTAAGAAGCTATATTTTTTAATAAAAATGTTGTCATTAACATCATGGGTTTTATGATATATGAAATTAAAATTAATGAAGTGGGTGAATATTAAATAACACAAACATTTATTTACCAGGGTTTTTAAATTCATCACTTTTCCAAAAAAATTATCATCATTAAGGTGGTACACCTTGGTTTTTAACATATCATCATGATATATAAATTGGGTGATATTTTAAACTATAAAAACTTTTGGTTAATTTTATTATATATTTTAATATAACCTTTTTAATGGTTTGTATGACCCATTATTGGGTTATATATAGAAATTCATCTTATAAGGTTTTAATGAAAATAACTTAGAGATATTGAAGTGTATAAAATGTGACAATGTAATTCAAAAAATATATAAAAGATTTTTCTTATCTATGAGAGAGAAGGGGAATATGTGATATAGATGAAGTATGTATGGTAAACTAAAGATATAAAGTGACACAAAGTGATAGAGTTGAGGGAAACACCCACATGAGTTTGGTGTATATATTCACACTGATCATTCATTATAATGATATGTGTTTCTATTTCATTTACCTTTGTTTGAAGTAGTGGATAAAGAGATATAAAGGTTTAGTGATCCTCAAACTTAATTGTGAATGGATCCAAAAAATATATTCACATAATAATATTTTAGCTTATTTCATTACTTTGACACATCACTGTGGAAATATCCTTAAATGTATCCCATTTGGGTGAATTTATTAAAATCTTTATTTCACTATAAGTTATTTTATTTACTTTAATCTTATGTTTTATTTGATTTTTATAAAAATTTCCCATTATTTTTAACAAAATAATAATATATATTTATTAAGAAATGTTTCTCATCTTAGTTAACCCCCCCTTTAGAATGATTGTGACCTTTTTTCATAACACTCATCTAAATGTATTTTTATAATCCCAATTTCTTTTAAAATATTCAAAATATTTATCTTTATATTTAATTTTTTAAAATTATCATTTGTAACATCCATATTAAATAAAATCATTTCTTTTTTTGTATGGATTTTTGGGTTGATGGAAAATTCTAACTCAACCTTTAACATTCATTCCAAATAAATCTCTTATCCTTCATCTTCACTACTTGATGATTTTTCATTTTTCTCAACAAAATATTATCAATTTCATTATTTTTCATTAGCTACTTCATTTCTATATTAATGAAATAATTGGAGCTTTCATCCCATTCTTCTTCCTTTCTTAGAAGATATATTTTATATTTCGAAACCTTTTTTTCTCATTAAAATATTTATAATACCTTTTTAAATTAATAATATTATTAAATTTATTAGTTGGAACTATTTATTCATGATCATCTTCCTCTATTAAAACATTTATTTTAATGGTAAAATCAATAATAAATGACTTAAAATTCTACATATAAAGAATTTATGCATAATTTACCTTTCTAAATTCCTCCCACTCTTTTAAAATTATTTTAACTTAAAGAACTTATACTTTAATTTTAATTATACTTGCCTTATTTTTCCTAAAATTTAGTATAATAATCTCATTCCTTGTACTTAAACTACATATTCTTAATGGATTTAATGTTTATCATCTTTTTCTACTTTAATATTTTTATTTTAACACATGGAACTTTCTCATATAATATGTAATGAGTATATTTTGTATCCTATTAATATTAATTTGATTAAGATCAATGTGTTATATTATAGAAGCATTGGAGTAAAATATATCAATGCGTAATAACCAAAATCTAGGTATAAATCTTGGGTTGTGATTATTGTGAAACTATATATAGAAATACTTTAAAAATATCAAAATTTTCCAATGATTTTTTGTTTTAAATTTTCATGAAATTTGGAGGAAGATACATAAGTATTGATCTGAGAATCATAAACCATGCTCTAACAATCTCAGTATTATGTAGAAAAATATTTCATATAGGGTGGGTTATTGTGGTTAGTGGTTATTACAGAGTTATTATATATAAAATGAAATATTTTATGAAGGAATTTTGGTGAAAATAAAAAAGTATTAATTATTCAATAATAAGTAAATATCATTCTATAATTTATTTCACATGGTTAGGCTTTGGTGAGTGGTGTTAGCACTATGTATTGTGAGAAAATGTTTATATTATAATAGGGACACAAGGTTTTCAATTAGAGATTTTTCTTATAAATTGGGTGTAAGGATATATGTTATGAGTTATATACCAAGTTGAAATGAAGTTACATGAAATATATATTGCACCGTGATGATGGTGGATACACTGCAATATGAGAATGATATATATGTTAATAAGTTAGATCACACCATTAATATCATAGTATAGATATTTATTAGTTGATTATTTTCATAGGAATGTAGTTTTTTAAGGTGAAATGTCATAATAAATTATGTAGCACTATAATGACATCGAGTTATTAGTTTTTAAATATTTCAAAATCCTTCAATATTAGATGTTGTGGATTGAGACAAAGACGTAAAAAATGACCTTGTTGAACATCTTGGACTATCTATCATATGGGAAGGATAGGTTTTGAGATCATTTAGGACTTGTTTTACATTGAGATATTTAAACCATGGATTACTATATAATGAAGTAAAAAGGGGATATTCACATGATCAAGGAGAAGGTGAAAGGAAAGAGGGAGAATTTCAGAGAAATATTACTAAAAAGATATAAGGAGTTTGGATACCATTATCACATACAACCAATATTTAATAAAAGAAATATGAGTTCATAAATCATAAGAAACATGGAAAGTATTGTTTGTAACATCTTGACTCGGGTTCCACACTCCAGTGCCCCAAGCCAGTCGGTTACATTACCTCAGACATGCCTCCCAGTATGCCAGAGGCTACTGAAAAGTAGTGATGGTCTAATATTGATCTTGGGGAGACTATAATATATTTATAAGAGTAATAATTTAGCATAAATAAATAAAAAATAACAACATGATATAACCAATAACTAGAAAAACCAATATCACATGATGGCTAAAACAGGAAATATAATATCCAAAACTAAATAGTAGACATTCCATGCCATATACATGCCAAGTTCCAAATGAAATACTCAAAAATAAGACACTGAAAACTCCAAATAAATTCCTGATAATAATACAAGTTCCCTCATCCATGATCTATCCCAAATAATCCATCTAACATAGGGCCTTTTCTCTTATCCCGCCCTGCAAACATGAAATTTATTCGGGTATCAATCCAGTAGCTCGAGTAGGGTGTGATTAAAACCCAGTAAGCCACCACCAATGATGTCTAAAACAATATCTAGTCAATAATATTGTATGAATTTGTATAATTAATAAAGTACAATGCATAAGTAAATAATTATTACATTTTTAATATTCTTTAATTAACTACATAAACCCCCAGGTTCTCAAGGACACTTAAACCCTCAATGCCTACTTTGGACCATGCTGAAGTCTGAACCATATCACATATTCAATTCACAATTTATTATAACATATGGGATTTCATTTTCCATTAATTTCAATTCATTATCATGATCAATTGGAACCATAGTCCAATGACAACATTTTGTGCCTAGATCGCCAGGCCTAGGACCCCGTAGGTATTTGAAGCAGTAGTATGTGGCCAAAAACACATTTATAAAACAATCAAACAAGTTGGATTTTGAATTAGTAGTCCATGTACCACACTCATTTATCACTATGGGTTTTTGATGCTGCAAAACATGTCCAACACATGAATATCAGTTTATCACTATGGGCTTTTGACACAACAGACCATGTCCCACAAACATATATCACATAATCACATGTATCACAATTTCAAATGTATCACAATATCACATGCACCACAATATCACATGTATCACAAAATTCAATTAATTAATCCAATTCAAAAACTGCATAATCATTCTATACATTAATTAATTCTCCAATTAATTAATTCAATTCAACAATCATAACATTCCATCCATTAATTAATTCACCAATTAATTAATTCAATTCAACAATCATAACATTCTATCCATTAATTAATTCAGAAATTAATTAATCTAATTAAAAAATATCAATATCCATAAATTCATCAATTAATTCATTCTATTAATTAAATTACAAATTAATTAATCCAATTCAACTAATTGAAATATCATAACAATTCCCATTAATTAATTCATAAATTAATTAATCCATTTCAATGTTTCTATAAATTAACTAGTCAATTAATTTATTCAAATAAAGATTTAATTTCAATATTAACAAATTGAAACCTAATAACACATACACACAATTAGAATCAAGACCATGGGAATTGAATTTAGACCACCTACCTCAAATTTTTTGACAAACACTCGCCAACAAACCCCCCAAATTGAAGTGGAACGATCAAGAATGCATCGAAGAAAAAAATATAGATTCGAATACTAGATAAAATATCATAATAATTATATTTATTAAAACCTAGATCTAGATCCAAAAAATATTGGAAATAATCCCTTTTCAAGGATGAGAGAAATATAGGAGGAGACATGATACCAAATGGGGTGAGATTCTCTTTCTAGAAGAGGTACATATATTCAATCTAGGCTTCAAATCATGAAGAGCGGAGGTCAGGAGACCTTGGAGTTTGTCCAGAAGCCTCAAAAAATGAGAGAAACATATTATATTTGATTGGGGGGGATATAAAACAGGGGTTAATTTTTTTTTAATAATTTTCACGGGATTAAAATTCTGTACGCACGATTTTTTGTATGGGGTATGGGGTTTCCCCTAACAGTGTGCCTCACCCAGGGGTGTCGAATGATTACTCTTAAGAGGGAACACTATTTGTAAAATCGTGTTCCAACTATACAATCCCTCTCTTCTAGGGGTTTCAAGGTTTTTTGGGGCATGGCACACTATTTGGGAAACTATGCGCCAACCGTGCATTGCCCAACTTCCTTCCAAAATTTTCCAATTTCACCCCAAAACTCCCAAAGGTAAAACCCAAAAAAGACATGCTCAAAACAAGGAAAAAGAGTACTTATAAACAAGCTTGAAAAAAATAGAAAAGGTCATAATATTACATTGTTGCACCAATTGAGGCATTAATTTTATATCTTTTATTGGTGAGATAAAAAGTGTTATATTGAGGGATAATGAGTTATTACTCTGTGTAAGATTAGCGAGTTATCATCTTGTGAGTGATTTAAAATAAACAGATAAAGTGATTCTACTCTGAAGGTTGTATGAGAAGTTCTCTTATTTAATTTTTTCATAACATCACATCACCAATTTTATGCTCCTAATACTTTCCCCAGTGTAGTTGAACTAAGAAAAATATCTTATGTATCAATAATTTATTTCTTTCAAATTCATTGAGGAATCATGTTTCAATTTGAATAATCCCGAAACAAGATTGCTTAAATGAGACAATTTCAATTTACACACATTAATTCACCCCTTATTAGTATATCATCACTTAACAATACCAAAATATGTTATCAGTGTTAAAGTTTTGAGATTAGACATAATTTGATATCTAAAATTTTATTTAAAAAGAGTTTTTATACCTTTAGGAGTTATAGACATGGTTGTGAATCATAAGGGAATTGAAGTCTTTGATGGAAATTACTTCAAACTATAGAATAATCAAATGAATTATTACTTTCAATCACATAACATGGATTTTAACATGGTTGTAATTCATAGAATTTATATTTTCATGGAAATTGTAGCTCTCATGGAAAGGGATCATAAGTAATTGCATATAGGCACCAAAGTAATCAATACTCTACGGGGAGATCTATCTAATGAAATATACCCTAAAGTGATTTCATGTAAATTTTCAAAAACCATGTATGAAAATTTATTATATATATATATATATATGTTAAAGTGACATAAAATTATGAGGAACTGAATTGAAAGTGATGTGGAACAAGGATGTGTACTTGAGGGTGAAACTGAATGAATACATTGATACATTATTTGATCAGGTAAATGTGATTGTGAGGTATATATATGGACATTTATAAACCCTTAAATATTTAAACTTTAAGAAGTGGTTCCTAAGAGATTTTCCTCCTCACTTCAACCTGAAGGTCTCAGTGATTAAGGAAAAGGATCAATTGACTATCTCATTTAATAATATAAATAATATACTTAACTCACTATTAAACACGATGTGGTGGAAATATAAATTTATGATGTTAAGTTATTCCTTTCCTCAAATATAAAATTATAAAAAGGAAAATTTAAATGGAAACTTTTATACACTTAATTTTTATTTGTTAAGTTTTGACAATATACTACTAAGTATCATAAAAAGTATTGAGATGATTATTAAGAAGATAAACCCATGCGAAATTATTCTAATGATGTGAATGTTAAAAAAATACTAATAATAATTTATTTATAAAGAATAAATTTCTTTTAAAAGAGATAAATATCTTTGAGGAATTGAAAATATAAGTGATTATGGATTTTAAGAATCCCAGCAAATAATTTCTTGTGTCTATAATCAACAAAACATAATTTGAGGAATTATGTAAAGGTGAAGAAATAGAATTTGATACTATCATTGAAATAAATATTGAATTGGAGGATATACATGAACACATTTATGTTTTTAGGGATAAGAAAAAGAAGTAAAATGTTGTTGTATGTGAGCCTAAAATCTATATGTAGTAATAAAAAGAAAAGAAATATTACTTAAAGTCTATGATTGAAATTTTTTGATCAAAATATCTAGAAAACTTAGATAATATTGTTGATATAATGCTCAAAGCGGTAGAACAAACCTAAATTATTGATGGATAGACTAATATAGTGAATAAAATCATGAAATGAATCAAATAGATTGAATGAGAAGTTATAAAATTGACATGAATGCTTGAGGATCAATATATACATGTAACTCCTATAATAACATTGGGAATTTTGATCATAGTGGCTATTAAAAAGGTAAAGGAAACAAATTGCGATCCAATAAAAAAATTTCTGATTTTATTATAAAAGTTACATTTTTATAATAAAGGAAAGGTAGGTATAGTAATTGATCATAATTAAAATTCTATCATGTTTGATGGACCAAATCAAGCTCTTACTTTGAAGAAGATGATTTATTTTGGAGATACCCAAAAGACCATTAGAGGACAGTGATGACACATCTGAATACCACTAAAATTATGTATCACTATTGTATAATGATGGGTCATACATAAAAAGCGTTTTCTATAAAAATGAGATAATTTAATGTATAAGTGAAATGAAGGCAGGTTAGAAAAATTTAATACTCTTGGTATGTTTTTTATGGATATAATTTTTGATGTGAAGGTTATTGACACAATGACATGTATTTATCATCAAGGATGTGAAGGAATATTTTAAGGGAGATTCAAAGCAGTCCAAAATAGCAACTCAAGGAATTATTGATAAATTTAACAAGATAAAACAGGTTTGTAACTTCACAGGATGAGAAATATCCATTATATCTAGATGAGGAACATGCATATCAACTCCTAATAAATATAAATCAACAATCTTGGATTAGAATAGAAAGTGATTAGAAGGATACAATGTGGGGGTTTTCTTTAAAATAAATGGATTGATCTAGAGTGTGGATTCTGGATAGTGGATTCACTTCCCATATGATGGTAAATAGTAATATTTTTATGGGTATGAAATTTGTAAGGAAGGATCCATAAGGTTTAGAAATGATGAAGGATTGAAAATCAATAGCTTTGAAAAGACCAAAATTAGAGGAAAATACATGAGGAAGATTGATGACTTGATTGTTAAAGGTATTGGTAATATTATCTTAAGTGTAAGTCAATTTTATAACTTGATACATGTAATATGATTCCTTATTAATACCTATACTATTAGAGTCAAAGTTTGTGAAATTTTGAGCAAATGGAAAGACACAAAAGAAAATATCTACCTTAGAAATGAAAAATAAAATATTTTATTTCTATCAAAGGAGAATGAAAATAAACTATATCATAAATTCAATGAAAAAATGATTCAAAATATCATGGAATATTTTATGAAACATAATTGTGTATATAACATGCCTAATCTTAAAAAATATCGCACTCTTATGTGTGTTGTTTTCTAAAAGGTAAATATTGTTTAGAAGACCAATAAGATAAAATATAAGAAGTTAATGTGCATTTTGGAATGGGTTCATATTGATGATTGTGGTATGAAATTACAAAGAGAAATTAATATAAAGAGGTACTATGTACTCTTTATCTATAAATATAGTTGGATTAAATGGTTGATAGTGATAGTTAACAAATTAAAAACATTTAATTTCATGACATGATATCAATAATTGGAAAAGAATATTCTTTGGAATAAGATATTGAAACTTTTAACCAATAATTTAATGTAATTCACAAGTAGTCAAGTGGAGTATTATCTTAAAAAACAAGGAATAAGTCATCATGTTTTGGCAGTGATAACTCCTCAATAAACTGGTGTAGTTTAGAGGAGAAACTGGATAATGAATATCATATATTAGATGATGTTCATTAAGAAATACATATTAGAGAAATTATATAAAGAAGTGGTGATGACATTAGTCTATATTATAAATATGGAATTGTTGTCACCAGGTGAAGAGAAAACTCCATATGTGATATGGAATGGTAATAAACCAACATTTAAGTACTTTTATATATTTGAAAGTAAATGTTTTACGCTTAAAAAAGTAAAAGAGATAATTAGTGATTAAATCATGATGATATGAAGGAAATTTTCTTGGTAACTCATAATAATGAAAGAAATATAAATTATTAAAAAATTATTGGAAACATATATTAAATATAAGATTTCACTATTATATAAATTGATTATTATTTTTCAACAAACCAATAAATAAATTATGGAAGAAAGTGTTTCAAATATAGTGTCTCAGGGGGAGCCTAAGGTGACAGTGCTAATAAAGATGAAAGAAAATATGATGAGGATGCCTATTTTTTTTCAATAATAATAATTTCATAGAGTAGTGATAATATTAATAAAAAAATAATTGGTGATAGAAAAAGTATGGTGAAAATGAGAATAATGAAGTCTTAGAAAAAACAATATCTTCTAAAGTAGAGTACAAAAAATTTCCTGAGGATGATAATTAGGTCATGTCTATGAATGATGATCTTGATAAAATAAAGAATGATTAAACATGTGAGATTATTTCAAGGCTATAGTATAAAAAATATTATTGGAACTTAGTGTATATTTTAGAATAAATTGAATAAAGAATGTAACTTTATTAGAGACAAAAATGGTTGGTGTGAAATGGATACTCCCAAATTGAAAAAATTTATATGGATAAGAATTTTTCTCCCATGGATATATTCGAAATGAATATATTATTCTTGAAAAAATGATAGTAAAAAATAAGTTCAATATATTCCAGAAGGGAATTAAATTAGTGTTTCTTAATTAAGTTCAGGAGGAGGAAGTGTATGTTGAATAAAAAGATGGTTTTATTATTAATGAAGATGAGAACAATGTGTGTTACTATAAAAAGGTACTCTACAGGATGAGGAAAACACCAAGAAATTGGTATTCTCAGCCTGATTAATACCTGAAATAGCTTGGATTCTAACACTGAAGATTTGATCATCATCACTACATTAAAAAGGAAAGTAATCAAAGGATTATGGTAATTATTTATATAGATAATTAAATTTTTTGATAATAAAATGAAGCTTAATACATGGAGTTTTTAAATTCTAAGGGAGAGGGTTTGAAATTTCTATGATTGGTGAATCAAAATTTTTCCTCAGTTTACAGGTCATAAAAATAAATTATGGGATGCTCACATCTCAATAAAAATATATTAGGTATGTGATGAAATGATTTGAAATAGATGATCTCAATTTTTTGATAATATAAGTTGCTACATGATTGATTTTATTAAAATATGATGGTGAAAAAGTGGTCGATATCATGAAGTATAAAAAAATAATTGGAAGCTTATTTTACCTAAAAATATTGAAAATAGACATTTTTTTATTATATTACATAGTTGATAAAAGTTATCCCAAAAAAAATCCATGTACTTTTTAAAAAATTAATTCTTAAATATATCAAATCTATGGTGTATTTCAAGGTGTTTTATTAAGGAACACAATAGAATGAGTTATTAGGATATGCAAACTCGATTGGGATAGTTTTTTGGATGATATGAGTCTATTTATAGTGGCGAATTCTATCATGTACATTTATATATATTTTAGACGAGCAAGAAACAAGAATTAATATGATTGAGCACTATAGAATCAGAATATATATGATGGTTCCAGGCACATTAAAAGCACCTATTGGGAATAACCAACTTAGATTTCTGTCATAACTGAAGAACAATCTGAGATGTACATTATGAATAATGCAAAAACCAATAAAATTAAATTGAATATTAATTGAAATATTAATTCTAGAACTAATAAGCTAGTATCATCACATATAATTCATAATTAATTTATAGATGGATTTATAATTATATTGTCTTGTAATTATTTCTTCATTGATGATGTGGTTGACCACTCTCATTGTACTGTCATTACATTATAGTATCCAAGGGTAGAATCCCTTCAATAGTGATCTACATGTGCTCCAAAACCTCAAAACATCATCATAGAATTTTTGGGTTCTAGAAAAGTCAATCATGATCACTTGAATCATACATCGTTGATCCCAAAAAAAATTTCATCATGGATGATAGATTATTTAGGTCATCTTAAAGACTTTAGAGAGTGGAGGAGGTCTGACACTCTATTTTTTGAGCATGTTCTTGAGTGGTTTCTCTCTTATGGATTGAGAGAATTATCTCTAGGATTTTTGTGTACAACTAGAAGATGTGCCTTGAAAGAGATATAACTCGGTATTTATACATCTTGGTTAGGTTTGGTATTTTCACATTCCTTATTGAACCCCATGTCTAATAATAATATAAATAATATGATTATTTACTTGACAAACATAATACCTACAAATAAATAAATTTTATTTTTTAAATAAGTAAATTAATATTTATTTAAATCATATTTAATATATCATTTCCAAAAAAACCATTAAAATTTGTCCGATTTATCCAACTCAGTATTTACCAAACCTTGAATAATGAAAATTTGTTTAATAAATAAATATTACCGTATTATTCTCTAATAAATATAATAAATATTATATTCACTAAATCTTGAGAATAAATATTTATTATTATTTAACTCACATATTTATTCATTCAAATAACTTGTGATTAAATCTAAGCAATCAACCAACTATGAATAATTATAAAACCACAAAGTGGGAATAATATATATTCTAACTTGTTAAATTCAAAATAGAATTTAACTAAGATTCTTGATACACTTAGTGTGTGACCCTTTAGTCCTATTTCTTAGTGGCATTAGATAAAACTACCTAAAGTCCACGATTAGCATCTATCAACATGCCAAAACACCCATATAGAAATAATTTAATGTCATAATGACATACTACCTTATATAAATGCACACCCTGTAATATAATCCCTTTATAATGATATCTCTAATCAAGAAGGTTGCATACTGGTGTCATCAACCTATTCATTTGATGTCACTTTCTTTGAATTTTAGAAAATTAACCCACCCATATAACCCCATGAAAATGTATTTAATTAGGCTATTCCATTCTCATAAAATGTCATGAGATAGCAATTTCCATTAAATAACAGAAGGAACAAATCCTTTCTCACATTATTTGTTAATGAAATATGACTCGTGACACACCAAACGTATCCTACCTTGATGTGAGAATATGTTATCACAATTTTCATCAATACATAAAAGTATTAAACTCATGATATAAATTAATAATAATTTTAAAGTACAAGTATAAATACAAATGTCCATAGATAGGAATACCCACTAACACATAAAAATGTGGATTTCCTATTAGTGGGTAATGTTCAAATAATCTCATAATCTAATGATTACCAAGGGTTCACACCATTATAAAGTGTCTTAAAGTCCTATTAGTCTCCACCCATGATAGCCTATATCATTTATTTTTATCAAATAATATCATTTATCTATATAACATGTTTTTAAGAATACTACTACGTCACTTCTATTTCTCATCATAGTGGGTTTAACTTCCTGCACCATTATGAGTTGGAATATCCTAGGGAAGTTTAAAAATTTAATTTTATGAATGGTACTTTTTGATAAATGGGATTTAGAACAAGTTTATAAGTGTTTTTATCATTTGAAAATGGTGTTTTAGGAAGGGGTTCAAGGCTTGGGTGATGAATTGGGGGTCCAAGAGGCCACCAGAGGAGTGGATAGGGGAATGAGGTTGCTGAAAGGTGTAGTGGTAGCCTATTGACATCATGAATATTTTATTCATGGAATAAGGTTTGTTCATGTGGTGGAAAAATATGTTTGAAGTTGTAAAAATGGGTCTAGGATTCTATTCTCAAGAAATCACAGTGTGACATATAGTGTCATGCCATGACACATGGTGGCTGGGCCTAGAGAAGGGTTTTCCCTAAAAACTCATGATGTGAAACCATGTTTCATCCTTTGAAATGATATTGGGTAGTTTTATAGTGGATTTAAAGTGATTTTATTGATACAAAATCCCCAATTTTCATTCCCCTAAATCCCTTATTATAACTGGGATGGAAAAGATATGTTTTGGCCTCTAGGAGGTCCTCTGATCTCATTTATTCACCGATTGAAGATTCATTTGTTATCATGGATCCATATTAGTAAGTTTTAGACCTTGAAACACCTTGATGTATCTTTCATCTATTAATTATTTATGATCATGATTTTATTACTATTAGATAAATGGGATGGAAATTCCACTAGATCTTAAAGGAATTGTCAGAGGATGATAAGGCTGTTGATCAACATGGAAAGAAATTTTCATGTGGTGATAAACACATTCTGTTGATGGGTGTTTTAGTGAAGGTATTTATCTAGTTGAAATATCCTATATTTCTCAAATTTAATTTTATTAAATTGGTTTATCACTTATTTTTGTGTAATAGGGTTTTTTCATAGAATAAATTAAGAAGTGTGTGATAGACTTTACATGGGTGGTTGGTCATGGTTCCAACCATGTGGTGACATCTAGTATGTCTTTCAACAAGTATTCCTTTCACCCTCAGTTTTGGGTTTATCTTATATTAATTTAATTAATTATAATTTAGTTATAATTAATTATTTTGAATTACTTAGCATGAGTTAGAAACCCATGGTGATCAATGGAGGCCGAATGAACTTGGATGACTCATACAAGGTTTTTGGGATTTTCTTAGTTGGGAGTTGACTCCGTTTGAGGTGGGCGGTCCCATGTAATCCACCCTTGGTTATTTTTTCATATTCATTGGCATGTTTTATGAGGTTATTAACCTTGGGTGAATGACCCAGATTATCATAATGAATTATGAATAATAATAATTCTTAATTAATTAGTAAGGCATGAGTCTTAATTAATTAAAGGAACCATTCCAAATAGAATTGGAAAAATTTAGAAGGGCCCCGGTTAACCCTTGTGCATTGGTTTGACACTACCCACCGATGGTCGAGGCTTAACCATATATCAGTGCCTTAGACTATATGGAAACCTTGAGGTGTTTTGTTGTACTACATGAGTCCTAGATCTCATGATACCACGTTTGATGCTTAGATCACATGCGTGTGGTGTGTTTAGCCCTATGAGACTATGTATGCTGATTATTCCATGAGTATGATTAGGTATCCAAATGGGAAATGTTTTCCTTGATCACATGTGTAACTGATATGAATCATGATGATATGACATTTTCTATTTATATGTGCAATATTTTTCCTTGATGTGATTCCCGTATTGGTATAACTTGTTGACCAAGCTTTATAGTGATTTCATGTGGGAGTGTGTGTAGCCTATGAGACCCTTAATGATGTTTTATTACATGATTATTTCTGTATAGATCATTTTCCATGTTCAACGATGACCACATTTAATAGTATATTTCTACTAATACTCATGATATTATTCCATGATATTGTTGCATCATATTCTCTTCCCCATTAAGTGTTTTACTATGCCTTTATGGTTGTTTTTGGTACTCGAGACAAGTACACCAATATGTGATGTGTATCACTTATAGGGGGAATGTACATGACTTATTATGACGATGACGATATACCAGAGCATATGGTAGGGGAATGATGGTCTTAGGGGCCTGATATGAGGCAACACGTTAGTGGCATGATGACTTAAGGGATTGACCTGAGGTATAGATGGGGTATGATGGTCTGGAGGCCTAACCCATGATAGAGTTAGGATGTACCTATATAGGGTCTGAAATGACTCAATGCCTTAAGAATGTTGGGATATGTGTGATAGACCCAAGATATGATAACATAGGGTCTTGATCTGACTTGATGCCTTGATTTTGCGGAGATATGTGCTATGATCCTAGTATCTTATTCTTGCTCACTTTTTAGATCTTATGATTATCCTCTCGACATGGATCTAAAGCAAGTACGAATGGGGTTCGTGGAGGCTTGGTAAACACATGAATGCTCTGTAATAACATGAGTTTTTATGTATTATTTTTGTTCAAGTAAATTAAATTTATTTGATATCCTTTATTACAAGCAACACCAAGTTAATATTTTATTACATGCAACACTAGGTTAGCCTGCGTTACACACGACATTGAGTTTTAATAAAACCATGATATATTATTAATATTATTCAAACACGACCATTATAACCTAGCTGTTAAAAATACCCATATGAATAGTAATAACTAATTTTTAAATATTATGTATAATGGTTTTTATAAATAATACATATTGATAAAAAATTACTTAACGTTTCAAAAAAGTTTTTAAATGTTTTGAAAATATTATTTTATAAAAAAGATGTTTTTATTTATTTTTTGTGAAAAAAATAAATATAATTTTTTACACTTTTATAAAATAAAAATCATTTTTGAAATCATAAAGTAAAAATTATCTTAGGGTTAATTTCTAATAATTTTCTAAAAAGATTAATTTTTTGATAAAAAGTGAAAAATAATTAATTTTAATTGAAAGATGCATTTTAATTTAAATTATTTATAAAGTTAAAATATATTTTAAAATGGTTTTAAAGTAAAATTAGTTCAATTATATATTTATTAATCCAATTTAGTTCATTTTAATCAATTTCATATTGAAATTTGATATAATATTTTACAAACTTGTGAACCTTCTCTCATTAAAAACACGCTTTCTCATCACACATGTGGGAGTAATTTTAAATTAAAATTTTCACTTATGTGAATTTAATTTGAAAAAATGGATTCCATATTTTGAATTAGAATAATTTATATTATCTAATAAAGTCAAATTAATTTTTTACAAAAATTAATAGTGAAAATAGTAAAAATTAATTACCACGGTTAAGGTAAAAATGGGTTTATCGAGGAGTTAAAATAATAAGATAAGGGTTAAAATGAATATAACACTTATAAAATTAATATTTTTCGCCATATTTTAATCCTATCATCCCTAGGTTTTAATCTATGGTTATTTGGAATCTTTTTTCTTGGGAATGACCTTTTTATTTTGGATTCTTTTTGAAAATTTCCAAGTAGTTTCCAAGTGGGTTTCATTCCCTCACTTATTAAAGGCCACCAAAAACCTCCACTTCTTCAGACATATCAATCCATATAGTTCATCCAAACTCTATCAAAATACCTCCCCAATTTCTATATCAGTGTTCTAGAGATTCTGGTGGTAACACCCAAAGTTTTTAGGAACATTTTTTTCCTCGAATAAATTGAATTTATTTGAGGTATTACGTTGCATGATATACCAAGTTAAACTTTCATGATATTCTACAAAAATTTAATCTTGTGCTACATGAAATTTCGGCTTAACTCGTGCTACACGTAACACCAAATTTTTATGAAATTGCATTTTATTATTATAATTATTTAAATAAGAAATTTATAACATATCCATTAAAATTAGTAATATATATAGTAATAACTAATTTTAAATATGATTTATAATGGTTTTATAAAAATAAAACATATTTATAATGAAATATATATATTTTTTGGTAAAGTCTATATGTTTTGAAAAAAATACTATTTTCTCAAAAGAACTACTTTTTATGTACTTTTATGAACAATAATAATTCTTTTAGAAGCTTTTATAAATTTAATTTTATAAAATAAACTTCAATTTTTTAATTCAGAATTTAAAAATTAGCTCAGGGTGAATTTTTTGGATTTTTTAGAAATATTTTATTTTTGGATGAATAGTGAAAAGTACTGAATTTTAATTGAAAACTTCTTTTTAATATAATTTATTTATATAGTTAAATTATATTTTAATTTTGTTTTAAAGTATAATTATATCAATTATACATCAATTAATCCAATTTAGATCTTTAGATCCAATATCACATTGAAATTGGATATAAAAACATTTCAAACTTTTGAGCTTTGTCACTTTAAAAACCCGTTGTCTCATCCCACATGTAGGATTAACTTTAAATTAATTTCTTCTACTTAAGTAATTATAATTTGAAAAAATTGATTCCATATTTTTATTAATCATAATTTTTAATTTATAATAATGTTAACTTAATTTTTTCCAAAGTTATCAGTGAATGAAATTAAAATTAATTACAACGATTAAGGTAAAAACAAGTTTACTTAGTGGTTAAACTTTAACTTAGGAGAAAAAATAACCTAGAAACATGTACAAAATACATTTAATGGCCATATTTATACCATATACTACTTTTGATAAAAAAGTAACCATTATTGGGGGCACATGATGTAAGAAAGACCACTCAATAGTGTTTACCTTTTTATATTTACAAGAATGCTACTCCTCATCCACTATAAATGGGCACTGACCCCCTCAATTATTAACCCCTCTCAAGAAATTTATATCATCCAAAAAATACTCAAATAAATTCCCAAATTCACTCCCTTCATCCTAGATACCTCAATTTGGGTATAAATCCAACCAAATAATCCCTTTGGTGCAAACCAAAAAGAGTTACCCAAAGAAGAGGTAACATTCTTCAAAAAGAAATTTTGTTTTGTTTATTTCTTCATACCCCTCAATTATTATTGTTACATGATTATATAATAACCTCACCATAATAAATATACTAATATATTTTATGTTAAGGGTATGAATTACACTCATACACACTTCCATCAAATGGGATACATGATCATCGTTCTCGTATATGGCGGACTATGACCTCACGAACCAATGCCATTCGTTCTTCCATTACCACCTTTAAAGGTTGGTAATAATGATTTAATTAATATTTTTAAATTATTTATATACTATTTATTATGTATTTAGATTTTATAATTTATTATATAAAACACACCTTCATGTTTTCAATTTTGTGGGTATATGATAACTTTGTTTGTGGACGTGTGGACTACCACCTCCTTAAAGCGACGTGACCCGTTCATGCTTTACATGGAATGCATTAAAGATGATTTTAATAGAAATATGTGATATATATTAAATAATAATTATAATTAAATTATAATATATATAAATATATATATATATCATTTACTTCTATTATTTCTTTTATACACCAAAAAAGGGAAACAACGTTCATGCATATGTACGGCCTACCGTTTCCATGAACAATTTCCTATTTATATCATTTATAGATTATTATAAATACATATATAATGAATATATATTATTTTTATATCATTTGTATCATTATTTAGATGATTAAATCATGATCTAAGTAATAGGACCAAGAATAACATGTCAAACCATGTACAAAAACAAAGTTGTTATTACTCAAAACATAATTTTAACATGAAATTATTAATAAATGGTTAATATAAAGTCATAATAAAATCATATATGGTATTATAAAATTTAATATGGTTATTTTATATATTTATAATAAAATTATATTTATTATACAGGAGGTTTGAATGAGTATGAAGAGTGTCAATACACATGGTAAGGGGTTTCATCTCAATTTACATTCCATTGAGACTTATTTGTTATTATTCACCTAATTAATTTTATATGGTGTATATAATTCCCTATGACATGTTATATCATGAATTTAATTTATTTCATGATATTAAAAGTTTTAATTGATTTTATTATTTCACAGATTTCAGGATTCAAAAGTTACTCAAGTAGTAAGAGGATTTCTAGTCTCACTTTAATTTTTGTGAGACTTATACCTTATTCACCAATCATTTTGTTTTTGTGGTGTATATACTTACCATGAATATATTCTATGATTATTATCCTTAAATTTATGGGTATTTACATATCCATTTTATGATATTTATTTCATGGGGTTTTACAGTTCAAAATTTACCAAATCAGTAAGGTAATTTTGTATCAATTTACCTTCTTTGAGACACATGTTTTTTATACACCTATATTATTTAATGAGGTGTATATAATGAAATTTGACATGTTATATCATAAATATCCTTCATTTAATGATATTTTAATATTCATGTAATTTTATTCTTTCATGGGGATTTTGATTTAAAAATTTTAAAGTGGTAAGTGGTTGTTGCTACAATATCATCATTTATCAAGTTTTTTTATAATGATTCTCCTATTGATGAAATATTATGATTCATATCTCAATAATTCTCATTATTTTTATTCTCCTATGCATTTTCATGACATATTCATGTAATGTTACCATTTTACAGTTTTTGTTACTTAAGATAATTAATAAAGTGTTTTTAAGAAAATATGACCTTATTTTTCTTTTCAGTTGGAAATTTATTTTATTCAAAAACCATGATTTCAAAAATGTTTTCAATTTTTTTTTAAAATTAAATTTTAGGGTAGTTTTCAAGGAAAAATCATTTGAAATTTTTTTTATGTTTTAATTTTTTTTAAAATGGGTTTCAAAGATTCCTTTATAAGTTTTCAAAGTTATTTTCAAATAAAAGTATTTTTAAAAAGTTTTATGTTTTAAAAAGAATTTTTTAAAATATAAATGATATTTTACTCATGAAATTTTTTTAAAATATTTTTCAAAATTATTTTCCATCTAAGATGACATCAATTTACGTTACCTATTTTTACTGGGTTTATGATCTAAGGATACCATTCATATTCTTTATCTGAATGGTTATGGTTTTGATGACATGTTATATATAAAACCTGTTTCTCTTCAATGGGTTATACCATGATAAAATGATTATGAATATCTATTCTTTTCATGGGTTATGCTTTGATTAAATTATTATGAAACCTATATCTTTTTCACAAGTTATGATATGTTGACATATTTATGATACCCATTTCATTTCATGGGTTATTATTTGATGATTGTTTATGATCTTATGGAAGACATATGTATGATTTCATTATGATATGGGTGGGAACTATATCTCCCTCCAATGAATTGGGTAAAGATTTATATCTCATGAGATAGACATGGATGAAACAGGGAGTGAACTCAGTTTAGTAAAGGACTTTGTCTGCTAAGATGGTATTGGTAGTAAACCTTGACTACTAAGATGGTTTGGGGAGTAAACCCATTCCACTAATATGGACTTGGAAATAAGCCTTAACTACTATGGAAATCATCTTTATATAATTATGTTTCTTCCATAATTCCATGTCTTATTCCAATATTATGATTTAATGTCTTATGATCTTGATTCCCTTACGATTCTTGTCTTATGAACTGACAATATTTATGCCATGAATATTTATTATGATCTTTGATATAAAGGGTATGATATAATAATGTTATGATCATTTTCTAATAACCTTATTCTAATTACTATGCTTACATATCTCCCTTTTTTACCCTTACTGGGCATCTAAGCTCACCCTTTCTTATGTTTTATTTACCAAGGTTATGAAGATATGCATTATGTATGATGTGTCTAAGAAGGGTTCTAGTCATGGAGAACCTAGTGAGAGATAATGTAGATCACTTATGTACCGGTGTTTATGTTTTTATGTTTCCAAAGGCACTAAAATAATATGATCTTTGGGCATGTGTTTGTGTAAAGTATTAAATGTTCAAGAAAAGTGATGTATTGTCTATGTAGGAGAATCACGGGTCACTATAGTTGGTACTAGGGAAAAGTTTTTTCAACCTTTGGGAACTAGGATGAGAAAACCTTAGTGAAGCACCTAAGATCATTTCTTTAAGGATAAGTCAAAGATGAGTCAATGTATAGGAAAATAACCTAGAATTTTGGTAAAGGATAGAGTGAGTAGTTTCCTAGCGATACATCCCTATCTGGATACTACAAGTGTACATGGATTTGGAACAGATGTACATAGGGGTAATAAACTTGAAAACATTGTATTAAGATATACTTTATCAGGAACTAGTACATGATAATGGGTCTTTCTACACACCTAGTTTGACACTCCTAGGGGATATGCTTTGGGAATTCACAAACTCTTTACCAACCATTATGAAGGATTTAAATATACGTTGGATATGAATAACCTATGAAAAACCTAAGTTTTCATAGTTTAAATAAGGTGTCTTTATTTAGGCACCCTATAAGTAATTACATAATTACGTGGTTCCCCACTATGTTAATTTTTTCTTACTCTATGATTTTTGGTTTTAGTTAATGGCTAGAACCCGAAGGAACTATGTTAATGCTGAGTGTGACGGAAAATGAAATGATTGTTTTCCTGATCATCTGAATTTTATGGGATATGGAATAAAAAATCTCATTTCTATGATTACTTGATTTTCTCAAGGTATGAATTATACTGGACTTCCAAATGAGAAAAGGATTGAACAACATTCTGTCGAGTCCTTTATGAGGAAATGCCCACCTTCCTTTAGTGAGTCTTTTGATCCATTAGTTTCTGAACAATTGATTGATACCCTTGAAAGGATATTCTCAATTCACCAATGTTTAGAACATGAGAAAGTAATTCTGTCTATTTATCATTTAGATGGAAAAGAATACAAGTGGTGGACTCTATTCAAGAATATGAGGTAACAAGATAAAATTTAATCCATGGATTGTGAAGAGTTCAGTAACTTATTTTTCAATAAGAAATTTCCCTGTGTTCTTCAAACAAAGATGGAGATAGAGTTTCTCAAGTAAAATCAAAGGTATAATGAATCTTTTGGTACCTATAAGGATAATTTTATAATACTTGTGTGGTACGCTTCTAGTATTATCATCCAACCTGAAAGTAAGGTTGACCGAATATTCAATGTCTTAAAACCTAGTCTCCAAAGGGTGTTATCCACAAGAGACTTCAATAGCTATGAAGAGATTGTGAATTGTGTAATCAATGTTTAAATGTAGGTTGGAGTTACATATCAATCTCATGTTTATAATAAGAAAAGTAAGATGAAGTTAAAAGGAAAATCTTAAAACCATGGAGAGAAGAATATGACATTTCCTTTATGCTCTAAGTGTGTGAAGAAGCATATAGAAAATTGTCTTAGGGGGTCTAATAAATGTTTTAAGTGTGGAAGGTAAGGTCATTGGGAATTTTATTACTGAAGTAATGTGAAGAAGTTAGCTAACAATGGGAATGTAAATAAAGATGCACACAATTCACCTCCCCACATAGTGCTTCAAGTTTAAGGAGAATGAGCATTATTCTAACCAGTTCCCAAACTGGAAGGTTAATAATGACGATCGATATTAGTAACCTCTTAATATGAGGGAAAAGGGGAAATATCTTACGATCACTATTTCTAATGAGGGGTTCAATAACAACATAGTGAAAGGTACAATTACCATCCACTCTATAATTTCTAATGTCTTATTTTTATTCTATATATACCCACTCTTTCATATCTAAATAATTTTCTAAGGTTATTAAGATTCCACCCAAATGATTATAAGTGTAATTAGAAGTGAAAACCCCAAATGGTACGATGACTGTATATCAATTCCATGATTCCTATCCATTTGAAGTTTGTGGGAGTGTGATTCCTACAAATATTTTCATTCTTCCACTGGTTGAATTTGATGTCATCTTAGGCATGGATTGGCTTTCTCTGCATAAATCCCACATTAATTGTCGAGGAGGGGAAGTTAAGTTTGACACTTCAAACCAACCTATGATAATATATCAATGTTATGATAATTATAAACTTCCTATGGATATTACATCCATTATATGGGTCTTAATTTCCATTCATAAGGGACATTTATCTCAAATGGTTGGGGATAACCTCACTATCAATGACATGCCTATTGTTAGAGAATTTGTGGATGTATTTCCAGAATAGTTTCCCAGCCTTCCACAAAAATGAGAAGTTGATTTCTTAATAAAACTCATACCTGGTTCTACACTAATTTCAAATACTCCCTATCGAATGACCTTGATTGAGTTGTAATAATTGAAGAAGAAACTACAAGAAAACTATGAAAAGAGATTCATTCGACCAAGTGTGTCACCTTAAGGTGCACCTATTGTTTTTTTTGAAAAAGAATGATGGATCAATGTGTCTGTGCATTGATTTTTGGGAGTTGAACAAGATCATAAGTAAGAAAAAGTATCCTCTTCCCCGTATTGATGACTTTTTTAATCAACTATATGAAGATCAATACTTTTACAAGATTGAAATTCATTATGGATATCATAAATTGAGGGTTAATAATGAGGATATACCCAAGATGACATTCCATACAAGTTATGGACACTATGAATATATAGTGATGCATTTTAGTCCTACTAATTCCCCTATTATCTTCATGGATTTTATGAATAGAGTCTTTATATATTACCTTGATCAGTTTGTGGTAGTCTTTATAGATGATATTATTATCTATTAAAATAGTAAGGAAGATAATTAATACCACTTGATAATTGTACAAAATACCCTAAGGAGAAAATGTATAAAAAATTTACAAAGAGTGAATTTTGGCTACAAAAGGTTTCATTTTTGGGTTATATAATATTAAGAGAGGGTATAATAATAGATTCATCAAAGTTAGAAGCTATTGAATGTTGGACCAGACCAACAATAGTAAAATAGATATGTAGTTTCCTTGGTTTAGCTGGATATTATCGATGGTTTGTAGAGAATTTATCGCAGCTATCCAATCCTCTAACTAAGTTAACTAAGAAGGGTTCCAAGTTCCTCTAAGTAGATGAATGTGAAGAGAATTTCATGGAACTGAAGATATGGTTAGTTAGCGCACTTGTGTTTATATTACCCTATAGAGAATAAGGGATTATGATCTATAGTTATGCATCCAAGAAGGGATTGGGAAGTAATATTATGAAGAATAACATTGTTATAGCCTATGCCTCATGAAAATTTATGATTCATGAGAAAAATTATTCAACTCATGATTTGGAATTAGATTTGGTATTTTTTTTATTAAAGATATGGTGGAATTATCTTTATGGAGAAAAGTTTGATATATAAATGATCATAAAAGTTTGAAGTCTATATTCACATAGAAGGATTTGAACATGTTCCAGAGATTATGGTTAGAGATGGTAAAGTATTATGACTGCACAATACATTACCAACTTGGGAAAGAAAATAAGTAAAATGATTCATTGAGTCGAAAGGATCATGCTAGCTTATCCGTGATGAGGATAAAAAAAGATCCAATATTTATGGATTTTAAAAGGATGTACCTAGAAGTACCGAAGGAAGGGGAAAAATCTTATCTTACTCAATTAAATGTTTAACCCTTTATCCAAGTGAATATTAAATAGGAACATAAGGAAGATGTAGAACTATATAAGAAGGTTAGAAATGTTCTTGAGTTTAAACTTGATTAGGATGGAATAATATGGTTCAGGAACCACGTATGTGTTCCTCCCTACCATATTTGAATAAGGAGTTGTTATAGGAAGCTCATAGTTCTTCATTCTCTATTAATATTTGAAGCAATAAGATGTATAAATATTTAAAAGAATACTTTTGTTGGGATGTCATGAAGAGAGATATCACAAAGTTTGTATCTCAATGCTTGGTATTCCATCAAGTTAATGCTGAAAGACAAAAGTATAAGGAGATGTTGCATCCATTACCCATACCAAAATTAAAATAGGAAAAAATCACTATGTATTTCATCTTTGGAATAACTAAAACCTCTAAAGGGAATAAATATATATGGGTTGTGGTTGATTTACTTACTAAGTCAACACACTTTATCACTATTAAAGAAGACTTATATCTAGATTATCTTTTCAGGATATACATTAAGGAAGTGGTAAAGTTGTATAGAGTACCACATTCCATTATATATAAATAGTATCCAAGGTCTACCTCAAAGTTTTAGAAAAGTATTCAGCAAGACCTTGATAGAGAATTTAGTTTTATCACTACTTATCATCATCATCTGGATATTTAGTTTGAAAGAACAATTCAAGCTCTATAGGACATGTTGATATCTTATTCATTGGATTCCATAGGTGGTTGGGATCAACACCTTCCTTTAGTTGATTTTTATAACTACAATATCTTTCAATAAATCATTTAGATGGATCCTTATGAAGACCTCTATTAAAATAAATTTAGAGATCCAACGTGCTAGAATGAAGTTGGAGAAAGAAAGTTATTGAGACACGAGATCACTGAAGAAATGGATGATAAGGTTAGAACCATTTAACAGTATATCAAGGAAGATCAAAGTTGGAAGAAAATTTAGCATGATAACTGTTAGAATGATATAAAATTTGAAGTTAGTGTGAATGTGTTTCTATGAATTTATCCCTAGAATATGGTTATGAGATTGAGGAAGAAAGGGAAACTAAGCCCTAGGTATATCAGTCCCTTTGAAATTCATGACTGTATTAGGTTGGTAGACTATAGCTTGATGTTTCCACAAAACCTCCCTCAAGTCCACGATGTGTTCCATGTATCTTTTCTAAGGAAGTACATACCTGAATATTCACATGTACTAAACTTAGAGGTTATACCACTGGAGCATGATCATTCTTATGAGGAACAACCAGTTGAAATTATGGATTATACATAGAAAGTTCTATGATACAAGACCACTCACCTAGTAAAAGTTTTGTAGAGAAACCACCAGTTAGAGAAATCTATGTGGTAACTTGATTATATGATGAGGTATAATGGTCCTCATTTTTTTGTATTATAATGATGAATTTCGAGGGAAAAAATCATTTTAAAGTTGGTTGAATGTAACACCCTGAGTTTTTAGGATTTTGTTTTTCAAATAAATTTAATTTATTTGATGTATTTCATTGGATGATATACCAAGTTAAAATTTCATGATATGATACAACAATTTAATCCTACACTATATACAATATCTTCTTATCTTGCATTACACGCAACCCTGAATTTCTAAAAAACAACATTTTATTATTATAACTATTTAAACAAGATAGTTAGAACATAGCCATTAAACCTAGAAATATGAATAGTAATAACTAATTTTTAAATATTATTTATAATCATTTTATAAAAATAAAACATATTGATAATGAAATATAAAATTTTCGGTAAAGTCTATATGTTTTGAAAAAATATTATTTTCTCAAAAGAACTACTTTTTATTTACTTTTGTGAATGATAATAAAATTAATTTTAAATTTTTTTATAAATTTAATTTGATAAAATAAACTTAATTTTTGAATTAATAATTTTAGAATTAGTTTAGGGTGATTTTTTTTCAGATTGTTCAGAAATATTTCATTTTTGGATGAATAGTGAAAAATATTGAATTTTAATTGAAAACTATTTTTTTGTATAATTTATTTATATAATTAAATTATATTATTATTTTGTTTTAAAGTATAATTAGATAAATTATTCATAAATTAATATAATTTAGTTCATTTTAAACAATTTAACATTAAAATTGGATTTAAAAACATTTCAAACTTTTGAGATTTGTCACTTTAAAAACCTGTCGTCTCATCCCACATGTGGGATTAATTTTAAATTAATATCTTCTAATTATGTGATTAGAATTTTTAAAAATGGATTCCATATTTTTAATAAGAATAATTTTTAATTTTCAATAAGTTCAAATTATTTTTTTTACCAAAGTGATTAGTGAAAGTAATTAAAATTAATTACAATGATTAAGGTAAAAACGAGTTTACTTAGTGGTTAAACTTTAACTTTAGGGGTAGATAACCTAGAAACATATCCAGAAGAAATTTTTTGTACATATTTATACAATATCCTTCATTTAATTGAAAATTTACAATTATTTTAGGCGCATTATGTAAAGGCGACCTCTCAATAGTGTTTACCTTTTTATATTTACAAGAATGTCACTCCTCCTCCACTATAAAAGGGCACTAAACACCCCTCACTCCTTAAAACCTCTAAATCCATTTGGATCAGTCAAACACAAACAAAATATCCAAAAAACTTCCCTTCCTTCATTATAGTGACCTGACTTTGGGAAAAAATCCAACCAAGGAATCCCTTTGGTGAAAACCAAAAGGAATTACCCAAAGAAGAGGTAATATCCTTCAACAATAACTTTTGTTTTATTTCATTCTTAATCCCCTAAATTTTTTTTATTCCTTGATTATATATTAACAAAAATATAATTAATATAATTAGATGTTGTTAAGGGTATGAACTACATTCACACAAACTTCCATCAAATAGAATACAGAATCATTGTCCATGTGTACGGTGGACTACCGCCTCGTGAACTGATGTCGTTCTATCTTCCATTACCACCTTTAAAGGTTGGTAATAATTATAGAATTGTTTTTATATGATATATATGATATTTATTATATATTTATCCTTATGAAATTTTTATACAACACACACCTACAATATTTCCATTTTTTTGAAATACGATAACTTCATTTGTGGGAGTGTGGACTGCAGTCTCCTCAAAGTGATGCGATTCATTCATGCTTTACATGGAATGTATTAAGAATGGTTTTAATATAAATATGTTATACATATATATTAAATAATAATTATATTATAATGATAATATATATATATATATATATCATTTACTTCTCTTCTTTCTTTTAATACGCTAGTAAAAGGGAAACAAAATTCATACGAACGTACGACCCACCGTCTCCTTAAACAATGTATTTAATTTACTATTTTTATATTCTATAAATTACTATAAATACATATATAATGAATATATATTATTTTTATTATTCTTGAGATGAGTAAATCATGATTTAAGTAAGAGGACCAATAATAACAATTCAAAACATGTATAAAAAATAAACCGATTATTACCTGAAACATAACTTTAACATGGAATTGTTAATAGACGAGTAATATAAAGTCATTATAAAATCATATATGATATTATATAATTGAATATTATTTTTTAATAGATTTATAATAAACTTATATTTATTATACATGAGGTTTGAATGAGTATGATGAGAGTCAAGACATAAGGTAAGGGGTTTCGTCTCAATTTACATTCCATTGAGACTTATTTGTTATTATGCACCTAATTACTTTTATATGGTGTGCATACTTACCTATGAAATTTTATATAATGAATTTAATTTATTTAATTATATTATAACTTTTAGTTGATGTTATTCTTTCACAGATCTCACGAATCAAAAGTTACACAAGTAGTAAGGGGCTTTCTAGTTGCATTTTTATTTCCACGAGACTTAAGCCTTATTCACTAATCGTTTCTTTTGTGTGGTGTATATAATGACCATGAATGTATTTTGTAATTATTATACTTAAATTTATGGTAATTTACATATCCATTTTATGATCTATATTTCATGGGGTTTACGGTTAAAAAGTTACAAAATCGGTAAATTAATTTTGTCTCAATTTGCCTTATTTGAGACACATGTTTTGTTATGCACCTATATTATTTAATGAGGTGTATATAATTACATTTGAAATGTTATATCATGAATATAATTATTTTAATGATATTTTAAGCTTCATGTAATTTTATTATTTCATGGGTATTTTGATTCAAAGTTACAAAAGTGGTAAGTGTTTATTGCTACAATCTCATCATTTATCAGGATTGTTTATGATTATGCTTCTGTTGATGAAATCTTAGGACCCAAATCTCAAATTATCATGATTTTTATTCTACTCTTATTTTTTATGATATATTTACATATTTGTACCATTTTACCATCCTTTGGTACTTAAGATAATTAAGAAAGTGTTTTTAAGAAAATATGACCTTATTTCTCTCTTTGGTTAGAGATCTGTTTTATTCAAAAACCATGTTTTTAAAAATGATTTAAAAATGATATTTTAGGATCATTTTCAAATAAAAAGGATTTTAATTTTTTTTATGTTTTAAAAATTTGTTTAAAATGGTTTTCAAATATTCCTTTATAAGTTTTCAAATTTATTTTCAAAGAAAAGTATTTTCAAAATGTTTTTTGTTTTAAAAATCATTTTTCAAAGAAGAAAGGAAATTTTCCTCAAGAAATTTTTTTAATAGATTTTCCAAAATTATTTTCTATTTAAGATGAAATCCGTTGATGTTAACTATGTATTAATGGTGTTATTATCCAAGGATATCATTCTTATTCTTTATATGAATGGTTATGTTTTTGATGAGATTTTGTTTATGAAACCCATTTCTCTTCCATGAGTTATACCATGATAAAATGATTATGACACCCACTTCTTTTCACGAGTTATGATTTGATGAAATGATTATAAAACCTATATATTTTCCATAGGTTTTGATATGATTACATGTTTATGATACCCATTTAATTTTATGGGATATGATATGATTATTGTTTATGATCTTATGGATTACATATGTATGATTTCATTATGAGATGGGTGGGACCAATATATTCCTCTAATGCATTGGGTAAAGATTTATATCTCATGAGATAGACATGGATATAATGGAGAGTTAACTCAATTCAGTAAAGTTATTTTTATGCTAATATAGTCTTGGGAGTGAACCTTGACTACTAATATGGTTTTGGGAGTGAACCCACTCTACCAAGATTTCCTTGGAAATAAGCCTTGACTATTATGGAAATCATTTTTATATGCTCATGTGTCTGCCATAATTACATGTCTTATTACTATGTTATTATTTAATGTCTTATGATCTTTATTAAATTATGATTAATGTCTTATAAACTTTCAATATTTATGATATTACTCTTGATTATGATCTTTGATATGCAAGGTATGATCTCCTAATGTTATGATCGTGTTCTGATACCCTTTTTCTCATTACTATGATTATATATCTCCCTTATTTACCCTTACTGAGCATCTGAGATCACCCTTTATTATGTCTCCTTTACCCAAGTTATGAAGATATGTATTATATATTATATTTATAAGAATGTTTTTATTCATATAGAACCTAGTGGGATATAAGTTAGCTTACTTATGTACCAGTGTTTATGTTTCCATGTTTCTAAAGGCACAAAATTAATATGGTATTTGGGAATGTGTTTGTGTAAATTATTAAATGTTACAAAAAAGTGATGTAATTTCTATGTATTATAATCATGGTTTTATATACCTATCCTTCAAAAAGAACAATACTAGGGTCTTTAATAAGAGATCCAAAGGAGGTGCTTCTAAGCGAAGATAATTGTCTTCACTAAGATCCAAAATTTTATTTATTATTTTTACACCTTTAATTATGTATTAAAACTTAAAATATAACATCACTATCATATTATATATAATTTTATGTTATCATGTTAATATATTAGCCTACAACCATTTCTAAATCCATCAAATGGTTTATGAAATCATCATTCATGTGTACGACGAACTACCACTTCGCAAAATGATGTCATTCATTTTTCCATTACCACCTATCACAATTGAGTATGATGATGTATATAAAGTATATATATGATATTTATAAAATAATTATACCTATTATGTAATTATATTAGATATAGTTTTTTATTTTTTATTTTTTGGGTTTTCGATAACATCACTCGTGTGTACGACAGACTACCGCCTCACGAAGCGATGTGATTCGTTCATGCTTTACATGGATGGTAATGAGGATGGTTTTAATGAAAATATGTGATATATATTATGTGAAAATTATTATTTATTGGTAATATATATTTTTTTCTTTAAACCCATCAAGAAAATAGAAACAACGTTCATGCGTACGTACGACCTACTGTCTCCATGAACAATGCATTTCATTTTCTGCGTATAAATTTTATGAATTACTATAAATAAATATATATAAATATATTGAATATATATTATATTAATATAATTTTTATAATTATTTAAATTGTTTAACCATTATAAAATTAATAAATCAAAAAATATAACAAATCAAAACATTCATGAAAAACAAAGCAGTTATTGTCCGAAATGTGACTTTAATAAGGAATTATTATTAAAAAGGTAATAAAAGGCCATAATTAAATCATATATGGTATTATATACATAATTATGGTTATTTATTATATTTATAATAAACTTATATTTACTATATAGGATGCTTTAATGTGCATAGATTAATTCGAGACTTAAGGTAAGGGATTTCTAGTCTCTCTTTTATTTTTTGGGAGACTTATGAAAATTCACCACTTGTTTCTTTTGTATTGTGTATGTACATCCACTTTTACATGTTATATATTTAATCTCATTATTTTTATTATATTTAATGTTTCATTTGATTTTATACTTTATAAAGGCATATGATCTAAAATATTACTAAAGCAACAAGGGATTTCCGTCTCACCTATATTTTTTGTGAGACACAAGCCATATTCACCATGTAATTATTTGATGGGGTGTATATAATGACCATGAATTTATTTTATGATGTTTCTACTGAAAATTATGGGTATTAAATATCCATTTTAGGATATATCTTTCATGGTTATTTTGTTTCAAATGTTACCAAAGTGGTAATGGTTTTATGTTACAATCTCATCGTTTATCGGGATTGTTTTTGATTAAGTCTCCAATGTTGAAATATTATGATCTAACTCTCAATAATTCTCATTATTTTTCTTATCCTATAGTTATTCATGATATTTACAAGTATTATTACCCTTTTTACTCTTTGGTACTTAAAATAATTAAGATTTTTTAAAGAAAATTTGACTTTATTTCTCACTTTAATCGAAAACCCATTTTCTTCCAAAACCATGTTTTCTAAAAAAAACTTAAAAAATGTTTTTGAAATTATTAAAATATTTTATTAAAGAAGTTTTTACCCATTTTTCACTTTTTACAAATTTTTTTTAAAAGTAATATTCATGTCATTTTCCAAACAATGCCCGTTTGGATTTTACCAAAAATCTGAAAAGAATATTTATTTTAACGTGTATGAAATGTAAAGAATTTTTTTTCTATCATGACCTAACAATGTTTTAAAAATTACTTTATTATTTATCATGGTGATTTTAAAATAAAAGGACTTCTAAAACATTTCATGAATTTTTAGTTTTAAAAAGTGATTTTCAAAGAAAAGTTATTTTCCTCAAGAAATGTTTCAAGTGTCTTTTCAAAATCATTTTACATCTAAGATTACATCCTTTGATGTTACTTTTTATTTTATAGGGATATAATCCAAGTATAAAATTCTTATTTTTTCTCTAAATAGTTTATTATTAGGATGAAAAGATGTTTATTAAACCCATTTCCTTTCTACAAGTTATACCATGATAACATTATTAGGAAACCCGCTTCTTTTTCCATGGGTTATGATATGATGAAATGATGAAATTATTATGAAACCTATATCTTTTACATAGGTTATATTATGATGAAATTTTTATGAAACCCATTTTTTTGGATTATTATATGATGAATTTTTTATGATCTTGTGGCACACATATATATGATTTTCATTATGATATGGGTGGGACTGAAATCTCTCTCCAATGCATCAAGTAAATATTTATATCTCATTAGATATATAGTATTGTAATGGGGGGGGGGGGTGAACCAAGTTCAGTAAGGGACTTTGTTTTCTATAATGGTCTTGGGAGTGAACCTTGACTACTATGATGGTTTGGGGAGTAAACCCATTCCACTATGATAACCTTGGTAGTGATCCTTGACTACTATTGAAATTATTTTCTATGCTTATGTGTATTCCACAATTCCATATATTATGCCAATGTTATGCTCTCATGTATTATGTTATTTTATCCTATTATGATTTATGTCTTATAAATTGCCAATATTTTTTCCATGACTCAAGATTATGATATTTTATATGCAGGGTATGGTTTTCAAATGTTATTCTCATGTTCTAATACCATAATGTTCATGTTATGCTTATATATCTCCCTTGTTTACCCGTATGAGCATCTAAGTTCACCCTTTCTTATATTTACTTTCCTTGGGCTATGAATAAATTTATTATGTATGATATGTCTAATAATTGTGATAGTTATGAAGAAAATAGTGGAAGATTATTTAGTTCACATATGAACTAGTAGTTTATGTCTCCAAGTTTCCAAAGACATTGTACCTTTATGATCCTTAGGCGTCTATTTGTGTAATGTAATTAATATTCATATAAAAAGATGTAATATCTATATATGAAAATCCTGGATTTCTACAATTGGTATCAAAGGATAAATTTATTTAACCGTTATAAACTAGGATAATACAACTTTTGTGATATCCCTAGGGATATTTCTAAGGATATGTCTAAGAATGTATTTAAGGATAAGTATAAGGATGAGTCAAAGTATAGGAAAATGTCTTGGAATTTTAGTAAAGGATAAATGAATTGGTTTGTAAGAAATTATATCTATAACTGAATACTAAAAGTGGATGCGGCTCTACCACAGAGGTACCTAGGGGTAATAAATCTGAAAAGGGCTCATTGAGCTGGACTCAATCGTCACCTGATGCATGTAAACATGCCTTTCTATACACTGGTTTGACACTCCTGAGGGGTGTGATTTAGAAATTCACAAACTCTTTATGAACCATCATGAAGGATTTAAATAGAATATGACTATGACTAAACTAATATAAACCTAAGGTTTCATAGATTAAAAATAAGGTGTCATGATTTAGACATCCTATAAGTGATTTTCATGATTATGTGGTTCCCACTATGATTATTGTTGCTTAAACTATGATTTTTGGTTTTAGTTAATAGATATAAACCAAAGGAACCATGTTAATGATGAGTGTGATGGATAATAAAATGATTGTCCTCCTAATAATCCAAATGTTATAGGAGTTGGAATGAAAAATTTCATTGCTATTCTCACACAACATTCTCAAGCTATGAATCATGTTGGTAATACAAATGAACAAAGGAGGTATTAACATTTTGTTGGGTCCTTCATGAGGCAACATACAAATTCTTTCAGTGGGTCTTTTGTTCCACTAGTTGTTAAATAATGGATCAACACCAATGAAAATATATTTTCCATTCTACAGTGTTTGGAACATAAAAAATTAATTTTAGATGTCTACACTTTGGAAGTTGAATAAGATCAATGGTAGAATCCTGTCAAGAATATGAGGCAATATGATGAAATTGACTCCATGGATTGGGAAAAGTTCAAGAACTTATTTTTCAAAAGTACTTTACTTGTATTATCCATATGAAAATGGATAATTAACTCCTTGATCTAAAGTAAAAGGATTATGAGTCTGTTAGTACCTATGAGGAAAATTTTACAAGTCATGTGAGGTACAATTATGGTATTATAATCCAACCTTAAAGTAAGGTTGATCGATTCTTCAGTGTCTTAAAACCAAGTATCTAAAGGTCATTATCCATATGAAATTTAGTGGATATAAAGATATTTTTTGGTGTTCCATAAAGGTGGAAATGGATGTTGGAGTTACATATCAATATCATATTTTTGATAAGAATAGAAAAATGAAATTAAAAGGAAAATATAAAAACCGTGGAGAGAAGAAGATGAGTTTTCCTTTATGATCAAAGTTCTGGAAGAAACATAGAGGAAATTTTCTTAAGGGAACTAGTAAATGTTTTAAGTGTGGAAGGTAAGGTCTTTGAGCAATTTATCTTTGAAGTGATGAAAATTAGTTAGCTAATGATTTGAATAGAGATAAAGCTATACATAATGCACCACCTACACTCTAGTGTTTCAAATGAAAGGCGTATTGGAAATATGCTAACCAGTGCCCAAATATAAAGGTTAATGATGATGATTGACACTAGAAATATCTTAATCCAATATATATAGGGAAATATCACGGGATAACTATTTTTTGTGAGGGTGTGATAACGACATGGTGAAAGTTACACTTAATATCCACTCTAGAACTAATAATGTATTATTTGACTCTAGATATATCCATTTTTTCATATCTAAATAATTTTCTAAGGGTATCAAGATGAAACCCAAATTATTAGATATATAATTAGTAGTGAAAAACCCTAATTTTATGATGATCACATCTCAAGTATGTTAATATTCTCCGATTTAAGTTTGTGGGAATGTGCTTATTGTAAATCTTATCATTATTTCTCTAGTTGAATTTGATGTTATCTTAGGTATGAATTTGATTTCTGAACATAAATCACACATAAATTTTTGAGTAAGGGAAGTAACATTTGATATTCCAAACCAACCTATGATAGTCTATCAATGTGATGATAAGTACAAACTTCCAATGGAGATCACATCCATTGTATGGGTATTAATTCTCATTCAGAAGGGGTGTTTATCTCAAATGGTTAGGAATAAACTTGACATCGATGATATTACTATTGTGTATGAATTTGTTGAAGTATTTCCATAATAATTTCATATCCTTACAAAAAAACATGAATTTGAGTTTTCAATAGAATTCATACCTAGTTCCACACAAATTTTAAAGACTCCCTATAGAATGAACCCGACTGATTTGCGGGAATTAAAGAAGAAACTCCAAGAAAACCATGACAAGGGATTCATTCAACCAAGTGTTTCACCTTGGTATGCACCTATTCTTTTTGTTAAAAATAAATATGGATTAATGAAACTCTAAATTGATTATCGAGAGCAAAATAAGATCACGATTAAGAACAACTACCATCTTTCCTATATTGATGAATTGTTTGATCAACTGCATGGAGTTCAATACTCTTCCAAGATTGAATTTTATTCTAGATATCATCAATTGAGGTTCAATAAGGAGGATATACCCCAAAAAATTATATACAAGGTATGCAAACTATGAATATTTTTTTTCCATTAGGTCTTAACAATTCCCCCACCATTTTCATGCATTTAATGAATATAGTATTTAGATGTTACCTCAATCAGTTTGTGGTAGTCTTTATAGATGATATTTTTATCTATTCAAAGATAAAGTAAGAGCATGAAGATCAATTTATAATTGTACTAAATATCCTAGGGAAGGAGAAACTATATGAAAAATTTACAAAGTGTAAATTTTGGCAGAAAAAGGTTTTATTTTTGGGTTATATAATCTCAAGATAGAGTATATCAGTAGATCCATCAAAGATAGAGGTTATTAAATATTGGCCCAGACCAACCACAGTGACTTAGATCAATAGTTTTCTTAATTAATCTAGATATTTTTGATTTTTTTGGATAATTTCTCATGAAAATCTAATCCACTCACTAAGTTAACTCAAAATGGATCCAAGTTCTTCTGGATAGATGATTGTGAGGAAAATTTTAAGGAACTGAAGAAAAGATTAGTCAACACACCAATGCTTACATTACCCTATAGTAGAGAAGGGTTTTTAATTTATAGTGCTGCATACAAGAAAGTATTGGGATATGTTATTATATAGAATTAGATAGTTATTTATTATGACTCACAACAATTTAAGGTTCATGAGAAAAATCACACAACTCAAAAATTGGAGTTAGTTGTGATAATTTTTTGCATTAAAATACCGATCCATTATATTTATGGATAAAAGTGTGATATATATACCAATCCCACTAGTTCGAAGTATATATTCACACAGAAGGAGTTAAATATGAGTCAAATAATATGTTTAGAATTGATTAAATATTATGAATTCTCAATACATTACCCCCATGGGAAAGTGAACATGGTGGCCGATGCTTTGAGTTAAAAGGATCATTATAGATTATACATGATGAGGATCACAGAAGATCCAATATTTATGGATTTTAAAAGGATGGATCTAGAAATTCAGAAGGAAGTGGATAATTCTTATCTTGCTTAATTGAATGTTCAACCATCCATCCAAGTGAAGATTAAAGAGGTGAATAAGGAAGATGTAGACCTACAAAACAAGGTTAGAAATGTTTCTGAATTTAACCTTGATCATGATGGAATGATAAGGTTTAGAAATCATGTTTATGTTCCATCCTTAATAGATTTGAAGAATTTGTTAGAGTAATATCATAGTTCTTCATTCTCTATTCATCATAGAAGTACAAATATTTATAGATATTTGAAAGAATGTTTTTTGGGATGTAATAAAGAGAGATATTTTAGAGTTTGTATCTTGGTGCTTGATATTTTATAAATTTAAGTTTTATAGAAAAAATTCTATGGGGATGTTACATCCATTACCCATACCAGAATAGAAATTAAAAAACATCACTGTGGATTTTTTTATTGGACTCCCTAAAATTTATAAAGGGTATAATGATATATGGGTTGTATTCGATAACTGTACTAAGTAATAACTCTTCATTTCAATCATAAAAGACTTATCTATGGATTAGATTTCTAGGATATACATTTAGGAAGTGGTAATGTCATATAGAGTACTATAATCCATTATGTCTAATAGGTATATGAGGTTTACCTCAAAGTTATGGTAGAGTCCTGAACACACTCTTGATAATGATTTGAGTTTTAGTATTGTGTATCATCATTAGACAAATGACTAGTCTGAGAGAAAAATTCGAACCTTAGAGGATATGTTGAGATCTTATTATTTGGATTTTAAAGGTGGTTGGGATCAACACCTTTAATTTTTTTTCTTATAATAATATATTTCACTCAATGATTCAGATGTGCCCTTATGAATCCCTATATGGAAAGAAATCTAGAGATCCAACATGTTGGAATGAAGCTAGAGAAATAAATCTTTTGGGATCTGAGATAACTGAAGAAATGGTAGATAAAGTTAGGTCTATTTAGTAACAAATAAGGGAATCCCAGAGTTAGAAAAAAAGTAATGATGAAAACTACAAGTGTGATCTAGAATTTGAAGTTACTGATAATTTGTTTCTAAGAATCTATCCATGGAATATGGTTATGAGATTAATGAATAAAGGGAAACTAAGCCCTAGGTATATCAGTCCCTTTGAAATTATTGATCCTATTAAGATGAAATCCTATTTGTTGAAACTCCCACCAAACCTCTCTGAAGTTCATGATGTGTTCTATGTATCTCTCCTGAGGAAGTACATACTTAAACCTTCACATATACTGAACTCAGAGGTCATACTACTGGAGAAAGATATTTATTATGAGGAACAACCAATAGAGATTTTGGATAATATAGAGAAATTTATATGAACGTAGAGATCATACCATTTTGTACACCTATTATGATGTCAAAATTATCCTATGATTTTCCATTCTAAATATTTGTGTAGTGAATACCCATATCAATTTCCACTCAAGGGATTCAAATAATTGTACTTATACTTTATTTATTTGGGATTTACATATCTGTAACCCACACTCTTTAATCATGGGGTTGTAATTGATGAAATAAATCCTTATGTTTTATGATTTATGTGGCACACTTATGTATGCGCATGATATGAAAGTGATGGGTGGGATTGAAATTATATATCCCTCCAATGAATTGGGTAATGTGTTTATATCACGAGATTACATGTATGGTGTACAAAGGATTATATTAATCACACCATGTTATGTTTTCTTAGTAGTTATCCTTGACTTATGTTTATGATATCATGTTTTAATTTCTGGCCACATTCCCATGTTTCCTTTATGTTATAATGTTATATCATGCCTCATTATTCAAGATAATGATTATAACCCATCTTATATTACCTTGATATGAATATTGTCTCACATGTACTACTTTACCTTAGGATATTATTTGTTTATTCACTTAATGGAATTTATTGTTTACCCCTTTATTATATACGTCCCCAGGTTATCCCATACAGTTTTAGAATAATGATGGAATTTTAGGATCATGTTAAGGAAGTTTTCAATAATGTCATTGTATTTATATTTCAAGTTGTTATTCTATGTAACTAATTTCCCAAGGATACTAGGCTTCATGATCTTATGATATTATATTATGTGTACCTTTATGTAATAAATCATGAGTTAAAGTTTAGTAAAATATGGGTTGTCATAGAACTTGAACCACCTCCGCTATCATAAGAGATCCATCCATTACATAAGCTTTACTCACATGCAGGTGATGGTAACTAGAGTATTTTTTAGGCTTTTACATAAAAGAAACCATAGGAATGAATTCCCTTACATAATGAGTTGAGTGGATGACACACAGATCACTAATTTAATTTAATAATAATAATAAATTAAAAGGAAACCAATCACATACATAAGTCTATAATAAGCTCATGATCACCCACATACATGCAATGAATATACATTTTTAATATAGCTATAATTTAATTCAATTTTTTTAATTAATACAAAACACTATAAATTAATCTGATTAATAAATTAATTCAATTCATTTTAATTTCATCTAAACCATCCTAAAATTTCCATCATCCAAAATTTTAAACATATTAAATAAATTAATTTTATTTAAAATTAATAAATTACTCATATGTTCTTGGAGACAATGACATGTACCCATCCAAACTACTCAGTATGGTCCTTGTACTATGCATTCCCATGACATCTAACATACATTTTATATAACATAATTAAGAGGCATGAATTTTAAATAAATGATGAATTACCATATTTAAATTACATGACATGTGATGTTATTGAATCATGCAGAGTACACAACAAGTAAGGACCATACACAACTTGTAGTTCAAAATTTAATATAAAAAATGATTTAATATATAATTAATAATCCTATAAACTAGCATTTATTTTCAATAAATGAAACATAGAACACATGTAAATAGGTTTAATTATATAATTAATTTTTTGTTCCATGTTAAATTAATCACACTATATTAATGTGTTATATAATGTATACTTGGGCTACACACCATGTAATGCCTTCTGACAATGTCTATGACACACACCTAGGGACTTGGTATGTTTATCGGTCACAGTCATTTATGAGGTCCACATCATGTATTCCAGTTACATGCTATATGACCTCAAAGTTTCATGGTATTTCAGTCCCCATGTCATGTAGTAAATACATGACATGACTTGGAACTCTATCTTTTCCTATAGGACAACACATATACTATATGATGTGCAAGAGAGTTACACTATGTGTAGTTTGTAAAACTATATTCCATCCTGGCACAATAAACACATGATGTGAATTAATTATGTTCTACATATAGTCAATTCATGATGTCCTGGTTTTAATCTGAGTCATCCTGGTGCATTGAATAGGGGTACATAGTATATAACTTTAGGCTACATGTTGTGTACTCCTGTGTTATCTATCTAGAACCCTCAACATCTCTCAATGGAGTATTTATATGTTATTTGTGATAATTTAACCTTTTATTGGTTATATGTGTGATAATTAAGAAGGGAATATAAGAATTAAATGTTAGAATTTAAAGAATGAATAACCGAGAAGTAAAACTAACAAAAATTCATATTACATATCAATAATTAATAAATAATTATAAATTAATTACATGACCACTCTAATACCAATTTGTGGTTTTGGACATAGTTAAACTTCCTATTAGATAGAGATAACTTGGGTTTTTTTATAATCGGTGAATAATATGAGATGCACACGAGGAAGAACATCATGACAAATAAAATTAAATTGAAGATTAATTGAGTTATGAATGATAAACCAAGAAGGATAGATCATCACATATAATTTATAATTAATTTATAGATAGATTTAGAATTATCTTGTATTGTAATTATTTCTTAATTGATTATGTGGTTGACCAATCTCATCATACCATCATTGCATCATAAGATCCAATGGTAGAATCCCTCTAGCAGTGATCCACACATGCTCCAAAATCTTAGAACATTGTCAAAGAATCACCAGGTGCTTGCATGATCAATCCTATTCACTCACATCATTCTCATTATTTGCAGTAAGAATATATTAATGAATAAAAGATTCTTTATGTTCTCTCTAAGGCTTGAGAGAGTATAGTATGATTGGAGCTCTAGTTCTTAAGTGTATTCTTAGGAGGTTTCTCTCATAGGGATTAAGAGTATTCTCTCTAGTCTTATTGTGCACAACAAGTAGCTGACCCTAGAAAGAGATATAACCATGTATTTATAGAGCTAGTTTAGGGTTGGTAATTTCACATAGTCCCTTACCCAATTCATTATTCCTTAGTGAACCCTAGGTCTAATAATAATATAAATAATAATATTATTTTCTTTACATGTGTAATACATATGGATAAATAAATAGTTATTTGTTAAATAAATAAATTAATATTTATTTAAATTATATTTATTATATAATTTCTAGATGGACCATTAAAATCACACCATTTTATCCTCCTTGGTATTTAACAAACCTCACAAAATAACTATTTATTTAATAATTAAATATTACTGCATTATTATCTAATAAATATAAAAAATATTATATTCACTAAATATTGAGAATAAATATTTATTATTATCAAACTCTCATGTTTATTCTTATGAAAAAATCATGATTAAATATAAATTATTAATCAACCCCAAATAGTTATTAAACCACAAAGTGGGAATAATATATTACAAGTAGGTTGTATACTGGTGTCATTAACCAATGTGCTTGATGTCTGTTTCTTTGACATTATTGAAATGAACCTACCTAAAAAATACCATGGAAATTGATTCAATTAGAACATCTCATTCCCATAAAAGGGAATGATATATCAACTTCTATTAAAGAATAAAAGAGATAAATCCTTTCTTACATTATTCATTAATGCAATATCACTCGTGACATACCCAAGGTATCCTACTTCTCAGCGAGCATATATCATCATAGTTTTCACCAATACACAAATGTTTGTGACTCATGATATATTTTAATAATAATATTATATTTTAAGTATTAATACACATATACACAGATAGGGACATCTAATGACACATATAAATTTATATTTTCTATTGGCGGGTCATGTTCTCATAATCTCTTTATCTGAAGATTACCAAGGGTGTAAATTATGAGAAAGTGTCTCAAAGTACTATGAGTATACACCCATGAGATCTTTTATCATTTTTGTTTTGTAAATGATATAATCCGACTATAAAATATATATTAACTAGTAAAAAATAGGTTTTTTGAATCATTTTTTATGTTTTTAACATCAGTTTTATAGGAGACATTATTATAGGAGATATAAAAAAAATATTTTTTAATGTAAATTATTATAACAAATTTTAAATTAATTATTTAAAATAAGTTTTCTATATGCTATTGTATACATGGCATAAAAATTAACATTCAATGTCAGTTATAAGAAAAAATGACGTTGAATATGACTTTTTATACGAGTTATATAATAACTGATGTAAAAAACTATCTATTTTTTAAAACTTTTCAATACTGATTACTCTATATAATAAAATTACAAGATCAATAAAATGAGAACAAAATCATAAAAACTAGATGAAATCAAGAAGAAAACTTAAATCTTTGACATAAATTTTAATCATTTTATAGTCTTTATCAACATATTTTTTTTGAAGGAAAGATATCATGAGGCATCCGAAGTAGTAGCTTGGAAAGAACTTTTGACTATGATACAAGTTTTATAGTTTTAACATGATCTGAAGAAGGATTATGTATTATAATAAAAAATTAATCTAAAATGATGCATCAATTGAGAAAACTAATCATCAAAAAATTAAACCTTGGAAAAATAATTATAAATACCATGATGAGATTTATTAAAGAAGAATCATAGGAATGATGATGAAGATCAAAAGATTAGAATTGGTGAAGAAATGACGATAATAAAAATATTTGATGGGGAAATGAATACATGTGGAGAATGAAAACATATAAATTACATTGGAAAAGAAAAATATGAAATCATAAATTTGAGGTGTCGATTGAAAAATTCAAAGGCGCGCTATAAAAAAAATAGAACTCCTTGTTGGAATAGTCACATCAATTATATTTGAACTAGTATTAAAAATGATTTTTTAATGTTGAATTTTAACTAAATGATGTTAAAAATTTATTTTCACATCAGTTTTAAAATAAGCAACATTAAACATTGATATTTAATGTTAGTTATTTTAAAACCATCATAAAAAACACAACTTTAACATTTTAAACATTGGTTATATAAATAACCAATGTTAAAAACCTTTTAACATTTGTTATTTAGAAAATGATATTAAAATTCCGATGTAGAAACTATTTTGTGTACTAGTGATTTAAGAATACCTTCATGACACTTCTAGGTTCTCATCATTGTAGGGAACTCCAATGAACTTTTTTTTGTGATAGTTACTTTTAGTAAATTACCACATGCTATGTAACATAAAAGAGAAATCATGACGTGATAATATGTTTATTAATATTCAAAATAATGAATATAAGTAATCATAAAGTACGTATATTATGTTCTAGCACACCAACTCCAACAATACACCCACTACACAAGACTGCACATAATTTATATTGATAAACCATCAAATTAAAGATATCGGTGTTGAGGTAAAATCACTTACTACAGTTAAATTTGATATATTAAATGTTTTAAATCATAGAAAAAATCTAAAATCATTCAAGGATAAAGTACATTGATATAATGGAACAAGAAGGAAATTTGAATCCTTGTTCTATTATTTTACAATTGGTATCTCAATATTCATAGAATAAGTTAGAAATTCAACATGAAAGTATAACTATCATATTACTCATGCATATATGAATTATTGATATAAAAATATATAAAAGAATGAAAATATCATCATATATGAAACATGATAGATAACCTATTATTTCAAAATTATTTCTTCAAGTTTATATAGTAAATTTATGCACTGAAAAAATGAACTATGTTTATTTTAATTCTACCCCTATTGAGTGTTACCAACTATCCTCAGTTGTGTTTTAACTCCTTCTTTATTCTATGTCTCAGTAGGCATCCTGCTCCCCTTTTTTTTAAAATCTCTACCACTCAATTTTCCATTGTAATTTACTTCATAACTTCTTTAAGTGTCTAACCCTTCTGTACTAGAGACATCTCTATAGTTTATTAGAATACCCCCTTTATATATACAATCCCATCATATTGTTAATACTCAATCTATTTTTTTATTTGGGATAAGTTTGAGATCTCTAATATCTTTTAATAACATACCTTTTTGGAGTTATTATATATCATATTTTATCCATTTTAAAAATACTTACCTCAACCGTGTTAAGAAAGAAAAGTATTCAAACTATGAGAATTCATCATGTTTACATATACTATAACTAGTTTATTCAATACTACCACATTGGTTGGTATCTTAAACAAGATAACATTCAATTCAATCTTAACTCAATTTCACATATAATATCTTCTAGACTTTAAGTTATCATTCATAATAATATCTGGTTAAAAGTGAACTATATCCACAAAATGAGTTACTACATTTTTGTCATGTTTCCCCACTCCAGCTCTAAGACCACTTGATCCTTCCTTAGATTCAATATATCTTGGTAAAACTATTAACTAAACATCATATAGATCTCTATCTATGTTAAATACTCATATAGATTCATATACAAAGATGCTTCCCACCACATTTGAGATACTCCTTCAAGAATATACATTTTTGAACTCTACCATTAATGTGTCCGTGGAATGAACAAACTAAAAGTTATAATTGTTCATTTCCAACCAAATTCTCATAATCTTTTACTCTATGATCACCCTTGAAAATTGGTGGATTCAACCTCTAAGAATCCAAAACTTGATCAATATTCTTTGGTTTCTCTGAATTCATTCTCCCTAGAAGAACTTGAATCACTTGGAATAATGAACTCAAGAGTTCAATAAAGCTTTCCATGTTATCGGTTCCTTACCCATACATGTTCTCTCTTTTAAGAGGCATTTCTATAACGACACAAAACCAAAAATAAATTTATATACTATAAAAAATATCATCTATATAAAACACATGAGTTATAAACTCAAATAACATAATTATATCTATATTTAAGTTTCTGTATTCACCTTATAGAGAATCATTATTTTCACAATTCAAGTTCCACACAAAGAAATCACATAAAATATTAACCAAATTCATTAAAAATTAAAAAGTTTTTCAAAACTATTTGGAACCATTTATAAATTACTTCTATATAATGAAATTATCTTAACAAATATAATGTGAAAGTATTTTATCTCTATAAATCTCTATAATGACACATAAATACAATACTCATCCAAACCATTCACTATTGTAGACACCTATAGTCATAACATCCTCCCTGACTGTAAAGACCTATAAATGTTAGGTCATTGTTTTTTAGAGTAAATGTAAATTTTTGGTCTTAAAGTAGGGGATGTTCAGTCAATTGGGATCTAGATTAGAAATCTGAGCATTGGAACATCTCAAGGAGTTTTTTATTGAATGTTTAATATTGAATTATTGGTGGTTTAGGTGCTTGGGAATGCACTAAAAAAGGGTCAAAGTTATTTGGGAGATTATTGTGGCTATATCCTTAAGGTTTTCACTATGGTTGTGCCTACATAGGAGGGTCATGATGCAATGGAGGTGATGCACTATGGGGGGATCCCATCAGACGGATCCCCTATGGTGTATCCCTTTGGGGTCGTGCTATAAAGGATAATCCCTTAAGGTTGGGTGCCCTATCCTTTTATGGGTGTTTTGACCATAACCCGGGGGCCATTCCATAATATGACCATAGTTGAGGAAGACCATGGAACACCCTTGGAAGGATGCACCATGGAGGTTCCCCATGGGGCCGACCCTCGGGATACCCCCTGAGGTGAGTTGTTCCATAGAACCTTACTCCACAACATAGCTAGAGATCAGGGGTGAGCCCTCACATTGAAACCATGGGGGTTTCCCCAAAAGGTATTCCTAGGAAGGGGGATTTCACCATGGACTCTATGGGTATGCCACAAGGGGAACCTACCTAGTGTTTTTTAGGGTTAAACCTATAATTTTTGGGTAACTTCCCCCTTCATTTTTAGGTTTTTCTGACATGTGGGGAGATCCATTTTGGAAGGCTCTCCCCTTTTTCTCTCCCCCTTCACCCCCTCTAGTGGGTGGTTATAGTGGTGGTGATTCTAGTTGTGTTATTTTGTTTCCCCTTCTTATCTATTTAATTTTGGTTTAATTTTAGCTAGGGTTTTAGTGTTGATTAAAATAGAGCATGGTGGAATTAGGTGAGGATGATTGGTTGTTTTCCCTCTATGGATAAAGGTGGTATTAGAAGAATGAGCATAAACCATCAGAAGTGGTTTCAGTGAAATGAGGATTCAAAATGAGTTTTAAGGATAATATGACTTTTGAATTAATTTTAATAATTAATTATATAATATTTATAATTAATTATTTGTTTATTTTGAAATGTGATAGGTGCTCAAGAGTGTGGATAAGCTTGGAAAAGGCTCAGCGGAGTTAGGTGTGGGGTTAACTATTGTATTGAGGTAAGAAACCCCTATGATACAAAATCATACACATTTTTATTTATTTTCATGCATTATTGCATAATTTCATGTGTTCGAGTTAGATAATAAGAGACCAAGGGTTCCCTGTGTAGTAGATAGAGGATAGAACTGGGACTCCTATTATTAAAATAACTGCTCCTTAACACTTAAGTGAATTAGGATTGCCTGATGACTTTGTATCCAAGGTGAATAGGTGATAGTTAAATTGACATGAGGCTCCGAGTAGGTCTTGAGATATGAGTGGTGATATAGATATCCTAAGTTGGGATCCTAGGGCTATTGGGTGGGCATGAGAGGCTTGGTACTAAGTGGGGATGGATAATATGACCGAACATATCATGAGTGACTTAGAACTCCCTCACGTGGTTAAAAATGATTCTTGGAATGTGTTAAGAGTAGTAAGAGATGTCCAGGACTTGTTATGTATGATAGAGAGGGTTTACCTTTAGGTGGAAGGTTGAGGAATCTCCCTTAAGAGATGTCATATAGGACCCAAGTATGGATCATGGGAATAATTAAGGACTTGGAATGTGGTTTATAGGTGGTATTAGAGTGAGTTAGTTTGGGATAGTCCCTAGGTAGAAGGAATAGGTTCTGAAATGAGAATTAAAATAAGATAGGATTATATCTATTGAGTCTAGGGTCAGATAGATCTTGTAGGCTATAAGTTCACCATAAGGTGATGGGTATGAGTTGGTATCGATGATGAAAGACTAATATGATATGAGAAAGTTATACTAAGTGTATTGATGTATAATGATATATGTTTTAGGTTAGGGGATAGGTCATAAGTGACTATCACTCTATGATGAGCTGATGAGCTTGAGGGATGTGTTAGGTCCCCTATTTTTTGTTGTATGCTTATGCTAGTTATTGTGACCCTCTCTCTAAATGAGAGGGGATAAAGGTATTGATAAGACCTTTACCTAAGTGAGAGGGTAGTGGTCAACATGTTTACAATTTCCATGGGTGAGAGGGTATTGTTAGGGACTAACTTAAGTGAAAGGATATTGTCCACCACTATATGTGAGACCCACCTTGGGAGAGGGAAATGTTCAAATTGTGACCTCGTCTTGAGTGAGAGGGAGTAGATATTATATGTGACCACCCTTGAGTGAGAGGGATTTTTTAGGATGTGTTATTACATGATATGTGGATGGTAGAACCTACCTTGGGTGATAAGGTAGTGGTTGGGTTATGGACAACCTCACCTTATGTAAAAAGGTGTTGGAAAGACTGCATTGAGTGAGAGGCTGAGTCCAAGACTTAGATGTAGTACCATACCTTGCACTTTCAAGTAATGGTCAGGATTTGGATATTAAATACCCTGAGTCCTTGGGTATGGGTATGGGTTATAGGTTCAATGACATAAGGAAATCATTGGATTCTAGAATGGCACCAAAGTAGGTTTGGTTGGGCACCATGGTGTTCTGGTTAACCCATGGTGACTTGATAAGCGTGTGTACCTCTTCGAGTGGCATGGTGTCCTTTTTAGAACATGATGAACTAAAAATCATGTTTAATGATGTATTTATTTTCATCATGCATACACACATATATGAAAACATATATTAGGGGTACTTGCTGAATCCCTACTAAGTTATATGCTCACACCCTGAATGGGTACTATAGTGCACATGCATACCCAATGTGTGATTTGAAGTTGAGAACATGATATGAAGGGGATTGGGAGGGTAAAACTTATGGGTATATAGAGACTAAGAGTGTATTGTATCTCGAGGATGGATTAAGGCCCTTTTGTATTTTTGGTTTTGGTTTATTTTTTATTTGTGGTTGGATTAGTGGGTTACTAGTTGGATGTTTTTCTTTTATGACAAAATCATTTTGATATACCATTATTATTTATTTATTCTACATAATTTGATGTTTTATGGACACTATTTGGTTATTTTAGTTAGATTTATTACTATTATTCAAGGGAATGGACTCCCCACTATATAAATTAATCCATCACCACTAGTCTGTAGCCTCTACCATATGGAAAGGCATGATTGAGGTCACATAGCTCCTCATCCCAGGACATTGTTGAGTGGCCTCCAAATTGGGGCATTACAATGAGATCCTTCTCTCACTTTTCATACCATAACTCTCTAAAAACTCAACTTTCACTATTAAGATTATAACTACACATTTTTATGGGAACCTCTTAAGTTCTCTCTATCATATTATTCAGTCCTAAAATACTTCCCAAGAATAAACTTTATAACTTGTATTTAGTTCCATTTAGAATGACCCAAACCTAGATGACCCCCTCGATGCCCATGTTAGAACACTACATAGACTCAATCACATTCCTTGATCACTTGAGGTTAGAAAATAGTGCAAAGTAATAACACATAAAAACATGGAGATAATTTCTATCAAATAAAATAATAAAATATTTGAAAATGAAAATATTTTTTTTATAGAAATGAAAATCAACTTAAAATCATTTTTAATGTAAATAAAGTAATAAAAGTTATATTGAAACAATAGCGAAAATTTGACCAGACATAACAACCTAATGAAAATATCAGATTCTTAAAAATTAAGAATAGTCCATCTTCATCCATAGATGAATTACCCAACCAGAACATGTATCCCCATATTCATAGTACCTATGATCTATGTTTGATAAATACGAAAATTTACTCTTTACGACATCTTGAAAAATGATATCTATACACACACTTAAACGTATCAATAGGGGTGAGTAAGGAAATACTATGTAGTATTTTTATAAATAACTATCATGAATTCTCATGTATGATCTATTACAAACCATATAACCAATTATATTTCGAAAAAAATTAAACACTTTGAATAATGAATTTTAGTAAATAATTTTAATAAAACTATGAAATCATATGAAATCAACTCACCTATAGTTTCAAAAAATAATGGAAACCCTTCCCAGTTGACCCATAAATATCAATAAATTATTATCCATATCAATTACTAGAATTATGAGAAATAATAATCAATATATAAAAATAATACCTTCCTATGATTGTAGCATCAACTAATAAGGAAAGTAATATATAAAAGTTTTTCCTAATTAAAAACACTTCTCATATATATTATAACTAACAGAGTTTCCAATCCATGTAAATTATGGGAATGAGGTATATAAATATAATTTATTTATTATTATTATAAAATGATTAATATCATTATAACTAAGAATGTTAATAGGTGGGTGGGTCTTTAATTCAGGACAGACTTAGAATTCATTCATAGATCAACATGCATGATGTCAGAAAAATATAACAAGCCACTCAACTAGAGGTCAGTACTTATATTTAATTTTTGGGAACTTTATAGAATGGGAAAATAAATGAGCATAAAAAGACTCGAAGAGGAAATATTATGAGATAGGAGGAATCAAATCTTAGGGTAGTGTATGTAGTAGGATAGAGGCATGATCACAAGCGATGTGACTTGTGACGAGGACATTGATAATGTGTAAAAGAAAATATGTGTGGATTATTGAGTGTAATGTTTTAATATTAATAAAATTAGAATATCATAAATATAAATATAAATTTATGATAAATATTTATTTTAACATTTCATTACTACATATAAACCTTTTATCAACACTAGAAATTACTTTTATCACCACTAAAAAAGAATTGATAAAGAAATCCTTTATTACCACTAAAAAAGAACTATTAATGTGTGCATTTATCAGTGTGTATTCTAGCACTGATAAAAGACTATTTTACAAGTACAAAACCTAACACCGATAAAGGAAAATACCAACGACTATTGAGTGTGATCGTATATATAAACAAAACTATGAAACAACTGATAAAAAAAATAAAATAATAGTTTAAATTGCAGTAAAGAGAATACATTAAAAAAATTAAATTTACATTACACTATCATTTAAATACAATTATTACATTAAATAATTTCATTAAAATACAATTACATTTATTTAAAATTCAGTAACAAAAAAAAAACAATTACAACTAATATAAAATAAAAAATCTTATAGTAGGCCTTATCCAATAATCAACCGAACCTCGTACAAAATAAGTGTGTGCTTGTAATAAAAATAATTCTTATTTTAGTAATAGTATTTAATAAATAAAAACAAATTATAATTTAAATATTATATAATACTAGATAAAATTAAATTGGAATTATTTGTGGTTACTTTATACAGGTCACAAATAAATAAGTAGTTATTATTCTAAAATATCATGCTAATCTAAGTGCATTTTCTCAATTTTTACTATGTGATGCACATTGTGAGCTAAATTATTATTATTTTTTTTATTAAAAAAACATACTTTGAGTTATACCATCCAAAAAATGTGTTGGATTTAAATGTGGTTTATTTATACAAATTAAAAATTTATTATGGATAATTTTTATAAAGAATAAAGATAATTTGAGTGAGGTTTCTTAATTTTGAGTATGTGACATAAATTATGAACTAAATTGCCAATTTTTAAATAAAAATATACACTTTCAATCATACTAACCACACCATGTGTTATATTTAATTGTGGTTAATTTCTACACACCCCAAATTAATTATTGATCTTTTTCCTAAAATATCAAGTCAATATGAGTGCATTTAGTTAGTTTTGAGTATGTGACAAATGTTTTGAACTAAAATGTCATTTTTAAATGAAAACACACACTTTCAATCATACTAGACACATCATGTGTTGGATTTACATGAGGTCAATTCCTACATGACATAAATGAATCAAAAATGATTTTTCGATAGTATCAAGGCAATATGAGCACATTTTATTGGTTTTGAGTATGTAACTCATGTTTTAGACTAAAAAGCCACTTTTAAACCAAAAACATGAAATTTTAGTATGCTTCAAAAATAAATCACAGACAATTTTCTGAAAGTATCAATACAATACAAGTATATTTTATGGGTTTTGAATATGTGACCTGTATTATGATAAAAATGTTACTTTTATACTAAAAACACACACTTCGAGTCATAATAGCTACACAGTGTGTCCGATTGACATGTGGTATATTCCTAAATGTCATAAACGAATCAAAAACTATATTACTAAATTATAAATACAATAAAAGTCTGTTTTATTAGTTTTTATTATGTGACATGAATTGTGAGCTAAAATGTTACTTCTATACTGAAAATGTACAATTTGAGTCATATAAACCACACTGCATGAAGATTGACCTAAATTTGATTCCTATACATAAAAAATGAATCATTTATTTTTATCCTAAGGTATAAATAAAATAAAAGCATTTTTTCTCAATTTTGATTATGTGATGCATGTTTTGAACTAAAACGTCACTTTTAAATGAAAACACACACTTTAAGTCATATTGGACACATCATGTGTCATATTAAATTGTGATTAATTCAAATATATCACAAATGAAATATCAATCTTTGAACAAAAGTATCAAGACAATCAGATATATTTTGATATATTTTGAGTTTGCGATGTGTATTTTGAACTAAATTGTAAATTTTAAATGAGAAAACACAATTTCATTCATACTAGCCACACCATGTGTCGAATTGATGTGTGAATAATTCCTATACATAAAAATGAATAATATATCATTTTTTAAAGTATTAACATAATATGAGCATGTTCAATCAGTTTTGAGTATGTGAAATGTATTGGGAACTAAAATGTTTCCAATTACAATGTACTTAAAATGATTCTTCCTTATAACGACCAATGTAAGCATTCCATGTTTCATGTTTCATCAAGTTTTAATATATAACCAGTGGGTTGTGGTTTACCTTTACCACAACACCACAGAGATATGCTTCATAAAATTTTTCTAAAAGCCTATTTAAGTATCCAAATCCTCTCATTATGGTCCCCTATGACATACAAGACACCATATTCATTGGGAACACCATGAAATGATTGAGATTTATCAATGAAAGGGTCACACTTAATGGAATTTTTATTTGACCATGTAGTGGTTTTAGTTTATAATTGACTAATTGACCAATTTATATTTACAATATCTAGGAAAAATAATAATTATACTTCCTATGAATCCATTATTAATAGTCCATCCATTTAATCTTCCTTTCTTAAATTTACATTCATGAATCCCAATTCATAATTTTTAATTTCACTCCTATTATCAACCAATTTTCATCAAAAACAATTCACTTAGAATTTTTTATAATCTAACTAACATATTTGTTTGAGATGATAAAGTATGACATATTCATATAAATTTGTTTTCTTTCCTTAGTACCAGATACATGAATTGATTCCAACACAAGAGTAACTCCACCATTTTGCATCATATTTTATTTATCATGTTCCTTTGTATAGAAAATATAAGAATTTATTATATAACCATTATAAGATAATACTTGTATATTTGGTCCTTTGGATAACCATCAAAGTCATCCTGAAATTGAATTTAGATTCAAAGATAACTATTTAAAAATATAGTCTCAAAACCATCTTATAAACTGTTGATTATATGTATTTAATATCCTTCATTTATCCCTTGATAGATTAAAATGACTAAGAATTACTTCATCAATTTCATAATATAGCGTAACATCTATAATATTATGTAAAACATAAAGGTGATATTTATCCCACTTTGTAATTGTAGTTGTGATAACATCTCTTCTGAAAATTACTTCACTCAAAAAGCACCCATTGTGATGAGATTTTGGGAGAACTATATTATCTAAATCATACAAGTAGTTAGTTCAAAATTAAACCAACTTCTCAACAATATTTATCTCTACAATATAAATTTTTATTAGACTTCAATTTTTAAAGCACCATTTCAAAATCATCATATATAATTTAATGAGGTACATCCATATATAATGTACAAGACTATATAGTTGGATTTATTTAAGAAAATGAATTATCAATTGGACCATTATATCAAATAATGAATGTGGAAACTACATATCTAATTCAATTAATATGATAGAAATTTACTTTTCCATAGTTATAAATTTCAATGTGTTTATAACCTTACTCTATATAGATTTGACAGAGAAGCAAATATTGGTTGATGTGTGTCAAGAATTTTAGGAAGAATACATTTTTGATCTATAAGTATTAAATATTTCATAAATACATGTTATTCATGTTATTTTAGGCCCTTTAAATTCAAATTATTCATCGACACAATATTATTTATTTTTTATGAATACCCTTTTGAAACCTTTAGACTATAAAAGAAGTTGTAAAACTAAATTAAATATTTCCTAGAAAGAGTGTAAGTCACCGGAGTAAGAAAATCATGCCTTACACCCTTAACTAGCAGTGAATATTACTTTATCTCCATGTAAATCATGCCCAATCTATCCTTCATTCTATATTTTGTTTTGTTGAGTTAATTTAGTAATGTTACAATGAAACTATAACATATTTTTTTCTATATACATGATATAATTTTTTTTCTAATGTATAAAAAATTCCAATGTGAAAATTTAATAAAAATTGATAGCTTTTTCCAACTCATTTTGTAAGGTTTTCTGAAAAGGGTTTACCAAAAACGGTGATAATATCCTTTACTTTCTCAAATTATTGATCAGATGTTAGTGGAGATGGTGTTGTACCTTATTTTTTTCCCATTGTATTATATCATCTAGGATCAATATTTATTTCATTAGTATAATTTTTTTTTGATTTCCTAGACACATAGTCTTTGAGTAATGTTTCAACCTAATTGAGCGTGTACCTTCTTCACAAATGTGTCACCGTAACATTACTTTAATTCTATATCTGATTTTTTTTCAAAAGTAGGAATGTCATATTATAATATCATACATTATATCTCTTAACATTAAATTTTCATTTATATGATAATCATAAAATGTAACACCTAAATTACACATTAATTTTAGATATTCAATCAATAGAGACAAATAAAATTCAATATCATTACTCAATCATTTTGGTCTTATGATAAGTATATATAACATAATGTATTTGTGATTTATGTATAACCACAATGTAAATTTATAATTTATCAACATAACCATCTATGTACTATGGATTTTACTTTATACACTAAAAGTATTTATTCCATAAATAGATAGTGTAAGAAAGAGGTTTCTTGGATAATTTCCAAATTTAGGATACTCATGATCAATTTTCTTTCACAGAGAAGTGTTTGCTGGGTGATGAATCTTCCCATATTGGATTATAATATTTTAAAGCCTCATCAATTTATTTTTTGTATCCTCACTTATATATAAGCATATAAACCTTGGAATGATTGTAAGGTACCAAACAATTTTTTTTTTAAAAAAATCTTTCTTGTATCAAGATGCACAATAATTAGGGAATTTTTTAAGTGACTCATGGTAATTGAGAAACAATATACAGTCATTTGGACATGAATATAATATTTTAGAGATCATACCCATTGAAAAAAGCATTATTCTATCATCATATTTTCAAAAAATAAGATCATTTTTTTCTAGTAGAATATCATTCATGAGAAAAAATATTTCTATAAAGCTGGTATCACTCCATACACTTCTAGATTTAAAATTATATAGCTTTAGTATAGTTTATTTTTTTATATTTAGTGAAAACAATATACAATGGTGTCATTGTATAACTCTTTAAATTCTTAAACAACTTTGGAAAATTGTGAAGGTCATATTCAACTACAATTACCATTACCTAAATAAGATCTCCATAATCATTTAAACATAAAATCTTATAAAATGATCCAGAAATCATAGTGTTATCCTTATTACTGTCCACACACACCTCTTCCCCATGTTTAGTTCAACATTTATAATTTTGATATATTTTTTGATATATCATGTGTTTATCTAACTCCTCTGGACAAATTCATCTTGAATAACAACAATACAAGAACTGACAAATGATTTGATAAGGGTCATATGCATGAACTATCAAAAACTTGATAAAATATTTAACCCTATCTTCACACTCTTTTTTCATACAATTATAATCTCTTCACTTTCAATTCAAAATCATCATATTTAGTTCATGAACATTAAAATTTTATAATAAATAAATAAATACAAAAAATTTATTCATATAATGTATATATAAATAGATAAGTAAACAAATTAAATATTTGTGTGTAAATATATAATTATTCATATGTGTGTGTACACATATATTTGTTTCAATATATAGAGCTTATGTTTTATAAAATATCAAAAAATATTATATATTTATTTCATTATAGTGTATCATGGTATGTATGGTCTTTAATCTCTTATTATATTTTTTGGGATGTATTTCAAATTCTTTAAGACACTGTATACATTCTCATGGAAGGAAAATTTAAACCACCTCAAAATAAATGGATACCCAACTAAAAAATGTATTATACAAAAAATATTCACAAAAAATGTTTTTAAATAATAAAAACCTAAGTGGTTCAAAAAAAAAAAAACTCAAATCATGGTAATATACTCATAATAATTCTATTTTTTTGACAAAACCAAACAATCAAAAATTTAACCAATAAGAAATAAAATCATAAGTTAATTCATGTTATCCAAACAAAACCTCATTTTTATAAAAATTTCTTTAACTTACTTTTATAAATCATTCCATAAGAATAATCAAAAAATAGGTAACATTTACCACATTATGTATTAATTTTCATGTTTAAAAACATTTAATCAAGAAATTTAAAACTTTCTTTTACTTAAAAGTAGTAGTTTTCAACAAAAATATTATTTTGAATCAGAAAACTTAAACACACAAATAAAAAAATACAATCCAAAATTTATAAAACCTTTTGAAAACATTCAATAATTATCATACAACATTCAATCACCAAAAAATTTCCATTAAATCATATTTTAAAATACATGAATACAATAATAATTAGCTTCCCAATGAAACATAATTAAACATAAGAAAATAATGATTTATATTTTGAACTTAAAAAAATGAATTCATCAAATATATTTATAAATAAAACACAGTAGTCTATAAAATAAACTTAAAACCCTTTTCAAATTATGTTTCTATTAGAATACATTATTTATAATTCACTATAAAATTTATTTAGTAAATTTTTAATTAATGTGATCCCCATCTCATTTTATGTTTTCCTAAAATAAGAAAAGTAACTCACTAAGATAATTATAGGTAATAAAGTATACACCAATAAATCAAAATAAACTCAATTCAATATATAAAAAATAATAAAATTTATAATAAAAACCATTTTATTAAGTCAGGTTGGATATAAAATATATTTATTATAAATAAATCAATAATAATTTGAACCCTTATATTTTTCAAAACTCTTTCACCATACCAATTTAAAATCATTATTTTTTCTTATTTGAAATTATCAAAACATAAACTATTCCATTTTTAAATACAAAAATACACAAATACACAAATACACAAATACACAAATACACAAATACACATAAACAAAACACACATATACAATTATATATAAACACACACACATACCTATTTACATGGACAAGGAAGAATAAAAAAATTGTCACCCTAACCTTATTTTTCCAGTTTTTTAATTTTTTTATTTAAATTTCGTCTTTTCATCAAGTTTCAGTTCAAATCCATTTTATTTTTTTTATCAAAATTTTTAGTTTTAGTGTATGGTGCATGATTATCCTCCACAATTAGTATAAACCATGCGGGTGAGCATTAATTTTTAACAGAATGTTCTGAATGATTGGAACATGATTCTTTTAACTATATAGACTAACTATGCGATGACTAGGTGCATCCAAGTTGGTTTTCATGGTTACTACATGGTTAGAAAAATCATATATCCTAACTATGTGGGTCATCTAGATTTTAAAATTTTGTAATTTCATAAACTACATTCCTCAAATTATAAACCTCTAAACCTCCACTCTCTTTATCTCTCTCACTCATAATGAACAACTGAGAGGATCCCTATCTGTGCCTCTCATCCTAGGTTAATCTCCCTATAATCATGATTCTATGGGGGTTATCATGATTTGAATCTAGATCTTCAAGGTACAACCTCATTCCTTTTCCATTTATCCTCTCTTTATTTCTTATTGTAACCATCTTCTCTAATCACTACAAATCACCCTAGCCAAACCATGGGGCATGGTTTTGGTGATTTTCATTATGATCCCTAATATCAGGGCATGTGTATTATTATTTGGTCCTTATTTTTTTTCACCTTCAATGGATTTTCATCATTAAAACTTGATTTTAGGTAGTTTTACCCTTATATTAGATTTTGAATTTAAGAACCAAGATTTCTTGCATTCTTAACTTCATGTTTTGGATATTTAATCATAGTATTTATTATATTTAAGGAGTATTTTAAAGTAAAATAAAGTTTTACTTGATTTTCATTTCAATGAAATAGATTTCTCCAATTGGAAACATATAACTATTTTAGTAAACCACACACACCTAGTGTATAATAAATTTTTCAAATGACTCTAATAAGGTTTTGAATTATCTATTTATGTTTTCTCTTTAAACCAATTTCCTAAAGGGTGGTTTGATTTTTTAACTGTTTTCTTATTTTTAAAAGGGGTGTTTAAAACTACCAAAAATCTATAAGAAATTTTATAAATCTTAGTAATTAGACTTAAAACTATATTTATAATTTATTATTCTAAAATAATATCTACACGACTTGATTTTTAGTGACCCTATCCTTTTACATAAAAAATTACAAGATTTTAAGCATAATTATACATTAGAGTATAATCCAAGGATCATTAAGTCTAGTGTTTTGGAAGACTAGGTACATAAAACATAAAACATGGGGCTAAAAAAAAAATTCTTTATTTAATCTCCATAAAGAGATCCTAACTTCCTTTGATACCTTACATCTGTATAGGGTACCTTGGGGAACACATGAACAAAGGGGTGAGCTAAAAAGCCTAGTAAGGGAATGAACATAAGGATACATCTTAATCACATGAGTTAGGAGGCATTATATAATGATATCCAAATCATGGAACATATGAAATCATATCATATAAGCATGGGATCATATAAACATGGAATCATATAAATGTGGAAGAACCATAAAACATATATTTAGTACAGGTCAAGGCTAACCACCAATCCCATTTCCCATTTTAGTACGGGTCAAGGCTAACCACAAATCCCAATTCCCATTTTAGTACGGGTTAAGGCTAACTGCCAATCCTGTTTCACATCGAATCTCATGAGACTTAACTTTACCCAATGCATTGGAGCACTATCTGGGTGCACCCATATCATCATTTTCATGAATATTCTTTCCACATAAATCATTATACATAATCAACCATACATAAACATAAGGGTAACCATGAGAATAATTGGGTACCACAATCATAACATAAAGAATAACCAATGGGCGTATCATGAAAGTTTCCATGAAAGAAAGGGATTAGAGCATACATGGAAGTTCATAAGGTAAGATAGGAATATAACATGGTAATTGGTGTCAAACATAATTGAAAACATATAATAAATGTATTTGATAAACATTAACATTAAAAAATCATTTGTGGGGTTTTAAGGAAAATACTATAGATATTTTAAAATAGAAAAGAGGAAAATATTTTATATAAAACCAGAATTAAACCAAGAATTTTTTCATAATAAAAATCCTGATTTTATAAATACAATTGTGTCTTAAAATAAAAGAAAGAGTGCACTTGAAATTGTGTAAAAATTTGGGAAGTTCCCTTAAAACAGGTTTTCTTATAAGAAAGTTCTAAGGAGAGAATCGTTTAAAAAATGTATATCCACGAAAGAGAGTGATGAAAGGGTCTTCATATATGAATTTTGTTAAAATAAAAAGAATTTAGAATATTTATATAAACAGATAATATAACTCTCTTTTTATATGAAGAAAGATAAGGAAACCCAAAAGAACAAAAAAAGGTTTGGGTAGAATTTGTTACGGTTTATTGGCATGGTTTACGGTGTTCCTAAGAGGGATTAATAAGAGAGAAAAGGGGTTTCTCATCACTTATAAATCATGAGGGAAGTATGTGAGAGGTTATAAAACATACCCCATCATTTGGGATTACACATAAAAAGGAATAGTATATAGGACAATCTTGATTAAGAGAGAAATAGAGAGGATCCCTTACCTTAAATCTAGTGGTCTTCTCCACTTGTTATTAATGACCTGAATAAACAAATTAGGTTTATTAATTAATAAATCCAGAACCTCTTATATATGTAATTGATTTATTATAACCCTTTTTGGTTTATAAAAGCTCTACTGAAAATACATGATTTCCCAACGGTTTAGAACTGTTGGGAAAGGCTGTAGAACCGTTGGTATATGTTATACCAACGGTTCTGTAAACCGTAGGGAAGTAAGCCGTTGGGAAAAGATTTTCCCAATGGTTTAGAGTGAACCGTTGGGATAGGGTGGATAAAAATTACCCTATCCCAATGGTTCTGGCAAACCATTGGGAAAGTTTTTTCCCAACGGCTTACAACCGTTGGGATAGAGTGAGAAAATTAATAAGTTTTTCCCAACGGTTTGGCCAAAACGTTGGGAAAAACCCAAGTTCTCCTCTTTCCCAACAGTTTAGAAACCGTTTGGAAAAGTGTTTTACTAATGGTTCTCTGAACCGTTGGTAAAAAAAAAGCCAAACATGCTATGCCAACGGTTTCAAACTGTTGGCATAGCCTCTACTGAGCAAATTGCACAGCAGCTCTGCAATTTGCCCAGCAGCTGAGCAATTTGCCCACCGAGTCTCATTTTGTGGGTTCCTCTCATTTTCAATCCAATTATTGTACCTGCAATAAAATAACACATACATATACAATTATTGTACCTGTAATAACCAACTAACAATTACATATAGAGAATAAATTCATACACATTTAACATATAATGCTAGAACTATACACATCTATAATTAAATTAGAATTCATAACGTAATTATAAACATAAATAATTCATTTAGAATTCAATTTAAAATTTAGATGACAATTATATGTGGAATCCAGAAGTCAATTCATAATTTGATCGGTTTTTTGTATACCATATATTTTTACCTGAAATGATGTCCATTTTAAACAAAATACATACACCTAGAGTGCTACTGGCCACACCGTGCCTCGGATTGAGGCGTGAGTGACTCATACACGTCACATATGACCCATGGATTGTTGTACTAAAGTATCGACACAATCCGAATGCGTTTGGTTGGTTTTCCGTACGCCAGTTGATGTTTTTCAATTAAAATGACATCTTTTTGAAACAAAAGGTAGACACTTTTAGTGGTTCCGACCACACCGCATCTAAGATTGAGGCGGGGTTGATTCATACATGTCACATATGACCCATGGATTGTTCTCCTAAAGTTTCAACGGAAACCGAATGCGTTTGGACGGTTTTCCGTATGTACTTAAAATGTTGTCCATTTTAAACAAAAGAGAGCCACTTAGAGTGATTCCGGTCACACCGTGCCTCCGATTAAGGCTGGGTTGACTCATACACGTCACATATGACCCATGGATCGTTGTTCTAAAGTATCGACACAATCCGAATGTGTTTGGTCATTATTCCATATGTTAGTTGATGTTTTTCACTTAAAATAACGTCCTTTTGAAACAAAAGACAGACACTTTGAGTGGTGGTGGCCACACTTATCCTCGGATTTAGGCGGGGTTGACTCTTACACATCATATATTACCCATGAATCATTGTGCTAAAGTATAGACACAATCCGGATGCGTTTGGTCGGTTTTCCGTATGCCAGTTGATGTTTTTCAATTAAAATGACATCCCTTTGAAACAAAAGGTAGACACTTTGAGTGGTTCTGGCCACACCACATCTCAGATTGAGGCGGGGTTGATTTGTACATGTCACATATGACCCATGAATCGTTCTCCTAAAGTTTCAATGGAAACCGAATGCCTTTGGTCAGTTTTCCGTATGTACTTAAAATGTTGTCCATTTTAAACAAAAGAGAGACACTTAGAGTGATTCCAGCCACAAAGTGCTTCCGATTAAGGCGGGGTTGACTCGTACATGTCAAATATGACCCATGGATAATTTTTCTAAAGTATCGACACAATCTGAATGCGTTTGGTCAGTTTTCCGTATGCCAGTTGATGTTTTTCACTTAAAATGACGTCCTTTTGAAACAAAAGACAGAAACTTTGAGTGGTGGCGGCCACACCGCGCCTCAGATTGAGGCGGGGTTGACTCTTACACGTCACATATGACCCATGAATTGTTGTTCTAAAGTATAGACACAATCCAAATGCATTTGGTCGGTTTTCTGTATGCCAGTTGATGTTTTTCAATTAAAATGACGTCCTTTTGAAACAAAAGGCAGACACTTTGACTGGTGCTGGCCACACCACATCTCAGATTGAGGTGGGGTTGATTTTTACACATTTCATATGACCCATGAATCGTTCTCCTAAAGTTTCAATGGAAAGAGAATGCGTTTGGTCGGTTTTCCGTATGTACTTAAAATGTTGTCCATTTTAAACAAAAGAGAGCCACTTAGAGTGATTCCGGCCACACCGTGCCTTATATTAAGGCGGTATTGACTCGTAAACGTCACATATGACCCATGGATAATTGTGCTAAAGTATCGACACAATCTGAATGCGTTTGGTCACTTTTCCGTATGCCAGTTGATATTTTTCACTTAAAATGACGTCCTTTTGAAACAAAAGACAGACACTTTGAGTGGTGGAGGCCACACTGCACCTCAAATTGTGGTGGGGTTGACTCGTACATGTCACATATGACCCATGGATAGTTTTTCTAAAGTATTGACGCAATCTGAATGCGTTTGGTCGGTTTTCCGTATGCCAGTTGATGTTTTTCACTTCAAATGACGTCCTTTTGAAACAAAAGATAGACACTTTGAGTGGTGGCGGCCACATCATGCCTCATATTGAGGCGAGGTTGACTTTTACATGTCACATATGACCCATGGATCGTTTTTCTAAAGTATCGACACAATCCAAATGCGTTTGGTCGGTTTTCTGTATGCCAGATGATGTTTTTCAATTAAAATGACGTCCTTTTGAAACAAAAAGCAGACACTTTGAGTAGTGGAGGCCACACCGTGCCTCGGATTAAGGCGGGGTTGACTCGTACACTTCACATATTACCCATGGATCATTGTGCTAAAGTATCAACACAATCTGAATGCGTTTGGTCGATTTTACGTATGCCAGTTGATGTTTTTCAATTAAAATGACGTCCTTTTGAAACAGAAGACAGACACTTTGAGTGGTGTCGGCCACACCGTGACTCGGATTGAGGAGGGGTTGACTCGTACACGTCACATATGACCCATGGATCGTTCTCCTAATGTTTCAACAGAAACCGAATGCGTTTGGTCGGTTTTCCGTATGTACTTAAAATGTTTCCAATTTTAAACAAAAGAGAACCACTTAGAGTGATTCCGGCCACAACGTGCCTCATATTAAGGCGAGGATGACTCTTACACGTCACATATGACCCATTGATCATTATTCTAAAGTATCGACACAATCCGAATGCGTTTGGTCACTTTTCTGTATGCTGGTTGATATTTTTCACTTAAAATGACGTCCTTTTGAAACAAAAGACAGACACTTTGAGTGGTGGCGGCCACACCGTGCCTCGTATTGAGGCGGGGTTGACTCGTACACATCACATATGACCCATGGATCGTTTTTCTAAAGTATCAACACAATCCGAATGCGTTTGGTCGGTTTTCCGTATGCCAGTTGATGTTTTTCAACTAAAATGGCGTCCTTTTGAAACAGATTACATACAATTTGAGTGGTGCCAGCCATAGCACGCCTCGGATTGAGGTGGGGTTGACTCATACAAGTCACATATGACCCATGGATCATTGTTCTAAATTATCGACCCAATCCGAATGCGTTTGGTCAGTTTTCCGTATGCCAGTTGATGTTTTTCAATTAAAATGACGTCCTTTTGAACAAAAGGCAGACACTTTGAGTGGTGGAGGCCACAAAGCGCCTCGTATTGAGGCAGGGTTGACTCGTACACGTCACATATGACCCATGGATCGTTCTCCTAAAGTTTCAATGGAAACCGAATGCGTTTGGTCGGTTTTTCGTATGTACTTAAAATGTTGTCCATTTTAAGCAAAAGAGAGACACTTAGAGTGATTCCGGCCACACTGTGCCTCAGATTAAGGCAGGGTTGACTCGTACATGTCACATATGACCCATGGATCGTTGTTCTAAAGTATTGACACAATCCAAATGCGTTTGGTCGCTTTTCCGTATGCCAGTTGATGTTTTTCACTTCAAATGACGTCCTTTTGAAACAAAAGACAGACACTTTGAGTGGTGGCGGCCACACCGTGCCTCGGATTGAGGCGGGGTTGACTTTTACACGTCACATATGACCCATGGATCGTTGTGCTAAAGTATCTACACAATCCGAATGCGTTTGGTCAGTTTTACGTATGCCAGTTGATGTTTTTCAATTAAAATGATGTCCTTTTGAAACAAAAGGCAGAAACTTTGAGTAGTTCCGGCCACATCACGTATCAGATTGAAAAGGGGTTGATTCGTACACGTCACATATGACCCATTAATCGTTCTCCTAAAGTTTCAACGGAAACCAAATGCATTTGGTCTGTTTTCCGTATGTACTTAAAATGTTGTCCATTTTAAGAAAAAGAGAGCCACTTTGAGTGATTCCGGCCAAACCGCACCTCAGATTAAGGCGGGGTTGACTCGTACACATCACATATGACCCATGGATCGTTGTGATAAAGTATCGACATAATCCGAATGCATTTGGTCAGTTTTCCGTATGCCAGTTGATGTTTCTCACTTCAAATGACGACCTTTTGAAACAAAAGATAGACACTTTGAGTGGGGGCGGCCACACCACGCTTTGGATTGAGGTGGGGTTGACTCGTACACATCAAATATGACCCATGGATCGTTTTTCTAAAGTATCGACACAATCCGAATGCGTTTGGTCGGTTTTCCGTATGCCAGTTGATGTTTTTCAATTAAAATGACGTCCTTTTGAAACAAAAGGCAGACACTTTGAGTGGTGCCGGCCACACCGCATCTCAGATTGAGGCGGGGTTGATTCGTACACGTCACATATGACCCATGAATCTTTCTCCTAAAGTTTTCAATGGAAACCGAATGCATTTGGTCGGTTTTCCATATGTACTTAAAATGTTGTCCATTTTAAGTAAAAGAGAGCCACTTAGAGTAATTATGGCCACACCGTGCCTCAGATTAAGGCGGGGTTGACTCGTACACATCACATATGACACATGGATCGTTGTGCTAAAGTATCGACACAATCCGAATGCGTTTGGTCGGTTTTCTGTATGCCATTTGATGTTTTTCACTTCAAATGACGTCCTTTTGAAACAAAAGACAGACACTTTGAGTGGTGGCGGCCACACCGCGCCTCGGATTGAGGTAGGGTTGACTCGTACACGTCACATATGACCCATGGATCATTGTGATAAAGTATAAACACAATATGAATGCGTTTGGTCTATTTTCTGTATGTCAGTTGATGTTTTTCACTTAAAATGACGTCCTTTTGAAACAAAAGACAGACACATTGAGTGGTGGCGGCCACACCGCGCCTCCGATTGAGGCGGGGTTGAGTTGTACACGTCACATATGACCCATGGATTGTTGTGCTAAAGTATCGACACAATCCGAATGCATTAGGTTAGTTTTCCATATGCCAGTTGATGTTTTTCAATTAAAATGACGTCCTTTTGAAACAAAAGGAAGACACTTTGAGTGGTGGCGGCCACACCGCACCTCGGATTGAGGCGAGGTTGATTCATACACGTCACATATGACCCATGGATTGTTCTCCTAAAGTTTCAACGGAAACCAAATGCGTTTGGTCAGTTTTCCGTATGTACTTAAAATGTTGTCCATTTTATGAGAATCCTCATGTGTCTATTAGTGGAATGGTATTTACTTAAAATCTTGTGGATATTTATATAAAATATTTTTATATCATTCTTAGTATGAATTAGATTTTAGTTTATAATGCTATGAATCATTTCAGAGCTAACAATGTCATGCCCAATGAATACATCTCTTTTATAACATACCAAGAATCTATGATATTGATTAAATGTGTAAATGTGATTTACATTGATTATCATGATGAAAATAAATAAAATATATATTATAGATTTTCTAGTATTAAATGAAATCAAGGAGGGTGGGGGGGGGGCTGTCTGGTGGGGCTGTCCGGTGGGTGTCCGGGGGGCTGTCCGGGGACCAAGGAGGAGGGTGGGGGTGGGGGGGCTGTACGGGGGGTTGTCCGGGGTCCAAGGAAGAGGGTGGGGGGAGGGGATGTTCGGGGGGCTGTCTGGGGGGAAGTTTGGGGGGCTGTCCGGGGTCCAGAGAGGAGGGTGGGGGGCTGTGCGGGGGGTTGTCCGGGGGGTGTTGGGGGGGGGGGTTGTCCGGGGTCTAAGGAGGAGGGTGGGGGGGGGGGGGCTGTCTGGGGGCTGTCCGAGGGGCTATCTGGGGTCCAGGGAGGAGGGTGGGGGGGGGGGGGGGGGGCTATTCAGGGGGCTGTTCGGGGGGCTGTCCGGTGGCTATCTGGGGGTGTTCCGGGGGTTGTCCGGGGTCCAAGGAAGAGGGTGGTGGGGGGGGGGGGCTGTCCGGGGGGCTGTCTAGCGGGCTGTCTGGGGGGTTGTCTGGGGTTCAGGGAGGAGGGTGGGGGGGCTGTATGAGGGGCTGTTCGGGGGGCTGTCTGGGGGTGTTTGAGGGGTTGTCTGGGGTCCAAGGAAGAGGGTGGGGGGGGGGGGGGGGGGCTGTCCGGGGGGCTGTCCGGCGGGGCTGTCCGGGGTCCAGGGGGAGGGTGGGGGGTTGTCCAGGGTCCAGGAAGGAGGGGGGTTCCCAAACACACAACCACTAAAAGACAAAAACATCCATAAAAATAGATAATATATAAAAATAACTCAACTCCAATAATATACTACGAGTCTAGATAAAACCAACAACTAGAATAGATTAAATATCAAATCTCAGTAATATCAGTCAAAAATGAAATGGATCAACTTGTCCCACATCACCATCACCATCATCACCATCATCATCACCCTTGTCCTCGTCCCCATCATCGTCCTCGCCCTCCTCGCCCTCGCCCTCCTCCTTGTCCTCGCCCTCCTCCTCACCCTCGCCACCCGCCTCGCCCTCCTCCTCTCCCTCCTCTTTCGCATCAGACTCCTCGCCATCATCATCGTCAAGATGGACATCATCCTGACCACCACTAGAACTGCCACCTGGTGCACCATATATAGAATTTATCGACGATATATACTCATCAAAAGCTGGGCTGGCCTCTACTGGAAGTGTAGGACGTAGAACTTCAATAAATTTCATAAACGCACTTTTTGCCCTAGCAGACTGTTTTTCCATCTCTGTGGCCCTTTTCTTAGCCTGTTCTGCCTGTGCCCTAACTTGCTGCAGCTCGGTGGCACTACAGGTCGTACCTGAGGAGGGCCAATACCTCATCGGGGCTATCCTAGGTCGGCAGTGTACTCTGCCAGAATGCTCCTCTCCCAACACCTGATGTAAGTGATCTGTTGACCCAAAATTGTCTGGTTCTTGGGCATCGAGGGCCTCTAAAGCAGCCTGTTACAAATATAAATATATCATTAAGTTACAAAATAGATATTAAAATATAAATTCAACAGATTAAAACTTATAATCTGCTACTGAGTTGCTTCATTGACGACACTTCTATCCTTTTTCCATCTACTTGAGCAAAACAGTTTTGCTCGAGGCACACATACTTCAATATTTTGTATTTGCCTCTAAAATGACATTGAAAACTAAAGTTATATGAAAAATTTATCAAACTATTAAATAATTGAGGAAACTAAGGAAAGTGTAAGTCATAAAGAAAACTTATAAACAATTGTCATACCTGCTTCCTCTCATGATCAGGCATCGTAGTGCGTCCCAGTGTGTGGAGGTATTTTTTTGCATCAATGTTCTTTTTATTTTTTCCAGATGATTCCTAAATAAAATTCTAAAATGAAACAGATAGTATTAATTCAAAACATGAAAGTTATTATTTAAATACCTCGAATGTTATTAATACCTTAAACTGGGTACTCGTCCAATGAGTAATCATCTGATGATACTGCTCTATAGGACAATCATCCACCACTGGTACCGCCTCTAAGTCAGTGCCAACTCTAGAAACCTATCCAATATACAACTCATGCTTGTAGGCTCTCCAAAGCTCACCTAAATCCTTTAGATGTTCCGGTCGTGCACCCTCACCATCGGGAAAATTAAATCGAAGCTAAAATCAAAATATTAATTCATATAAATACAAAAATAATTCATGGCATTAAATAGAACATATTTTTTTACCCATATCTCTGCCCAAGCTCTATCCTTGACCTCATGTGGCAAATGTCTCCATGATAGCGGGCTGACGGGAATGATGTCGGAGTATTTGGAAAGCGTCGCTAAAAAACTCTAACATTGCTGCCTTGTTGTCTCAACCATTTGGTTGGCTTCATTATAATCCACCATAACCTGTGTGTAGCGGTTCCACACCGAATGCATGTGTGTACGCCCCCGCCCATGCCTCCTGTCAGTAGATGTATCTATCATGAAAGAAAAACAAATATTTTATCAAAACATGTTATAATGAAAATAAATATTGCTATAAAAATTTGTTAGGGTTCTATAAATATATCTGTGCCGGTCTGATCGCTGAGCGCCACTGGATCCACAGAAACTGATGGAACACCCTATGGTGGAACAGGAGTCGAAGACGATGGAATATAGAAGCTCAGAGAGAGAGAAGTAGAAGGAAAAGAAGATAGGACAACTATCTGACCAGATGCTGACTGGGGAGTGGGAATAATCATGGGATGTGAAAATGATGGGCCAGAAGATGCAGAAGGTAGCGAAAACATGGGAGGCCTAAATATCCCATGTGTCTCTAACGACACACCGGGATCAGAATGTGGGAAGGATGACATGTCAGTGGGAGGGGCAGGGTCTAGTCGGGTACGCGCAACTGCTAGTACGAACCCTCCTCGTACCACCGGCCTAAGTACTAGGACCAGTACTAGGCTCCTCGTCGAATAACTATCGACGTATAGGTGGATCCTACAAAAATGTTTACAAAAAAATTAATCACATGACATTATATATTATTTAAATATATCAATTTGAAATAAAGTACTCACTACAGGCACTAATGATGGAATTCCCAACTCTGTCATTCGACGATTGTTCTCCATCATTTTTTTCCTTCGTCTCTCTTCAATTGGCTTCATTTACTGCTTTTGAAAACAAATATGTAATTAATTAGAAAAAGAAAACTAATGTGTAACCTAAAAAACTAAATATACGAGGGAATAGAGGGATTCATTGGTAATTTATCTATCAATTGTTTTATAAGATCTTGAATGGATTTAATAAATCATACAAGTTGTAATGTTCACCAAGTTAGAAATATTGTTTGACTATGTTTGAATATAGTTCAATTCCAAATTAGAAAATTCAATTCAAATAAAACTGAAACCAATAAACATTGAAAATTCACATAATGGTCAAGTCAGCTATCAATTGTTTTAGAAGAGGTTGAATGGATTTAATAAATCATACAGGTTGTAATGTTCACCAAGTTAGAAATATTGTTTGACTATGTTTGAATACAGTTCAATTCCAAATTAGAAAATGCAATTCAAATAAAAATGCAACCAATAAACATTGAAAATTCACATAACAGTCAAGTCAGCTATCAATTGTTTTAGAAGATCTTGAATGAATTTAATAAATCATAGAAGTTGTAATGTTTACTAAGTTAGAAATATTGTTTGACTATGTTTGAATACAGTTCAATTCCAAATTAGAAAATGCAATTCAAATAAAACTGCAACCAATAAACATTGAAAATTTACATAACGGTCAAGTCAACTATCAATTGTTTTAGAAGAGCTTGAATGGATTTAATAAATCATACAAGTTGTAATGTTCACCAAGTTAGAAATATTGTTTGACTATGTTTGAATACAGTTCAATTCTAAATTAGAAAATGCAATTCAAATATAACTGCAACCAATAAACATTGAAAATTCACATAACGGTCAAGTCAGCTAAAACATATTTGTGATCAATACTAAATCAATTTGAATATTACCAACCTTAACAACCCAACTCGAGGTAAACCAAAAGAATTGATAACATGGATGAATGATTCTATATATTTTCATCCACAACTTTAGGTTCACAATCAACTTTGACAATTGATCTATTTGAGTAATCAAAATAAATAAATGGATTGGTTCTAATGGAATTAGGGACAGTGTCAATTCCATCATCACCATCATCAAAAATATGTCTTGGAATTACTTCAACTATGATACCAAATTCAGGTCGAAGTTGGTCTTTGACATAAAAAACTTGTTTAGCCATTGATGCCAACACATATGGTTCTTCGGTAGCAAGAGTGCGAGTGATATTAATTACTCGAAATCCACAATCATCAATAAATGTTCAATGTCTCATCTTTGAATCAAACCAATGGAATTTCATCATTGTGACTCATCCATGAGAGTAATAATCCAATATTATTATTTTCTCAACAACTCCATAATAACCCACATTTTCAAATCGCGGTCTACTATATGATGCACTGGCATAACAATATGTTGTGGCAGTAACCATAATACCATCATGTTGTGTTCTCATGTTCTTTGCTCAATCAGTGACAATAAAATTGTACCCATTGATAACAATTGATTTACAGTCACGAACCACGGTATTAGGACCAAAATCCAAAGATCTTATTTCCACAGAGACAGATTCAGCAGAAAAACTCAATACCTACAATATAAATGACTATTAAACTTAATTAAATATTGATATAATTATTTTAAACATTAATTTTTTTATACCTTTAATTTTAACCAAGCAGAAAACTCTTTGCTACGCAAATTCTCTCTCCTTCTCAAAGATAAAGAACGATGCTTCCTATTTATCATTGTTTTATGTTCCATGTAGATAAAAAATATGAATATTTTAACAGATATATATGTAAGATATACATAATTAATTTAGTTACCTGATATAGTCATCGAACAAATCACAGTTGAACAAAATTGTGCGATGTGCCATCTCCTGCTCTTCATGGCTTAATGTCTTCAATGTAAATGATCCAGGAATTCCTCCTATTTAAGGAAGTGATGGAAAACTGGGTTCAATTTTCTCATACTGTTCTTCTTCATTTCTCATTGGTCTGTTCAATCTTGTAGTAAGATCAGACAAATACATCGAGCAGAAATCCATACATTCTTGAGCCAAGTAACCGTTCACAATAGAACCTTCAGGATGATTTCTGTTTCGGACATAAGACTTTAATATGAACATATTTATTTCAGTTAGATACATCTAACGAAAATAAACAGGTCCTTCGAGAAGTATTTTAGTGGGAATATGGACAGTCAGATGCAACATGCATGTGAAAAATGATGGAGGAAATATTTTCTCCAACTCACACAAAATTAATGGGGCATCTGTCAACATTTTTTGAAAGAAAGACTTGGAAAAATTCTTAGCACAAATATCTATAAACAAATGGAACAACTGAATAAAATCCACCCTTAAATTATTGGAAAAAAGATGAAGAATTTCTATTGGAAGCAACTCATGCAGTAGAACGTGATAATCACGAGTCTTCAAAGATTTTAACTTCAACTCTCTTCTATTGACCCATTTAGATATGTTGCTTGAATAGCCATCAGGAACTATAATAGTCTCTAATACTTCCAGAAATTGTTTTTTTCGTAGGTGTCATCACATAAGAAGCACATGGAAGTTTCCATTTATTTTCACTGATACACACAGGATGTAATTCTGGTCTGATGCCCCAATCCACCAAGTCACACCGAGATCGTAAATCATCTTTTGTCTTCCCCTTGACATTTAGAAGAACCGAAAGCAACATTTTGCATATATTATTTTCAATATGCATTACATCTAATAAATGACGTAACAAATTGGTTGACCAATAAGGCAAATCAAAAAAGATACTCCTCTTCCTCCAATTGTAACAGGTTTCAGTGGAAACATTATTTCTCTTTCCATATTTCATTTGACCCTTCCCGAATGAAAAACTAAAATCTTTAAATTCATTAAGCATGTCAGTTCCAGACATACGCTGAGGTGGATCATCGGTCTCTATGGTATTATCAAATCTTCAACGATTCATTCTATATGGATGATCCTTTGGAAAGAATCGTCGATGTCCCATAAAACTGAAACTACAGCGATGTTTCAGTCTTCTGGATCGTGTATTATTCATACAAACTGGACATGAAAATTTTCCCTTCGTGCTCCATCCAGACATCATTGCATAAGCTGGAAAATCATTGATCGTCCACATAAGCGCAACACGCATCTGAAATATGTCTTTCGAACATGCATCGTATGTGTGCACACCCACATCCCAAAGAAGTTTCAACTCTTTTATTAAAGGTTGCATGTAGACATCAATATCAATGCCGGGATCAGAAGGACCAGATATGATTATACTCATGAAAGTGAAAGGTTTTTTCATACACAACCATGGGGGAAGATTATAAATGTGTATAAAAACTGGCCATGTGCTGTGCGAAGTAAGCATCTACCCAAACATATTAAAACCGTCCCATGAAAGACCCATTCTCACATTACGCACGTCAGATGCAAAATCAGGATGTCGAGCATCAAATATCTACCATGCAAATCCATCTGCAGGATGAAGCAACTCATCATTAGTCTTATTTCTCTTGGTATCATGCCATCTCATTTTTATTGATATGCCATCAGACATAAAAAGATTCTGGAGTCTAGGGATCAATGGAAAGTTCCACATTACTTTTTGTGGAATGCGGGATGGTGTTCCATCAGATTTTGACTTCCAGTGGGATGTGCCACATTTTATAAAATCATTTCGTTCAGCAGTTCCTCCCAGAATAAACTACAATATTTCAGGCAAGCATGAATTTTATTTCTTGAAAATCCAAGTTCCTCAACTAACTTCCATGCCATATAGTGGTTTGAGGAAATATCTACATCATCTGGAAGTAAATCCTTCAAGAGGGTAATAATGTAATCGATTACTGTATTAGAAATCCCATACATAGTTTTCCCATGAAACAATCGGATTAAAAATTCCAGCTTTTTCATTTTATCGCATTGTCGATATACTGGAGTCGTGGCAGCATCATTCAATTTTTTCACCCTATCAATATCATCATTTTCACTAGATGCATTAGCTGTCCTCATATCAAAGTCTTCTTGAGTCAAAATCCTTTCTTTTTCATGATGACGAATAAACGAAACTGATCATCTAACAAATTCTCCATTCCAGTCCTTTCATTTCGATCATCACCAATTTGAGATTTCATTTTCTCCCCATTGTGATACCACACAAAGTAGTTTTCTTGAAAACCATTTTTGATTATGTGGTAGCTGACTTCTTCACGGCTCAACCAAGGTCTACCAACACAATTGGAACATGGGTAGTGTATGTGACCACTATCTGAAGCATTGTGAAATGCAAAATC